>WHYT01017162.1:513365-523658 GCA_009806455.1 Tetrax tetrax
AAAAAAAAAAAAAAAAAAAAAAAAAAAAAACCAACAAAAAACTTGCACCAAAAAAAAAGTGTTTTGAGAATCCAGGCAGTTACATGGAAGATAACGCATGAATCAGGTTTCTAGTGATCAGCTTTGTTGTTGTTGTTGTATGTTATAGGCCCAGGCACCAAATCATGGTCTTGGCAAGCCCCACCAAAGTGTAGCCAGCCCTGAGACTGAGGACCTACCTGCTGGAGGGTTTCGGATTGGTGGTCTCCTTTTGACTCTGCTTATCAGGAAAATACACCTCCTTGGACAGTCTCATGGTTGAATTGATTTCTCAGTTATCTTATGATCCATACAGCCCTTTGGTGTTGCCAATCATACTGTTTTGTTTTTTGTTTCATTTGCCTGTTTTTTTCCAGGCTTTATCTGTCTCTGTACCGCTGAAACTTCCCATTTTTCTCTTTCAATTTACTTTCAGAGGGAGTGGGATGAACACCTCTGTCAGATAGCCTGTCTGCTGGTTAAAAGATGCTGTTGCCCTTAGCTAGGCAATCTCTTACATCAGTTCAGCAGAGGAAGACATGAAAATACTTTTTTTTTGCTGTCAGAGCAGAGCAAATATGTAACTCTCTCTGATATCCAAGTGTTTTCTCTGTAATTTTTAATAACGTTGGTAACAGATTAGCTGCAATGATAAAACTTTGCTTTGCAGACTATGCATTATTCTGGGCTCTGTGCTGGTGAGGTGAAGAGAGCTAGTATAAATCCCTTTCCTATTCTGAATCTGTTCTCCCACATATAAAAAGAGAATAAAAATATTGGCTGCTTTTCTGATATGCTTGAAAACTCACTGCTGAAAAAATGTTACTTAAAAGTTGAACATTATCATCTATAATTATAATCAAAGTAATATAAACTTTATATGTAAGAAGGCAGTCTAATAGCTGATATATGGCTACAAGTGTAAAAGAAATCAGGAAACTCCCAACCCCCCTGTAGATGAGTGACACTGCAGGCATTTTTCAGCACAGATATTAGCTGTTCATTCTGTCAGTAAGGCAGGGAACATGGTGAACTGCATTGCTACATATTAAAATTCCACCCTGTATTTAATTTCTCTGCCGTATTTTGTATTAGCATAATCCTTTGACCTAAATAAGAAAGTATCAGCAAAGGACCGAAAGCTGAAGTCAGGTATAGAGCTGAATGTCCTGCTGTACTTAGTGAATGTTATTAGCCTGGGGAAGGGTAGTGGTGGGAACCTGCACCTCCAAAAATCCAGAATTGTACCGTAGAAGCCAACTTGTTTTTTGAGGATACATCTTCTCTTCTGATGTTTAAAATATTTACTCATATTGTAAACAATTCTCTCTTGGACCATGAGAACCTTAAATGTACTTTTGGGCATCAGATTACTTCAGGTACTTCTATCTAAAACTGGCTTGCAAAAGCAAAAATGTTTTGTTATCTCAGATAAATACACGTCTGCTACAGGTGACTAAAAACTCTTTTTAACATGTGAACACACCTGAAGCATGAAGTGTCAAATGTGAAGCTTTGTTTTTTTTCTGGTTTCAGATATGTGAACTGAGTAAATCAACCTGCAATTCTGTAGATGAACAAGGTTTCAGATCTACCTCCAAAACTCCAGCTGCTCCTTCTGCTAATCTTGCTTCCCTTGCTGATCTTGGCTTGGACAGTCCAAGGACAGGTACAGGCTGCTATTTGATAGACATAATGTCATAAAGGTTGGTTCATCAAAATGAATGCCTTCTCTCTTATTTGATTTTTATTTTATGATTTATTTGTTCTGGTCCCTGGCATCCATGCAATAAACTTTAAAAGTTAAAAATGTCTTGACTTAATTTAATACGTGTTACATAGAATATCCCTGATGTGATTTATATTTTTTTTTTAAGAAAAGGAGGATTGCCTTTATTGTAACTACACTGGCTCATACTCCATGTTGAAGGAGCAATAAGGTTGCAAATTGCATGATTCATCAATCTGGAAATGCTTGTGCAACCCAGTTCTGTTCTCCTTTTTTTTCTGCATCATGATACATTTCACTGCCATTTTATAAAAACTCGGAATAAATGCTTGTTTACAAGTGAAGCAGATTAAAGCCTATGCTCAGTTGGTATAAATCAAGATAGTAAAGTGAAATTGAGACTCCATTTTTTTTTCTCTGAATGGCAACTATTTCTTGCTACTGTCAGTAATAATAATATAATAACTGTAGAAGTAGCATCCTGAGTTCTTAAAATGATTATGACCGTACTGTGTTACATTCTTCAAATACACCTGATGAAGTGTTGGAAATTTCCCTGAAAGAAGATCAAGTCTGGAGGCACACAGAGCCAACTAGATTTGTTGAACACCTTTTATAAAGTGATTTTTATTTATAGACTTGAGCTGTTAATAGCAGAAAACTATTCACACTATTGATTCACTTACTCTTTTGCACAGTTCACACACCTACGCACAGCTGGAGCAACAGTGAGAGGCCCACCCTGCTGTATACTTACTCAGAAGTGGATGGTCATTCTGATAAAACTATGGTTTCTAGACGGGTGTTCAGAAGCTCCTTTGAGGTCCCTTGTGTCAGCAGGTGTGTGTTATACCTCTAGTTTCTGCCTGCATGTAGCAGCCCATTTCCTCTCTTGGCATGGTTTGTTATACCATCGCTAGTTGATGGACACATTCACCAGCTTCTTGGGGTCCTCAGTTTACCAGTTCTTGGGAGACTTTCACATGCTATCTCATGACACATATGTTTCCGCTCTTCACCCACTGCTTTCTGGTGACAGTTCCTCCATCCACATGTGTAGGTCCCCGGACACCTCTTCAGACAGGCTTGTGCAGAGGAGCTTTCACAGCAGGAGGAGCACTGCTGAGGCAACAACTGTGACAGAGGGAGACAGAATGTGTGTGGGAGAAACGAAGAATTGACCCTGTTGTGTAGCTAGGGAACTGGGCCACAGCATTTTACTGATTTGTCTCACCCCTGGCAAGAAGCCTGCAGCAAGGCTGTGAACTGAGTCCAGGATGTCTGTGTCCTCCTTGCTCAGCCCTTCACGCTTTAGAACAACTGTCTCTATAGTTTTCAGCTCCTGTTGCTGCTCTTGCTCTGCTGCACAATATGCAGTCACAGTGTGCTTGGTTTCCTGGATTTACTGGCACTCTGGAAATAGTTTCTAAGGAAAACTGCAAAATGTCTGAGATTGGGTCTCTAGGGAGTGGTTGGCACACTCTTACTGTGACTCAGCCTGAGCTGTTTGTTCCTCTCACTGAACTAGTAATATTTCTTCTAGTCTTGAATGCACAAAGTGTGGACATAAAAGGAGGAGCTCAAAGAGATGTGCTAGGTGTCCAAAGGGAACAATTGCTTAAAGGAGTCCATTTTTCCCTATAACTCTTTCACCCAACATATCTAAAGTATTTAGAAGAAAAAAAGAATAGACTAAATATTTGTAAGAAATTAAATCCAAAACGAAGGCTCAAAAAGATGAAGACAAATGATTGAGGCTGTGATTCAATACAGTGTGTTGAGTCACTTCGTTTTACCAGCCCTTGTCTTTCCACTGTTCCCCAGACCAAGTGCCGAAAGCAATAGCTGACAAACCCTTGTTTTTATTTCAATCTACGTTTTGATAATATTTCTTTAGATAACACTGACAAATATACTTCAGGATAGCAATTTTGACTATATTGATTTGGTGGTGATGGTGTCAGCATCAGACTCTGTTGAGGATACGAGTCATCACCAGGCCTAACAACGTGACTTCATGTTGACCTTTTCTCTAGTTCTTTTTCTCAGTTTCTGAAGGCTTATCAGGCTTTATAGAGGAAAGGCTATGAGGAAATTGCTTTTATCTTTAGGTAAACTCCATTCATGTGATATGGAGTGTATGTATAGAGTTTATAGCTTGACCATGAAACATTTGCTGGTTTTGAAAATATTACAGTGTGTTTTGAATGAAAAACATCTGGACATGGCTTCTTTTTTTTTTTTTTTTGCACTGGGGCCTGATGCTGAGCCATTAACAGTTGCAGAATAGGCGCTTAGACAAAACTTTATGAATGGGAAATTATAGAATTTATACCCGGTCCTCAGAAGAGATGAGTAAACTCCTTGCTCTTTTCTCACCACAGTTAAAAACTGGGCATGGAATGGTACTAGGCCAGTCTGTAAGATCTGTTACCTGCCCCTCCAGTACCTGCTGCCACACTGCACTCTCCTGAGCCTATCCAGGCCTTGGAGAAGACTCTGGCAGTTGCTAGTGACTTCTTAGTGCAAAGGTCAGAAGAGTCGGAGACTTTTGTGATGAAAATGAAAAAAGAATAATTGTGGAGACAACTCCACTCTGTGCCTTTTCTTATATTCCATTGAGTACTGCTGTTGATTCACTGAATCAAAAGCATATACATTAATTTAAATACCAGTAATTTTAGTCATTTGTAGACATTCTTCACTGAATTGTCTTAGTTAATTAGTGTCATATTTAAATAAGATTTTGATTGAGCAAACTGTCAGTTTTCCTTACCATTAAAATATACGTCATGTTAGAGCAGAATATTTAAAGTGGCTTGAGAGTGCTGTATTTTCAACCCACTTTATGCTGGTGGAAGGAACTTCGGATGAAGTCTCAAAAGTATTCTTGAGACTCTCACTTCCTTGACCTATTATACTTAGGAGTAATTATAATAATAAAATTAATATGCTTATTGTTTTAAACTATACCTGCAAGAGGACATTATGCAGAAGAAGAACGGATTAGATTATCAAACTGTATGTAATTAACTGAATTGGAATGCCTTCTTGGGATATGAGGGTGGGATGACCTCTATGTTTCGTAAGTAAACAGCCTATTGCTGACACTGGTGGGAAGTAAATAATAAACCAGTGTTAGTATAGATATCTTTGCCTGATACTAAACTTGAATGTAATCTTACTGGGTTTGACTACGCCACTTGCAGCAAATTGTTCTCCTGTTTATACAGGAAAAGTCACTGGACTTTCTGGGGATTTAAGGAAGGGAAAATGACACCAGAACTTGGCTGACCATAAAGTGTGCAGTAAATTTTTTTTTTATTAGATGGAACACGTTTTAAAGTTTTTGCAGACGTGTTTTGGGTTAGGAAAATCGATGTCCCCTCCTAAAAGAAAAAAATAAATACTTGAGCCTTTGCATTTGGAGCTGAAGAATGGGAACAATTCCAGGCTATACTGAAAGATTTAGAACAGCAAATTCATTTCAGGTCAGAAAACTGGAAAATTATAATTACAGGAAAGCACTGTGATTACTTTTTCTCATGTAATTCAGCTGGGAGTCACCACTCAGGAAAAGCATGGGATCAATAAAGTCTTGTTCTCTTTAACTGTTATAGAACAACTTGACAAACATCTCAGCCAATTTCCCCACACTGTCTCAAATTTGGAATAGACAGAAAAGGAGTCAAGTCTCCAGGCTGATTCAATGCATGGCTAAAGAAATGGAAAGAGAAGTATGGAACAGTTCCATCACAACTCTTGGTAGAGCAAATCAGGTATGTATTAGACTACTTTGAAATGCTGAGATTATTTTTATCAGTGGGACTAGGTTTGCTTAAAAGTGCATTGAAATCAGTAGTTGGTAAGTGCCTTACCTACTTAAGCATTTTTGTGTGTTGCACTGGATTTCTGGCTAAAATGCAGGTGCTTTGCTGTCTTTGTAAATCTGTAGAAGGCTGAACTGGCATGAGACTCCTGAAGGCAGTAATAGGCTTTAATGACCAGCCTTACCTGGGAGTTCCACTTATTTTAAAGTCTTTAGCCCCTGCCCTGAGCTACACTGTAGGAGCACTGGTCTCTGGCACAGCCACAGTGATGCCTTGCCTGGCCATGGATCCCCTTGATGCAGACCTTAACCTGTGGCTTCTTGGCTTGAACTTGGACCCGCCTTATCACCATAGTATTGCCTTATGACTTGGGGTCCTGGTTGGACCTGGCCACCATCTTGAGATCTGCCCTGCTCCCCAACTCAGGGTGGTGAATGGGCCCTGGCTGGCAACACTCTTTGCTGGTCCCCATGGTGACCCCCTGATGGTCCTTGCTCAACTCCCCTTAGGTAGCAGACTTGCTCTTGACGTTCCTTGGCAGCTTCTTGTGATTTTTTTATTTGTTTGTTTGCTTGCTTTGGTTTGGTTTTGTCGCTCCTCTTGTGATAAAATAAATAATATTCTGCAGATTTCTCATTTAGTCCATTGGCTTCACAGAGATGTTTGAATTAGATCTGATACCTAACCTTTAAACAATTAGTGCTAGATGAGCAGGAATGCATCTGGAATGAACCCAAAATTTCCCCTTAATCTCTAGGATTTGACATTATTTGAGTTTTTTTGACCTAATTCTCTTTCCTGAGTTTGGCCGTTTCAAAGCCTTTCTTGCAGGTCTCCTCTATTATAGGTCTCCATTACCCATTCCCTAAAGACTGGATATAATCCTTTCCTCTATCTTGTGTGGTTATTACTGCCTGCTGTAACAAATCAGCACAGCTTTAGCAGCTTTAGATGGATATCTATGTAATCTCTTCAAGGCCTGGCCAGCAGAATACCACTACTCACCAGTCAGTGATCTTTCATGTTCATCATGTGAGTGTTCAAGTGCTCAGATTTTACTAATGGGAGTACCCTGGAGAGAAGATAATAAGCTTCAAGGAAGACAAATATTAATCTTTGGTTTTGAGGTATTTGCTGAAAACATTTAAAATTGCCTATCTGTCTAATTTAAAAACTTAAAAGTTGAATCATGTTTGGTTATTTACATTAGTTGGAGAGCACGGTCAATAAAGTAGGACTTGTGTGAGGGAAGTTTCAGTGGAAGTTAATTTCACATAATCAGGGAATAGACAAAGTATACAATAATCATTCTTAACACCACAAAGTTAATGAGAATTTTGTTGTTGTTTTCACAGTGGACTAGACTTCATGAAAGACCTATCTGACTTACAGAGAGGAAATTTCCCTAATGCATAAGTCAGTTTCATGTTAATAACTACGTGCTGAAATAATTTTAGTAATTGAGAATGTGTGAAGAGTTAAACTTATTTGCAGATAAGTCACAAACAGAAAACAAAAATTGATAGAATTAATTATTCCCTTTGTTCAGTTCTACTACTTTGCTTGTAACTGCTGATGATAGCAATTAGTATCACCAGCATTCTGTGGCTAAAAATGTTAACCTGATTGAAGTGATACAGTTCAATCCAGAGCAAAATCTGCAGTCAAAAACTGATCACAAAGTTATACAGTGAGTCAGGGGACTGAAGAATAAAAATAGTAAGATTGCTATTTGTGAGTAGAAGAAGGATAACCTAAAGAGTGTCTTCTACTTAGGGAAGCAGCTTTAGATTTTGTAATTATATTTTTCATGGTAAATGATGGTTCCAAATAAATACATTACAAATATCAAAAAGTCTATAAAATTTTAAGGTTTAATTGTTGCAAAATCAACAGGGTTGTATAAAGAAGCACAGTACAGTAATATTATCTGTTTTTATTGCACAAGAGAAGTTTTTCAGCATTTTTGTGGATGGGTTTTTTTTTTTTTTTGTTTTGGTGAATTTAAGACCTTCAGATATGTCAGCGTGTGAATCTGAGAGAATTTCATAAAGAGGACAGATGTTACACGACCCAGGCTGTAAATGGACTTTCCCCTCCTCTCCTCAAGTGGAGAAATCCTTGCCCTGCTTGTGTCTTTGAAAGGAAGAAACTAGTTCAGTTTTTGTGCCTTATTTTATTGCTGGACATTGCAATAAATTTAGCAAAGCCTCTAGGTTTTTAATTGTGATTTTTAACTGAGGTCAAGTTCAGAGCATGGGGTTATTGGTGGCTGTATTAAATATTGAGGTGCCCAAGGATAAACCAAGGGCTAGGTTTTGTGAGACAAATTTCTACAGATCTGAGGAATGAGTCACCACAGGTGGATGCAAGGCTGAAGAGGAAACATAACCCATGAGAAGAGGGAGAAAAGTAGTGCTTGCAAGCAGTGAGGGAGTTCCCTCGTTCTTATCACGCTGGGTGGAGCTGTGAGGGGGATGGGCTCTGGAAAGGCCGGGGTAAATAAAAAACCAGAGGAAAGAAAGAGAATAAGGCAAAGCTGAGAAGAATGTGAAGGAAAAGAAAGGGGACAGGCAAGACGGGACAAACAGTCAACTGCTCAGAATAATCAAGTCACTGGGGATATTTGCATATGTAAAGTTTAGTCTCATGGGGTTTTATTCTCATATTTCTAACACACAAGAATAAGCACTACTCCAACGGAGGAAGTTGCTCATACCCTGTGGTGGAAGGATCAACTTTAGGCATCTGCTCTAGCAGAATTTGCTTTTGCTAGATAAATAAAACCTACATTAGTTGCCAAATAAAAATCATCATTGCATGAGTTTCTGTTGTGCTTGCTCAGTCTCTGGTGTATGGAGTAGATATTAACAACTCATCTCTGCCCAGCAGGTGGCTGATAATGGCTTTAGGCTGGTACCAGGCAGGATCACGATGCGGGGCACAGTCACATCTCTAGTCAGTGCACCGAGCCATTCCTGAAATCACAGCTCAGAACCACAGCTGTCATTCAGTACCCTCCTTGCAAGACATTCTTGGTACTCTGAGTTCACTTACAGAGGTTGTTTCACCCTTTGGGTATTCCTTGGGCAATTTAATTCATGAAATAGACAAACAAAGATATTACAGGCTTTTATGCCTTCTTTCTATTTTTTTTAGTCATGTTTCTTTTATACTCTATATTAACGTCCATGCAATGCAGAACATTATGATTGTAAGACTGGAGGGAAATAAAAAGGAATTTTTTTCCCTTTTTTTTTTTTGTGCATTTTTTAGTGATTTTTTTTACTTTTCCAGTTCAGACCCCCAAAGAAAAGGTACGTTATTTGTGTTTATTTCATCTTTAATGTTAAATGTAGTCTACACTGCTGAGTTGAGTGCTCCTGTTTGGGGTACGCCTTCCAATTTCTGTCATAACTACTAAAAAATTATGTAAAAACGATGATGTACTGACTACTGGGAAATGATGTAAAAAACCTCATATTAATTGCAGAACATGAACAGATGTTCCTAGTATCCATAGTATCTATGATTCTATCCCTCTCATGCATTTAAAATAGCTTTCTTATTTATCTTTGTTCAAACAAGACCAGAAATAAAGATCAGTGCAAAGGAAGGTATATTCTGGGTGCTAGGGGTCTGTGTGTGTCCCATTTCAGAGGCTGAGCAACTCTGGGGGGACTTATTTTCCTCCCTACTGTAGTTCTCTTGATTATTCTTTTAGCCAGATGTCAAGCAGAAAACTGACAAACTTTAGATGCTCTTAAAAACAATGATAATAAGGGAAGATGATAGAACGTAACTGGATTGTACTCTTGCAGCTGAATTGCTATTGATTTTAGAGAATGTGAAACCTCATTTTGAGACAGCTATCCTTGGCTACGCTCTGCCACCTTGCTTGCTTGAGGCAGGGTAGTACCTTGCAAATGGCTTTGCTCTTTCCAGGGACATGGCTTGTAGCATGCAGTTCTGCATTATACAAGCCTGGTTGCTACAATTTGCCTCTCTGATTAGTCATTCTTATATTGCAACCGTTAGTAGACTTTGTGTTGACTTCAGTTGTATAGAGCTGTGTGGTATCAGAGCAAACTGGTGATGATTTTATATAAAACATTGCACTGTAGCACCTATTTTCATGGGTATAGAAGGATTTGCTATAGAAAAATAAGATATGGTCCCAAGCCAATGAAGTGGGAACTTATTTGAACCCAAAATGTGTTTTACAAGTAATAGGAATAAAATTCAAATATTTGTATTTTAATATAACGTTTTTTTCTTTCTTAACTTTCACCTGCAGTTATTTTTTCCCAAAGAACTTATATCTTGCTTACCTTATTTCATTTTGCACATAAGGAAAGAACACAAGATATTTTTGCTGCTGTTTCACTTGTGTTCCCTTATATACAAACTATTTTTAAAAAATCATTCTTTATCAACAAGGCACTGCACACAAGCGATAATTATTGTAAAGATATTACAGCTTATCTGTGGTATTCCATAGTAGCAAATAATAGTGGCAAAGTTGGATTTTGTATGGCTTTATTGCTACAAAAGATATAGGACAAAGTGAAATTATATTATTTCTGGTTTAACTTTTATACGACTGTGTAAAAGAAATGTATGCATCTGTAAATTGTTTCTTTATATGGATCTCTCTTACCAGTGCATTCTTCTGTTAAAAGATTTTTTTTTTTTTTTTTTTTTTTTTTTGGATAC
>WHYT01017162.1:534798-550476 GCA_009806455.1 Tetrax tetrax
TTTATTTTTTTTTTTTTTTTTTTTTTTACTGGATAGCCTATAGATATCTCATGAGCATATTCATGTTCTTTATTCTTGAGAAAAAATTTATTTCCAGGCTGTACTAACACAAGTTTTTTTCCCTGTGTAGTGTATGTATCCGCATAACTATGGAAATATGTCACAAATAATTCTACAAGGTGTAGCTTTCATTTTCTTCTATAGTGATATCAAACAGCAGTATAATTATGGGGAGCAATATGTAGTGATATGTTTAACTTGCAAAGACAACATGTCACATCTAATACAGTACAAATCTAATAGGGTAATACAGCATGACAGCAGTGAGTTCAGGCTCTGCATGCTCAGGTATATGTTGGGATACATGTTGGAACAAAGCAGGAGACAGAGTTCAGGAAGCAGAAGGCTTGTGACATTTATAAAGCTGGAAGTATGAAAATTATATTTTCCTGTCCTTTTGTACGTTAGCAAAGTTCTGATGGCCCAGAATATGTTTTTCTTTCTTTTTTCCAGACATCTTGCTCCTTTATTGATTAAACCTCATGATATTAAAAAGTAACTGTCACACAGTTGATATTTGACTTAAACACACACACACACACACACACATATATATAAGGATTTCATCTTCTATTTATGTAACCAGACGCTAGATTGTGTTGGCTGTACAGGTAGTGCTTCATCTTAACTCCAGTTTTGTTCATTTTTTGACATAAAGTGCAATAAACACCAAATGCATTCCAGGTTTCATTTTCTTTTATGATTGCAAGTAGTATCACAATAAAAATACAGGAAGTATTGGTGATCCGAGTTCAAGAAATGGCCTGGGCCACCTTCAGTGCGTGTGATCAGCTTGAACTGCTGTCTCTGGCAGGCTCCAGGAACGCTCTCATAGGTCCAAAAGGTTTCTGCTCCTGGGATAACCTTAATGATGCACAGCTGAAAGAATAATTTTTACTGTTATTAACAGATATGAGTAAGGGAACTTAAGAATCAGGTATTTAGGAGGATAAGAAAATCCTAAGAAACCAGGTGCTTGAAGGGTTTGCTTTGCACTGGTTAAGTGTGGGGGCAGTTGGCATACCTGCATTCAAGGGCCAATTTTATACAAATAAACCTGACAGATAAATGAGGAATAAGCTATTTTTACACCATATATAAAGCTTGTTAATGATGAAAAAGTTTGTTTTTTTCAGACAGTAAGAGAGATCTTGTCATTCAGCACAGTTTTCCCTTGCAGATTATTTTTGTATCATGTTTCTAGTCAAAGTATTCAGTACTAGCAAGGCAGGGAAGGTATCTGAAACAAGGCTCGTAACAATATTTTAGGAAAACTAATGAATGAAAGGCTGTGTGTGTGAAGGCATGTTGGTAGCACTCATTGGCACAAAGAGAGCAAGGAGGTAATGTCAGCACATTAAAAGGCATATGTGCCAGTGCTTGATAGTGGAGTCCAGCTCCACTGTAAGTAAATTGTTCTTTATTATCAGAAAAGAAACATGATCTGCATTGAGAGGTTTATACATCCTACGTACCATCTAAGGCAGGAATTACAAAATTTTGTCAGGCGGGAGCAAATCATGAAAGTTCATTTAGGGGAGAAGTAAAACTCCTCAATCCACTTTCATACCCACATATGAGCTAAGGGACTGCTTTTTCTTTTTCTGCCCTTGCGGAAGTGGAAACTCCCTCTTTTCCAAATGACATAAATACTCCTGGAACAGGTCAGTGCAACAGCTTCTCCCTGTGAAGAGTATTAGGTGTAGCTGGGACAGTATACGGGATCTGGTTGTACGGCTGGGGCACAGTCCAGACTCTTGTGGGATGACTCTCCCATGGGTCGCTTTGACTGCAGGCATTACCTCCTGGAGCACCTAGATGTAAAGCTTGCTTCTAGCACAGTGGACACAGACCGTTTAGTTGCTATAGCTCTATGTCTGTCAGAAACAACTACATGACAAAGTTCTGGCATGAACTATATAGCAATGCTTTGTGGTCTGCAAACAGACCCATGGGCTGCACTTCTGGAACCTCTGCTCTAAACAGGTTTTTTTTTCTGCCAGAAAATGTTGCATTCCAGAAAACTCATATGTAAGTAATCTCAGGATCCGAGACCACTTACAAACAACAGACTATTTCTGGAAGTCCTTTCTGGTATATGCTTTCTCATGCTGTTATCTTGGCCTCTCTACCTCCTCCTTGATTTGTCACTTGAGAATCCACACAAAATAAAGAATGCAGCACATTCAAAGGAAAGTTCCTGGAGCTGAAATGTTGCAGCTGTTCTGTCTCTGTGTTCTCTTAAATCAGAGTTGCAGTTTGTATTACTTGTGCTGTGGAGAGTTAAAAGCCTTAGAAAAATTTGCTGTTGGCGTCTGTGGCAGAGGGTACCACCACTTTGCAACACAAGAGGGAATGTGAGCTCTTGAGAGCTGAAACCACTGTAGATTTTATCAGTGTGAGTAAATACAGTATGTGCAGCCCCATGAAAAGGTAGCTTGAAGTCTTCAATGTAATGCTGCTCTTAAGGCAATTAAACATGCATTTTAACTTAATGAAGGCTTCTGGGCTCTGCAAGACATCAATATTCTGTCTGATTTCACTGCTGAAATATATCCTAACTGCTAAACTCATATCACTAGTGTGTGGTTCAGAAAGGTTCTTTCTCGAGACAACATTTCCCATACCATGAATTATAAATCATTAAGCGTTCCTCTTGGAAATGGATGCTTTCTCCTGACTTTTACATACAGTACTTTTACCAGAATTCTGAGAATTTTTCCTCTATATCCAGTAATTTGACTCTGCAGCTAGATACAGTGGGGAGAAATGGACGTTGAAACAAATCTGTTTTACTGGAGTTGCTGTTTGACATTAGCTCTGATGAAGATGGTTGTGGTTCCAAATGCATTTAAAAACAAAATATTGATGCACCTTGTATTCATTTGTATGTTGCTGTATGTAAGATGAAATGCATTCCCTGTTCCCTGGCCTCCTTTCCCCTGCCATCAAATCAGTTTACAGACAGGCAGCAGTCCCAGATGTACCATCTACATCTGAAATGTCTTTTTTTGTGCCTCATCTTTGCACAGAAAGAAGATAAAAACTGGCATCTCCCGTGAGCTGGGCAGCCAAGTATCTTTAGATACTTTTGGAAGAATGTGTCTTTGGGGGACTGTGCCTTGAAGATTGTGCCCAGCTGGCGGCAGGCTGGGTTGGAAAGAGCTTGTTAGTTGGTATCAGTTGAATTTAAAGGCCAAACCAGAAGCAAAAACCAAATGCAGTTTGTCGTTAAGAACCCATTCAGTATGTTAGTGTCTTTCCTTTTTTTTTTTCCTTGCACTTGTCTTTTAACCAATTACAGTTATCTTATTTGATTAATTGAACACAACTAGCCTATTTAGAACTGGAAATTTGATATCTCTACTGCATTAGACTTGACATTAACTTCAGAGATATCTCTCTTTCAGGGAATGACTTCTTAGAGTCAGCCTCAGGATTACATTACAGTTCCTGTCTGAGCTGTGTGTCAGGAGGTCAGCGTAAATAGTGAAAATCTGTAGCCTGGAATAATCCTACCTGACATAGACAACCTAAACCTCCATTACAATTAGCAAGCTGGGACTTAATTCATTGCTAAAGCACATTGCTTCTTTCACTTGGGAATGTAAAAGTGCTTATAAATCTAATTAAAATTCTTATTAGAAAAAAAAATATGATCTAAGCTTGGACTCATTTGGGCATGTAACCTCTTGAATATAGAAGGATCTATTCTTATAGGTAGGAAGATACTGATAACAGCAGATACGATGATAACATAATCAGAAAATCAATTTGTGAAATGGTCTTACAGGACTATTTTTGTTTATCTTGGCCAGCCTTAATTGTCTGACTTAGAAATCGGCACTCTTTCAGCACTCTTTGCTGAAAGACTGTTGCTGACCCTGACAGTTCCTATTGAACTAGCTCCCCAGCACATGGTTAGCGAAGTTATGTTTGCCTTTTACTCAGCAGAAATTTCAAAGGTTCGGCCTGTCTCTAATTCCAAATACTTGCAAAAAAAAGTAAAACAAGTGACAGCACACAGGAGAACAAACTATCCCAGCAAGAAAAATGGTCTTGGATGCAAATACTAGCAGGGCAGAAAATGATAGTCTTCTACAACTCAGCTTTCTTCTTCCCTTTGCTTCTTTTCCTTTCCTTTTAAGGTGTTTCCTTTTTTCTTTCCCCTCAGCTCACTGACATCTGACTTAAAAGGACACCTCAGAAACGTCAGTTGATTATACACCGAAGACAGCCTTAGTCGAAGAGGAGGATTTACAATTAGGAACAGATACAAAGGTATATAAAATGATGTGAAACTTTTTCTGAAGTGGTTTTAATTTATACTTGGAAGGATCATAATGACATTGCTTCTCTGCACTTATATTGGGTGCTTCACCTTAAGATCTCAAAGGGTTTTATGGAATGAATTTAGTACTAGTATAATCTCCTCTTTGACCTTTAACAGGTTGCAATGGCAAAGTAGGAGAAAAGCTGGGGGTGGGCATTAACAGAATCCACAGTGTCCTTTCTAATTTAGGCTGGCATGCTGTCTCCAATAAATGACATGCTGTCACCTGGACCTTGCCAAATTAGCTATAGCACATAGAAGATCATAGGTGCTGCTAAAACCTGATCTGTTAGAAGACATTACACAGGAAAAGATGTAAAAGCTTCTGTCACAACCAGAGACAGATGCATGATGATGCTGGGGGACCATCATGCCTGGACTCAGTGAAAACATAAATGACTACCTGGGATCATAATGTTGATTAGTTCTCTAGACCCCCCTGTACGTTCAAGGAATGGAACAGACACTTCTGCCACATAGTTCCTGACCTGTTTTAGATGTTCCTCTTAGCACCATGAACTAAAAAGGTCAGGTAGATGTTTAAAGTTAGGTGAAACTACCTCCCCAGCAAAAGCAAGCACTTTGTGGTGTTAAGGCTGGGCTGAGAAGGGAACTTTTGATTTGGATCTTTTGATTCCTGAGTGAAGACTCCAGTAAAAAGAGAGTACTAAAGTAATTATGATTATAATGAAAGTTTCCCAAACTGCTGTGCTTAGTGCTGGACTGCAGGTGGTCTTTATGCAGTGGGCATGCTGTGAGTTGTCTTAAATAATTAGATCCTACGGAGACCAAAGTGAGAAATAACATCTTTATGTCTAATGTTTGGACTACAGCAAATAAATGTTCAGGTCCCCGAAGAGTTGTGATGTTGAATGTGTAAGCACATTTTATCAAAGCATCTCCAGGACTGTGCAGTTAGAAGTCTGCTGGAATGTGGCTTTTTTGGTTACTTTTTGGATAGTGAACTGCCAACAGCATTGTTTTTTGTGTCACACAGGGAGTTTGAGGTTTTAAGTAACTTGCCCTATATGACACCAAAAGACTTTTCTGGATGTCAGGGTGACAGCCTTAGTATACAGATGATGGAAAGGGCTATGTTGAGTACACTTCATAGGTGTGTCTTGTGGTTGGAGCAGGCATGGAACCGATCTGGTTCTCTCAATACTTGGCATGAACCAAACATCAGAAGAAAATAGATGGGAAATAGCTCAGTCTGGCTTCCTTCAGTTAGTGAGACCTAATGAAGGCCTCATGTTGCTCCTGCTGGGATCCTCTGGCAGCTTTGAGGTAGCTGAAGAATTACCTTATACAGAGCAGGTATTCCCTAGGAACACCTCCTGCTTTCTTTATAGACCAGAGCTTTATAATCTTTATAGATGGTAAGGAGCTTGCAGAACCAAAATCTAACTCATGAATACATTGTAGTATTCACATAGGCTAAAGATGTGTTGCTTGCAAGCTACCATATTAAAAGCTGCTGTCCTTTCAATAATTCTTTCTGTGTTGTATTTTATGGGGTTGTTTTTGTTGAGATTTCAGTCTGCACAGCTTCCTAAACAAGTTCCTAAAACTTGAAATCTTGCACGCATTTGCAGAAGCAGCGGGTGTTGAGGAAGTGGCAGTTACAGTGCTGCCACCAATTTTAGTGGCACAGCAGGAATGGTCTTTAAGAGTAAAGCTAGATTTACAAATGCCCCATGTTCTTTGGGAATATTCCTAATTACAAAACAAAACTTCTTTCTTAGAAGACTTAAGGAAAAGAAATAACTCCTTGCCAAGATAATGTCTGCTGCTCTTGGTTACTGGCCTCACTAGACCTTTCAGGAAAAGTCTGGTTTAGGCATAGGTAGAGTTGTGCTGTTTCAGAAGAGTAATTTGTAGGGAATGACTAAGCTATGCCATAGTCAATTCTGATCTTGGCAATTTAAAATCTTTTGCTTAGGTGAGGGACTCAACAGCCCTCTAGGTTTCCCCTCCCTTTTGTCTACTTGTCCAAGGTCCTTCGACACATTTTGTCATCTTAACGTCTGCAGAGAGAACTAACTTAATGTCTACCCACCATCTGCTGGGTAAATAAAAATCTATTTCACAGCATGGCAAGACACTTCTTCTGCCAATGAAGACCTATAGAGATTTGCCCAAAATGCAGACACTGTTTAGAAGAAATACTTCTGTTTAGTTTGTGTTCTCCATTTTCAGTTCTTATGTACTTCTACACAGCTTAGCTTTTTTTTTTTTTCCTGAAAGAAGTGCTTTTTTTTTTTTTTTTTTTTTTTTTTGTAAACTATCTGAGATCAGGAGGCAGTCAGAAGAGGTTTCTTGTGAAATTCAAGCAGGATTTTACAGCCTGATTAATGCACAAGTGGCTTACTGCTTCTCAGTCTGTCTGTATTTATATTACAGTAGCATCTAGAGATCATAGCTCTGTCAGGTTGGTATTATAGAAACATGACCCCTTTCCTACCGAGAAGATACCTAAGTGGTCAAATTAGAGGCAGCTGAAGTTTTATCTCTTTTACCTTCGTTCGGATTTTTTGTATTCCTCGCTGCCTTGTTAGTTTGAGAGTGGGAGCGGACTGTCTTGGTCTGGACTTGCTGTCTCTCTCATGGTCTTTTCCCTTTTTTCTGTGGAGTAGAAGTGGATGATTTTTCTTATTAATAACATGATCATACTAATACTTTGGTTTTTTTTTTTTTCATAGCTTCAGTAACTTCCTGTGTTAAAAAGAAAACAATGTGGAGGGCTAAATGCCAGCACTGAGCTGGTGGCCTAGGAGGTTGGTGAAAACTGCTGACTGGGGCAGAGCTTTGGGGAAGATCACATGGCTCTGAGCTGGGGTATCCTGAGAATGACCAGTCCATTGAATAACAAACCGAGTCTAAAAGGAACTGAGGGAATATATATCAAAAAGGGCATTAACTGCATAATATTTTTCTGGGTCATTCTGAATGACATACTTTGTGAAATTTCTTTGATTTTTTTTTTCATAAATATTTGCTTTAACCCTCTGGTTTCTTGCAGTGACTTACTGTAAGTAATTTCGTCTTATGCTGTATGACTCTCTAGCAATATACTGGGAATTTTTTTCTTTCCTTTTTTGTTTTTCAGACTGAAAAAGTCAGAGTCAGGGCTTCCCTAGAGCTTCAGCCATATTATTCTCTTGTTTTCACTGTTCCATCTCAGCTGTAAATTGCATTTTCTGTCTTTTTCTAGCAGTAAGCTGAGCTGTTCTTGTTCTCCTCCTTCCCGCCAGAAGTCTGGTTTCTTTTGGTTAATTTAATACCTTTTCCACCAGAGATAGTTTATCAGTTTCTTAAGCATTCTATGATGTTTTGTTTGCCTTATTGTCTGCCTCGCTATTTAATAAATCTAGTGCAATGGCTTCCCTATAGATTTCCTATACCTCCTCTGTATACAAGATTTTTAGTGATTAGAGAGTGTTTTGTTGTTGGTTTCAGTTTGTTAGGGCTGATGGGTTCTACCCTGCTGTTTGACTGGCACATTGCGACGTCAGCGCCATCAGTTTTCTCCAGCCTGATTTTCTCTTTGGTTGTCATATCCTTCCAGAGCTACAACTATTTTCTAAATATTAGTCTTGAAGTTTTTTCCAGTCTCCCTGTTAGCTTTCTCACAGGGATGCAAAGTGATTTTTCCTAAGGGCATACTGAATTTTAAGCTTTCTAGCCACACACATGTATTTATTATAAAAGCCCTGTGGTGTCAAAGATGATTAAATTGGTTGTGACAGGGTGACTTCAGGAGTCTTACTGCTCTGCTGCTGCGGCTGACCAAGAAATGGTCACTGAGACAGACTAGTAACTGTCTTATGTGTGCCTGAGATAAGGTTAAGTGCTGGGTTTTTTTCAAGTGGCACACAGAGTCTGAGCATCTCTAACACTGTTGTGACAGCTGACTCTAAACAACAGTGACGGTGTACGGAAACACGTTGTTATAGACCCACCTGGAGACTGAGTAGTTGTGTGCCTCACCCCAAGAGAGAGGAACCAGACTCTATGTGGCAAAACTAGAAATTATATGCGAGAAAATAAAAACTTCCCCAACACTGAAATGTGAAGTCATGTTCCTAAAGCATTTGTATACCTGCATTTCCCACCAGCATGCTGTAGGGAGCAAGGTTTGGGAAGCTGAGGGACATAGATGCTCTTATGTTCTCTCCATAGCAGAATGACATTTCTTGAAATGCATAGTATATGAGGTATGATTTGTAGGGATCTGTGGCTCAGATTTTCTGGACTGAATCTCTCATCGTTCTCATCCAGGTTCTGCCACACATCATCACGCTCAAATCCTTACTTTGTGAACATCTCCATGAAGACAACAGAATAAGTCACAGGGAGAAGTGATGTGTATCTGAACTGGAGCCTGCCTCAGCCTGAGCAAGTCACTAACTTTCTGCCAAGTGATGTACGTCACCTCTTGTGAGCTGGATGTGCTGTTTGTGCAGTGAGTTCATTTATTACAAGCTCAGCTTTGTACGTTAGGATCAGAGCAAAGTGCTGCATGGAGAATCAGTTTGCAGGACAGGAAGCATCTGTAAAGGCTTGCTTTTCTGGGCTTTTCTATAAACAAGTGCATGAACGGACCTGCTTTGATCAGCTTATTTCCCGGGCTAATATTTCTTCTTGTTCTTATAAGCCTTTGCATTTCTTGCTGTTCACTTCAGTGTCTAAACATCTCACTTTGATTTGTCCACATATAACTCTGAAGAAGTAAGGTTGTAGCTGAAACTCAGAGAGTTGAAATGACTTTAATAAGCTTCCATAAGTAGTTTGTGAGAGGACAGGGACAGAATTTAGGATTTTAGAGGCTTGGCACCAACACCATTTCCACTAGTGCTCCAACTGTTTGGGAGGGCTTTCCTTCTGAAGATTTGCCTTTTCTGTCATTCAGGAAGTTGCTGTTGAGCTTGATTTAGTGCAGTCCCACAGTCCTCCTTTTAAATACGTCTTTCAAATCAGTGTTTTTTATGAACTTGTGAGTTTAATTCCCTTCTATGATACAGAAACATCGTGACTGCAGAATCATGGAATGGTTGAGGTTGGAAGGGACCTATGGAGGTCATCTTGCCCAGTCCCTCTGTTCAAGCAGGGCCACCTAGAACCTATTCTTGTCCATGTCCAGATGGCCTTTTAATATCTCTGAGGATAGAGACTCCACAACCTCCCTGGGCAACCTATGCCAGTGCTTGGTCACCCTCAAAGTGAAAAAAAAAAAAAGTGGTTTTTGATGTTCTGACAGAACCTACAGTGTTCCAGTTTGTGCCCATTGCTTCTGGTCCTGTCACCGGGCACCACTGAAAAAAGCCTGTCTCTCTTGTCTTTGCACTCTCCCTTTTAGTATTTATACACATTGATAAGATCATCCTGAGTCTTTTCTTCTCTAGGTTAAACAGTCATAGCTCCTTAGTCTTTCCTCACAGTAAAGATGCTCCAGTCCTTTCATCATCTTTATGGCCCTTCATTGAACTTTCTCCAGCCACTCTCATTTGTACTGGGGATGCCAGAACTGGACCCAGCACCGCAGTTGTCCCACCAATGCTGAGTAGAAGGGAAGGATCACCTCCCTCAATCTGCTGGCAACGCTTCTTCTAATGCAGCCCTGGATACCTTTAGCCTTCATTGTGGCAAGGGCAATTATGTTCTTCTGTTTTTAAGGAAGATTTTATGGTTGTATCTTCCCTCCTGAAACTTAAGTGTTTGTAGGTCTGTGATCTTAACTAAAAGAAGAGAGCAGCTTTAGACAGAAATATTTTTCTCAAGAATTTAGTCAGTGCATTTAAAGGAGTATTAATAAAAATAAAACAACCTTTAGGGAAGTCTGACAAAAAACTACCTCCGTTCTGTTTAATTTTTTCCTTCCCTGGCTTTAGTGATGCCTGAATTTCAACAGTTCTGGAGACTCTTCACTGTCTCAATTTTTGTTAGAAAAAGGGATTGGAAAAATGCTCTTCAGACATCTGCTGAAAACCAAAATAAAATAAACACCTTTTTTTTTTTTTTCTTTTGCTGGGTAACCAGAAATGTTAAATAGCTGCAGATTGCCAATGCCACTCCCTCTAGAGAGCCTACATAATAGGTTTTGACTTCTCCCTTGACTTGGATCTCACTTTTTCCATTGCATAGTGTTGTTTTTTCAAGAACAGCATGTAACTTAGTGGAACTGTCTTTCTCTTTTGTGTGGCTGCAAAGGAGACAACAGAACAAGGAGTTTCACAGCCAGGAACTTCCTCAACAAAAGCTGGAGGTAGTGTCATTCCCTAGGTTGTATGGAGTGGCATACAGAAGTCTTCAAGAAGACATCTACATTGCATTGCTGTAGGGTATGATAGGTACATTAAAACGTGCAGGAAATGGAAGAGAGAGGATTCCTGCTAGATCATGTATCTCTAAGAATGGACCCTGCCAGCCTGGGAAATGGCATGGCTGCTTTATTTCAGTGTTCAGTCTTTATGTTTATGTTGGCAGGAGGAAATACATCTATGTATTTACATCAATGCGGTTAAACTTCAGTCATGCACTTCTGAGGAGTGGGCCGTGCTGAAGGTTCCTTCTTAACCACACTTCAAGATGAATGGCAGGCACGAGTCTCCTGTGTCTGAACTGTAAATTGAGCACATCAATGAAAATGATCAAACTGAAGGTAAATGGAGTCTTTGCAACACGCTGCACTTCTGCTTTTCGATAGTGGTGCAAAGGAGGATCAGAGGTGAATGTAAGGGCAGGAAAAAAGAACATTTAGAGGTGAAATTTGGAACGAAGAACAGTTCCTTAAAGAGAATGGAAAAATCTCTGTTGAAGGAAGGCACCGACGATCAGAAAGGGAGTACAAAAAAGAGGGATGTGAAGAGAGGTAAAAGACAGTTTCTAGGTGCCATGGGGAGGTGGCACAGGTAACACTGTGCAAAGTGTTCCTGTGCAAAATCCCAGTCTGATTTGGAAATACTCCTTGAAGTCCAATGCTACTTCAGACCTACGTCATCTGAATGGGGAGCAGGAAACCTCTCTCACTTGAGTAGTTGGCATCCTAGGCCACCCTGACTCCAGAAACCCTGATAAAAGACTGAAATCAGCAGTGAATTGCTGAACCCCTCACAGCTAAAAAGGGCTTCACTGCATTGAGTGGAAATTTTGAGATGACTTTTGGGTAGAGGCTACCCATCTGTGCATCCCTGGAGCAGCATAGGCTGCCGTGGACTTACCTTTATTGAGCACCACGAGCCAAGCATTAGAAGCAGAAGACCCATATTCTGTTCTCACCTTTACCTCTAATTTGTTTCTTAATTTTGGGTAACCTATGCAATTCATCTCCAGAGCTTGGCTTCCTTGTCTGAATTATATATGACAACCCCTTTATAAAACTTACCTCACAAAAGGTTGTACTTGCAAAGGGATATTATTACACAGTGCGCAGTGGATAGAAACTAAGTGGCTTTAAGTAATTGACTGATTTATATCCAAAGGATTCATGTGGGAGCTACTTATACTACTAATGGTGAGTAGGAGCTTCCCATTATATGGAGGTCTAGACTGATCTTTTTCTATAATCCTTTCCTTTGATTTTATTCTCTCATCAAAATCTTGAGAGCCTATCAGTGCACTGTCCAGATTTCTATAACAAATTACTGTGATATACAAGCACAGAAAGTCCACTATTAAAAAAAAAAAAAAAAAAAAAGGCAACAGACTCTAAATCTTTTACTATGCATTATTCACTACATACATTTTAAACAAAAACTTTGTATATACAGCCTGTTCCTATTGCGTTGGGATTTCCACTCTTGTTTTAGAATTTCACTTTGTGCGAACAATTGCACCTAGCTGTAATACATTTTTAATAATATGAAAAAAAAATGTTATAAAAGTACAAGGAGTAAAATAGCAGAAGGTTGTAGGGTGATATTAACACAGTATGCTTTTCATATGGTTCATAGGAATTGCCACTTTTAATCATAACCATACATCTCCAAAACATCTTATTTTGAAATAATTTAGTGTTGCAAAATCAGACACGAAAGTTCTTTGACCTGAAAGTTTTCCAGTTTAGAGAATGGAAAAACAGGCCTAGCAAATATAACTGTATTGAAATGTTTTAGAATATAATAAATACATTCATTTAAACTCACCAGGGAAGAGTCAAGAATACGTGAAGTCTGTTTGTACAGCTTTGATTGGATGCTTTGCATAGGACAAGTTTGAAACATAGTCTTCTGAGAGAGAATTTCAGTGATTTATTAAATTGGTTCTCATTCAGTGAGAGTGGTGAAAATTTTTGTGTATCCAAATCTGGACATTGTAAGGAGATCCTTCATACTCTGACATTTGCGGTAGTCACAGTGTATGCCTGCAATATTTAAAAAAAAAAAAAAAATAATCTTACTTTGTACAACAAGGACTTTACAATCTCATCTGCACAGATTTTAAAGATTCACTTAGGATTAAACATTTACTCTACTTTAGTAAAAATCATAGTCAGTAGTCATGGATATCTTCACTGTCTTTTTTAAAAAGTATCCCCACATGGTATGTAACATGGAACAAAACTTGAGCTGTCTAAAAGCTGACTCAGTTCAAGGCTCACAATCTGACTGCTGTTGAGGGTGAAGATTTGTATTTCTTCACAGATTCTCATTTCTCCAGCTTAATTTCCCATTAAGTTTCAAATGCAGAGCAGTATCATGGAGGGAAAATACAGTTGTCTGGACACTTTTCAGAGGAAAAAGAATGAACCGCCCTCAGGAGCTGAAGTGTCTCATCAGTTTCTAGCATTTCCTATGGATGAACTGTTATGGAAGGTGTATTTTAAGGTGTATGGATCGATGTCAGGCTAAAGGAGGACAGAAGTTTGAAGGGTCATAGTTATTGACTAGTACTAGTCCTACCTGATCCTGGCCTAAGGACTGACTTTGTTCTTCCCATAGATGCTCTTAAGTCTCATCTTCTTCACTGGCGCTTCAGCCAGTGGATCTATTTGTCCCTTGGCATCATAGGAAAAAAATTCCCTTATTTGCCAAATAAACTCAGGGAAAATTGAAAATAAGGATGTTCTAACACAATGAATGCTTCTGACTTCAGTTTCTAATCAAGACTTGGATTTAAGTGATGTTTGCAAGTTGCTTGCATTCACACTTGCATGTATGTTGTCAGAGATAGCCTGAATCATAATATGGATTCCAGCCCCTAATTTATCCCATGTTTTTGTCCCTTCACTGGTTTTGGGAAACTCAGTAATTTACTCTCCTTCCAGTTTTTAACTGCATAAGAAGCTTTATGAAGGTTTTGTATTCCAATATGGGAGCTCCGGAGCACTTAGATTTTAGAACTTGTGCCATCTCTATTTTCGACTAATCTTTTTAATGCTCTTGCCTTCATTTCAGCATCTGCTCTCAAGGATTGGAAGGACAAAATGCTTGGCACTGCATTTGAAATACACAGAGTGAAAAATGTATAAATGATCTGTCATGGCTTGGATACTCTTGTTTAATATTGAGGGGTGAAAAATAGTCGTTCTATTGCATTTACTTGTAACAAAGTTTGACAATGTACACAGGAAAAGGACAGTTTAAAACTTGTATGCTGCAGTCACCTTTCTCTAGCCTCCTAATTTATCATTTCACTTTAATTTTTAAAGATTTCATTGCATCTTGATAATATGCTTAAAATGTAACTTGGCATGAAATGCATAAACTGTATTATTAATATCCCATTATTTTATGATTATGCAAGAACAGATTTGAATTGTCACTTTAAATCAGACCATAAGTCAAAGCAAAGATCTTAATAGGCTGCTTAGATCTGTGTCTTCACTGAATTAAACAGTAATTTGGCAGTCTTTTCTGCGAAATATAGTGAGATAACTAGTTAGTGTGATATGCCCAGGCAAATATATTGTGCTGCAACGATGGAGACAGTTCCCTGTGGCAATTGCACTGGCAGTTGAGTTGATTCTTCTTGATACACAGATTCAGAATGCTCTTAATGTTAAGGAAGGAAAATGTGTTTTAGAGGCTCCTAATGTGAATTCTAGGAATTGGACTGAATATCACTTGTATCACCCAAGATAGTCTTCCCACACTCTTGTGATATTTGTTCTTCATAGTCTATTAAAATGCCTTTGCTGTGGAATGTATCTGGTTGGAAATTTTGTCTAAATTTTACACCATTGGTGAAAACGCTTAGTATTCATAAAGAGCTCCATATACTTGATGAGGAATAGACCCTGTACTTTATAAGGAAACCTAAGCGCCATTATCCAGCAGTGGTGTTTTTGACAACCAAATATTTTCCAAGATGTCTCACCTTCAGCACTTCTGTACATCCAGAAAACAGCTACAATACATGGGCTGAGAAACTGAGCATACTCAGTTTCAATGAATGGGGTACCTTGAGCAATGTGAACCACAGTCAAGTGAGAGTCATCTGTGTTTCATAATGCAGAATCACTCCTGACTCTGCACCTCTAGGACTTTGGAGACTAAGGGACTGCAATATCTTGTAGAAATCCGTACTTTTTATTTCAAGTATCTGATTTAGATGTCTATTTTGATAGTGTCTTTTAAGCAGAAAAGGTAATGTTTATAAAAATCCATATTATAAGTGAAGTGCTGGTGTTATTAATGCCTTAATGTAGATATAGATGTTTAGCCTAACCCATCTTTGTAGTTTACTGAGGAGAAATGTCATTCTGGATGGTCAAATATGTTTGGATCAGAACTGGCTAAGAACTCTTTTGCCTTAACTGAGCATTCTTTAGGCAATGTAAACCTTTTTTTTTTTTTTTTTCAGATTAAATAGAATTGCTTACAATAATATTTCTTCAGATACTACTAAAATATGCAAAATAAATAGAAAATACCACTGCTGGTCTTTTATGTTCTGCTTAAAGAAGCTGTCTTTCATAGGATGTTATCACTCCTCCATCTCCTTTAGTTGTTGTCCAGGTATGTGAAAATTCTTGTTTTCATTTCATCTGACAAAGCAGATGTTTTTAAAAGCAGATGTTTTTAAATTTGAGGATTTCCTAAGTTTTTGCCCAGGCTATCCACCCACCTAGGAAATGCCACTAGTTTTGCAGTTCTGTGGCCCTGAGGGACAGAGGGAGGCTCAGCTGCGGAGGTAAGCAGGAGCATCAGCAGACAGGCCTCAAGAGTAAAGGAAGGGTCTCTTAGGCAGCCTGTAGAGACCCCTGCCAAGAAAAGCAGTTTGTGTTCTTCAGCTTGATAGGATTATTTTGTACTGCTGAAAAGACACAAAGTGAATTTCAGTCT
>WHYT01017162.1:564002-583299 GCA_009806455.1 Tetrax tetrax
TCCTCAGTAAACTACAAAGATGGGTTAGGCTAAACATCTATATCTACATTAAGGCATTAATAACACCAGCACTTCACTTATAATATGGATTTTTATAAACATTACCTTTTCTGCTTAAAAGACACTATCAAAATAGACATCTAAATCAGATACTTGAAATAAAAAGTACGGATTTCTACAAGATATTGCAGTCCCTTAGTCTCCAAAGTCCTAGAGATGCAGAGTCAGGAGTGATTCTGCATTATGAAACACAGATGACTCTCACTTGACTGTGGTTCACATTGCTCAAGGTACCCCATGCATTGAACTGAGTATGCTCAGTTTCTCAGCCCATGCTTTGGGGCAGTGAAGTAGCTGCACATAAGTTCTATAATCCTGCCTAATCTGCAGAAGGAAACAGAGACATAACCTCTAAGGAGACAGACAAGATCCTGTGTTTAAGCTGAAGGTAAATTAATGCAACGAATGAATGCACAGGGTGGGAGGATATTGTTGTTTCTTTTGTTTTTTTTTTTTCTTTTTTTTTTTATGTAGCTTTCTGGAGAAGCTCACCAGCACAGGACAGGAAAGAGTCCTCAAAAGTGAAATGAGGATATGCATCTCAACTTCACCATGGGCAAAGGAGTGTGTTTTTGGCAGAAAAAGCCAAGTGGCGGCTTTATGGATGACTGCTACCATGAAGCAAGACACAGAGATGTCCCTTTCATAGAAAATTAAAATGATGAGATGATCTTGTCCCACAGACAGACTGACAAAAAGTGGCTCTTTCTCAAGAGAAGAGACTCCTAAGTACATTTTCAAAGGCAGTTAAAGCGGTGACATTACTATCATTAAGAAAGAAAAATTAAGAAATGCAATTGCTGAGTGTGTTTCACAGAATATCAGCACGGCTGAATATTTTCACTGTAAATGAAGTCAAGGATGTCTGAAGAGGTTGAAAGTATGCACTTATGCTACAAGAAAGTAAAAAGTCTTGAAGTCCAAAACCAACAGCTTAAGTTGAGACTAAAATACAAGCATCTGGCTGCTTCTGTTTGTCCTTTTAACATGCAGCTGCTTAATCATACTTGTTTCCTGCCTTGCTGTTTCTCCTGACTTGACAGCAAGGCTGAAATGGTTATCACATTTGGGAGACCTGAGGTAGCATTCAGTGAAAGCATGAGTAATAAAAGAAATAAGAGAAACACAACATTAAATAATTCTTTTTGTGTATTTATCTGTAAGATCTTACTTCGTGTCACATATGATTGCTTTAAGTATTGATTCACCATCCTCTCTCCAATATTAGTAATTCTTGAAATGCAGTCTTTGGTGTCAGTAAAATTCAGGTTCTAATTAGAAGTAAACACTTCTACTTTATTCCCAGGAGAGTCACAAGTGTTCTATAATGCCTAAACTTAAGGGATTTGCTTTTTTACCATCACCTTGCTTTTTTCCAATATTAATGGAAGAATGATAATCTGTTCCAAAATAGAATTTGAAATCTGTATTGAACATATTTTAAATAGAAACTGAAGTACAGGAACATACAGAATACACAAATATTTATGTAAGTCAACAAGAAACATTGTCATAGTGGAAAACCGGACAAAATGTGACTAGAATACTTGTGCAAACTGAGTATTTTGTAAGTTTCATAATGCTGAAGATTTGGATGAGGAAAGGAGAGCCACTAGGCCACTGACAAGTTGAAAATGGCATATAGTACAATATATCAGAGTCAGCACACTTAGGTGAATTCAGTGTTTTGCAGAGAATTTTTCTAGTGTGTTGCGATCCTGTGAAATGGCACTTTAAAAAGTCACTATTTTGCTTCTAATATTAGCCTGGCTATTAAGCAAGTTTGTTTAATTTATTTATACCTTACTTATAATGTGTTAGAAGATAAGTGAATGGCCTATTGACTGCTCTGCATTTTATCTGAACACATAAATCTTCCCTAATGTTGGGATATCATAAACATTTTCACTTTTTTTATAAGACCTGCACGTAAACTCCAACTTTGGTTTTTTTTCTGAGTTGATTTTTAAACATTACAGTATGCATTTTAAGTGTTTAAATATTTTTCCGAATGCAATGGAAATCAAATGCTCATATATGTTCTTGGAACCTTGTTTTTGTTTACTTACAAATGTAACAGTAATAATGCAATGATTCTGATAACCCTCAACCTTTTTTGAACTGCAGGTGTAAGAAATATGAAGAAATGTATGTTAACAGCAAAGGAGGTTTTCTTAAGCCCGGCTGTATATAATTTGTCAGTGTAGTAGAAAATCAAATGTAATCTGTGTATAACAAATTGAGCTGACATTCCCCAAACAAAGCTTATTACTCAAGAGTGGCAAAGCACTGGCTGTAGTGGCAACTTCGGCGCTGACTCACTACAAGAGTGGCTCAGTGCCAATTGCCAATTTTTATTTGCAAAGAGCCCTCGGAACCTGTTCTGTTACTTGAAATCACCGCTGATTTGGCCTGACTATGGAGTATGTTTCAGTCTTGTTTCCTCCTCTCTTTTTGGTATAGTTAATGCTTCTTCTGCCTTCACGTGCTAGAGGAACAGCTTGTATGCAAAGTTAGTTTAGTTATGATTTTTTTTTTTTATTTTTTCCTGTCCTCCTCCAAAACCTCCTCTAAGATCCAGAGCTGAACAACTAACTAGCATCTCTGGGGCCATGCTAAATTGCAGCCTTCCCTTCAGATCGACAGTACCAAAGACTCAGTGCTACTTCAGCTAGTGTTGTACAGGGAAAAAATGCAAATTAAATTACAAAGCTGTCTCCATTATATTATGCATTAAAACTGTGAAGAACCATTACACAAATCTGGTTTTGCCATATATATATTAGCTAAAAGGTTGCCTTGGGGTTCAGCTACAGGACTAGAAATGGTTTTTCCTCACTGTATTTTTATGATATGCTGGGTTTTTTTCTGCAGAAATGTTCTTTAAGACCAGCACTTTCAAAAATTGATTTATTTGCGTGTTATGTGTTTGTCCACCATGGACCAATAGTGCTCTCTAGCTCTGAAAAATCACTCCCAATTCAATATAAATTACAATACCAAAAGTATAAGCCACAGCAGAAGTATTGGTTTTTATCTTTCTGAGGCTCAGAGTTCGGACTTCTAAAGGTTTAACATGAATAAGAATGCTTCTGTATGTCAAGTGGGTATGAGACTTCATTGATTAATTTTGTAGTAAGTCTGGAAATGCCTGTGACATTGCCAGCTTGTGGGGATGCGTGGAAGTCTTTTGGGAAGTAACCTTAATTTTCACAAGTTTATGTCCTTCAGCCGTTGTGTTCTTGAGTCACAAGAGTTCTAGCTAATCTTAACTGACTTTTTATTAAAAAATGTGTCAGAGGATAAAAATTTGAAAAGTTTCCAAATTAGGAAGCAAACAGAACTGTACAAAAAGTAGCCCACTCATGCTACTGTTTTGATCCAGTTGGGATTTGAGGGAGACCTGTGTGATATTTCTGGTGGGCAATACTAACCTGATATGATGTGGCATTGTGTAGTGGAACTTTAAGTAGCTGTGGTGAATAATATAGTCAGTTTAAACTCCTCTCTATAATTCTGGAATTACTCAGGATAGCTTATAATTTTCTTATATATACGCTTGTTGTTCATAGGTACTATTTGCTTCTAAGTGCTATTATTTATTCTACAAACTGAATAATAAACAAATTAAAAATAGTGTTTGGAATTCCAGCCACGCTTCTCAGCTGTCAGCAGAGTATGTGGTGTCTTCACTCTTTGAATGAATGAGCATAGCTTTTCATTACTTTTTCTCTTCTACTTTCAGAGTCCTCACAGATTAACTCCATGCTCTCATCCTCCCTCTGATGTGCTACTTGGCTGGCCTTGAGGGCTCTGCTAAGGAATTTTGAGAATAAAGTCATTCTGTAATGAATTGTTCCCTACACCACATAAAATAACACCAGACAGGTGAGATTTATTCATTATAAAGCTTCCATTAGCAAAGCAAACTAATTTTCTGCAAGGTGCTTCAGTACTTTGTGTGGGTGGCTCATTGTTTTCTGCTGTGTGGGGTTTTGGAAATGTTACCCACTTGCAATGTGAAGCACTGTCATTTACCAAGCCCACTGTCCTATACAATCTACTGTTATATGATTAACTGCAGTTTCTTGCAAAAATACTTATCTTTACCAGTTGTAGTACATGCATAAAAAGAAAAGCACACTCTTGTATGTCTCTCTACAGGATTAAAACGCTTTACTGACAAATGCTGCTTGTCTCTGACAATATTTCTGAAATCTGTTGAACAAGATTTTAAGTTTTACAATGCCTATATGTACATTTTAAATGAAATCAAAGCAACCTCCAAAGGAAACACCAGAATAAAAGAATAAAAGCCTTATTACTCTTTCTTTTTGTCCCCTTTTCACTCTTCATAATGCATTGTATTTGTCCTTAGATGGCTGCATCTTCAGGAGCACTCCTGAAATGATTTCTTGAAATATCATTCCCTGTAAATACTGCACTTGTCGTCACAAGCCCTTGTCTCTGAGAAAGCTCATGCAAAAAGCAGAGACTCAGTGAAATCCTAAGGGGAGAAAATTCAAAAGGGGTTGGGTGCAATGATTGTCTCCATTGTGCAATCACCGCTAATATGAATTCAAGTTAAAATTCAAATGAACACTTGCAGAAATGTTCACTCATCTCACACATTTTATATAAATATGAGATACATGTTATTTATATACATGATGTAAATAGCATCAGTTTCTTGGCTTTTTTTAAAATGGCTTGAAGAAATAGAGTAATCGCTTCAGCTGATGAGGCTTCACAACATGTAATTTACTATGGGTCCCATCACTTTTGAATGCATTGAGATTATGTTTGATGTATTATTGAAAATGTAACTCCTTCATTTGAAATTCTTCTCAACTCTCAAACAATGAGAACAGTCACAACAAAGAAGAGAGTGGGAAAAAGGAAGGGAATGAAAGTCTGACAAAATAGCCAGAATAGCCATCTAATAAATACGTTGGTAAAGGAATATTTGGATAGGCTGAAGTTGTTCTTTCTTTATTATACTTTTGTTTGCCTATATTTTGACTATTTTGCCTTTTGTCTTCTGCTGTACCTTCCTAGAGGTTTATAGGTATTTTTATATGTACTTTACTGTAGAACTACTGAAGGAGTTCATCAGTATGGAGAGTTGTTACAGCCATTTTTTCTCTGCAGCCAACAGTGGAGTATCCACAGCACAGGTATCTTCTAGATACTCTCTACCACATCGATGGATGCTGGAGAAAGGGGGAGGCTTGCACAGGGGGAGGTGAGCCTTTGCTGCCTTTTTCCCCCTAGGTGGAAAAGGAGGAAAGACTAGCTTAGGTCCCTTCAGGTTGATCTCCACAGGAGTCAGTTTTGTTTCCCTGATCACAGAAAGTGTGTGTTAACCTAACCATGATGAATACTTCCCTTTATCACCTCTTATCACCTTGTTGAACTGGGTCAGCAACATTAAGTTACTCCTTTGATGACAATATTAGGACAGTTGTAAGAGCTGAATTGGGATTTGTACTGTCTGTGTTAGGACTGATCATGGATTTTGGTTGGGTAATTCTTTGCAGGATGTAAAGATGGGCACTTAGGCCACTGCTGTTGATGGCAAAGCTGGCAAAAGCATTCCTGATCTCAGGAGCAACATGATTTCTGCCAGCAGAGTGCAAGTTACTGCCGGTTGTTTTACACTCATTTGTTTCTACTTGCCTAGTTTGTTGTTATTATCCCTAATAGGTATGAAGCTCCATCTTTTTTTTTTCTGTGCTATAATGTAACAAATAATTGTGAAGAGCTAGCAGATTTTCTGCTACTCTGCTAATTTATTGCATGCTGCTGTCATGAGCAACAACAATGGCAAAACCTTTAAAGTAATATTTGAAAAAGAAATGAGCACAAATGAAGGTTCAGGAATAGCTTCTTAAAAGACAATTTGAGAAAGAGTGGTTTTCCTACCAACATCTCCTCACTGACAGACCACTAATGGCCTAGCATTTTGTGACAAGAGTACAGCTCTGCAAATGATTGTAGCTCCTCTTTTTTTGTCTTTTTATTTTGAATTTGCCTGAGGAATCAAAACAAGAATGTTAAAGGACAATCCAAAGAAAAACTGATATTTATTTTTCTTTTCCAGAAAATAAAAAAAAAAATTCCAAAGCATATGTTGATTTTAGACTGAGTGGGATGTTTTACTTTAATACACAATTAAATACTGCATTTAATTTTCAGTTGTACTTAACTGTTTTTGAATAGGTAAAATGTTGAAGTAAAGCATGTTAAGAAAATAGTGCAATATTAAAATGCTTGTCAAATTTGTTTGTTGCTAGCCACAAAGATGATAAATTCCATTCAAAGTCTCAAATGCTACTTCTTCAATTTCTGTTTTCCAGCGAATGTGATCTAATCTTAATAGACAGAGATAAAATTCTTGTCTTTCGCAGTCTGCACATGCTCAGACAAAAATATCTGCTCTGCAAAGTGTATTCCAATTACTTACCTTATACTCTTTCTTTTCTTAGCCTGTGTTTTGTTTCAGTCTTCTACAGCATGTTGTCTGGAAAACCACAGTGTGTATATTTGTATAGCACAGAATCTAGTTAAATTGAGCCATAGTAAAGTAAATGGCTATAATAATAAATTTCATGTCTCTACCACGCTGGTTTTTTTCCTTGTATAAAATATTGCTATTATTTTATACTATACAATGTACTGGCATCCATTCCAACTTATAATTAGCTTTAAACAAAGAGACTTTTTTACTTTGGAAAGAAAAAAAAAAAAAACGGAGAATCAGTACACTGACTCTCAACCAGATATTCCAGTTGCTCTTACCTCTTACCTTTTCTTCTCTAATATAAATTTAGCATACAATCCTACCGTACTTCATATATTCAAGAATGACTTTGAGATCTTCATGTTTAGGCCTTCTTGTCTGAGCTTTTGCATTTAGTTCCCTTGCCTTGCATTGAGAGTGGTCCTTTGGGTACGACTGAAGTGTAACTGTCTGTCATCCCAACAGCAGATTTCATTTACATGTGTGTTTACAGTAAGCATCACATCAGAAGTTTCATATTGTCTGATCATTCAATTGATCTGGACATGCTGATGGCTAGAGATAGACGCGGGGAGGCTATAGTTATATGAAATTAATATACTGGCGGTCTTTGGCATTTGTGGATAGTCTTCTGCCATTAAACTCTATACTCATTCTATCTGTAATTTACTGCTTGTACTATTTCTTTTCCACTTTCATTCTCCTTCTCGGATATGGTAATAAATGAAAGGCACACAGTTCTGCAAAATCCTCAGATCTCCCTTTCTTAAAGGGCCAGAAAGGATGCTTATAAAATTCAATTTTTCCTTTGTTCCTGCGGGTAAACCCTTTAGCTTTGTGTTCAAGTCGATCACAATCAGTAACAACCTAAGCCTCTCTATGGAATACTTAATTTGATCTAGATGCATTCTGTTTTTATTAATACAACTGTATTTCCATGGTTCCTACAGGGACAAAAGATGCAACACCTGTAGAAGTCCCTGGAAATAATAAGCAAGCAAGACAAAAGGGAAACCGCAACCCAAACAGCCTGTTCTGTGCCGTCACTCTGAATTCAATGTCTACTAGGGAGCTGGATGCCCATTTTTAGAAAAGCTTTTCTTCAGGCCCAAATAAACACGTTTTCACATAGACGTTGGTAATCAATAAAAAATCCATCAAAATGTGAATTTACATCAGCGTCTAGAAGCTCTTTCTTTAGGCTAAGCCCATCTTGAGACATTCACAAGAACAGACAAGTTAGTTCAGAAGGTCTTTTCAGTTTTTTCCACTCTTTAATAATTAAAATAAATATTCCTGTGGGATGGAGCAGTGAGCAGCAGGGATAACTAGCAAAAAGTGAAATAGTTGGACCACATATGGCATCCTTTCCATATTCCATTTTTTTTCTGCTAATCCTGCAGATGTAATACAGTGGATTTTTACAGGGAGAACAGACAATCAGACTGTTGGGGTTTCTAAACAGGATTTGGCACCACTTTGGTACTTTGATGAAGGTCAAATGTTCAGAAGAGGCCAGCATCAAGCAGCTCCAACCATGAGACTTGTGCACAGATTTTTCAAAGAAGTCAGCATCTTTTATGCAGAACTTGTTCTGCTAATCTTATTTGTTTTGGTGGCAAAGCTGAAGCTAAGCTCTTCTGAAAATCTGATTGCTGTAGCCAATTATGTTGACAGAATCCCAGTTGATGCATACTGAATTGTGATTCAGAATGGTCAGAGAAATGGAAATTGTGTGTGTGTTTCATAGATTTTGTAAGGTTTAGTTTAAGAGAAAACTGAGCAGGAATAAGAGCTCGCTGAAAGCCTCTTGTGTAGCCTTCTGAAAATCAGCCCTATAATGTTTAGTCAGTGCATTCTTTTCTTCAAATGGTAGAAAGATGAACTGAACAGCATTTCACCGTTGAATATGATTTTATTATTTTGAAGAAAAAATATAATTTAGTATATAAATAGTGAATATTTGAAGTGACAAGTGAAATCCAACCCTACTAACATGTTGGATATTTTGTCATTAATCTCAGTAGAACAAGTTTTGACACAAATTTTACAGGCAAAATAATTGTTTTAAAACAATAGAGTAAAAGTTCACTGCTTCACGCAAACATGCTGAAGGTTGTTCCCCTGCCTTTCCAAATCAATGATGATTTCTTAAAAAAGATAAGGATGTTACCATTCTAAAAAATACTCTTGTGGTTTCTCCAACTATACTTTAATCTATATGTCTTTGTGAAGAAGGTTGATATGTACTGTGACCATGGCTATTTTTTAACTGTGTTGTTTAAGCCAAAATGCTACAGAGTGTTATGGCACATGTGTATGTACTTGGCTGCAGTAATTTAAAGAGCTTGAGATAAAAACAATTATTTATCTGAATTCATTGACGAGCATATGAGAGACATTCAATAATGAGTCTCTATCCTAGGCATCTAACAAGTACTTAAACATGATTGCCAACCATTACTGAGATTTATTTCATAATTATAAGGTGGTTAATATATTTTTTTTTAATGTCAGTGTTTACAAGATCAAAGTTTCAAAAAAAAAATTGTTTCACCAACTTTAAAGAAGTGTTGAAATAAAAATGTATATGTGGAAATATAAACACACATGCACATACACATTCCAGAAATGTTCTTTAAAAGACTTGCTGCTCATGTTACTTTTTCCATCTATTTTCTTTCCTTTTCAGACAGGTGGAATATTCAATGGAATGTTCAAGACTGGAATAAAGACATTGGTGGGAAACACAACAACTCCATATAGGTAATATTGTTGTCCACAACAATGACATCAAGGAGAGAACTGAATGTACCCATTACTTGTTTCATCATCTACCCCCTTTTTTTTTTCCTCTTCATGATCCTTCTGCACAAAGCACAAGTTGCAGGGTGTACTTCTTGATCTCATCTGGACATGCATATGCTTATTTGCTGGAAGCAGGTTGGAGAGGATATAACAGCATAAAAATGTCCAACCTTTTTCTGCTAACCAAAAATACGGCAAATATTGTCCAGGTTTTATCTGAGCTTTTATTTTTTTCTTCCTATGCTACTGTGTTATTTCATAGTGTAAGGTAAGTTTCTTATTATAGACTGGCTTACATAGAGTAGGCATACAGCATACAAGTGGCGTGTCAGTATCTAGATAGTATATGCTTCCACCGTGACCTATTTTCATGCAGTAAAGTCCCTGGTTATACATTTCTAGGTGCAGTGTAAAAACAGCAGCAATTTTAGACTCTGAGAAGTGTCTGTTCAGGTGAATGGATAAACAGTAGTATGCTCCCATTTTAGCTAGTTTATCAGCTGGAATACAGCAGCCTGTGGTGATGCTAAATGCACTCATATCACTTGAAGAATCCTATTAAGTGTGGACCAAAGTGTAAGTGGTTCATTACCCTAAAGACAAAAGTGGGAAACTTTCCAAGCTACAGATCTCTTTCTAACTGACACCAAGCCAGAGACGCAAGAGGGATTTGGTTTTTGTTGTCTGTCTTTTGTCTTTCTCAGTAGTTTCTTTTTCTTCTTGCTTAAATTTTGGCTCATGGCTGGCCTGTAAATACGAATCTCAACATGTAGATGACGAATATGGTTTGTACATCCTTATGGATACTGTCTGCAGCATACAGGAAAAGCTAAAGGGTCCACTGGAAAGATAAATCCTTAGTAAACAAAACTCTTTCTTCCTTTCCAGTGCATTCACAGATTATCCCTCCTCATTTTCTGCTTTTACCAGAAATGCTGATATCGGATAACTTGCTTAAATCTCAGCCAGTTATCTTAAGTTAATTTTTATGGATTTTAGGCCTGTTTGCATCTTCACAGGCAATTAAACAATATTAGAGAGTAGTCATTACAAAAGTGATCAGACTGAGTCTGAATTGAGACTTTTGTATTTTTCTCCAAGACTAGAGCTATAGTAAAAAAGATCCCACACCTATACACACAACACAAATATTTTTAAACTGAGATATTTTTTTCACAACACTTTCACAATTACAACAAAAGAAGAGAAATTATAGACAGATTAATATGTTTGGATTGTATCTGTCCAATCTACCACATTCAATGGGTTAAGAAAATAAATAAATCCCCCCTTCAAACCCTGTCTCCCAAAAAAACAACAACCGGGGGCAGTCTGGAAGAACAATCATTGACTGGGAGTTGCATTCACATTTTCAGCAATGACCAGAATAAATATTAAGCAAGCCTATTCATAATATAATGACAATCCTTGATTCCCATTTACAGAAATACATTTTTTCAATTGTTTATTTTGTAATTGAACCCTCCTGGAATTAAAACTAAGCTCATACGCCTTTTTTAAAAAAAAAAAAAAAAATCATGTACTTTTTTTTTTCCTTACACTGAAATAAGATTTTTCAGAATGTCTTTATTTCCTATTTTTAAAAAATAATCAAATCCTGAAACTTGAGCAATATTCTGTAAACTCTACTTCTGTTGTTTTCCAATAATATATAAACTCTGACTGTACATACCTCTTTGTAATGCAGAAACCACTTAGCAAAGTACAAAGAGAATTTTTAGTATATGAGTTTTACCAGAAGGAAAGAAGGCAAGTTAAAAAGCTCTTTTAGCATTTTTTCTGTAAGAGATTTAAAAACAGAGCTCTCCCTCAAACTCATGAAAATTATATAAAAGTTTTAGAGCATTTTACTAACTCAGAGAATGAAGAAGCAAGAGATGCTTTTTAGATCCAGTAAGTACATTGTAAACATCCCTTGACCATTATGTATGATGGTATAAGGAAGAATAAACTGAAAACACTCTTTAAAATGTGAAAAGCATATATATTTAAAAACCTTTTAGAAGAACTGGCAGATGTACTATGAAGAATGACGTCTGGATCAAACTTCTCGATTCTAAACATAACCCAGTGAAACACAGCTGGCTCTAACAAATTCTGATAAATGTTTTGATCTCAGTAAGAAAATGAATGCAGTGATGTGCGAAATGAGCATATAAGTATCAATAAGATTTTTATTTGTTAATGTTTTTTCCTGGAGAAGAATACAGCAGATATAACAGGAAAGAGTGTGATGGAGGTGTGTGCGTGTGAAGTACAAATGGGCCTATGACAAAATCAGATACTGGTGTAGATTGTAGGGAGGAAGAAGATGGGATAAGTGTCAATGTAAAAAAAAAAAATCCCAAAACATCTTTGTGTTTGCTTTTGGAAATGGTAGCTTGATCAGAACTAGGTGCTGGGAGCTGATGCTGTTAATGGGCCTGTGGAAGGACTTGGGTGGGGAAAATGGCAGCCAGGCTGAAGCAGTTATGTGAAATATGGGCCTGGAAACCTTGCTGGTGTGGCCTGGGCTATTTTAGAAGAAATTGCAGGATTTAGATCTGACATGGATGGATGAGTCCAGAGATTATTCATAGATCCTGTTTAAAATAGGATTCAAATGTGCATGCTATTTTTTATTTTCTGTAACGTATCACAAAGTGCGAAGAAAATCTGCATTTTCAGAGCAATCAAGCCAAAATCCTACTTGATTTGCCTCTTGGTTATGCAGATTATGTCGACCATTGTAGTCTTTTTGCACTTAATGTTATTTCACTTTATACATGGTACTTATTTAAGTAGTTTAGAAATATTTATAACAGCACAATAACTGCAGTTTCTTTTAGGTTTTTTAAATACTTTTGTTTTACTTATATGTAAAGAACTAGATCTCTCTGCAGATACTCCTTTTTATATGGATTCAGATTTTTATTTTTTAACTAGTTTATTCAACACATTTTAACATATGCATGACATTTCTTTGTAATGTCTTGTATGAATATGCATATTCTAAACTACCTGAAGCCTCTCACCTTACAAAAAAATTAGAGGGGATTAAGTTACAGGCCTAAGGATTAAGTCATGTAGATAAAGCAAGCTGTAATCTGAATGCAACAGAAAATCTCCAAACTGCTCCTGAAGGCTCCAGCTACAGCTGAAAAATCTTTTTGTTAAACTCTAAGTATTTTTAGACAATTTCTCTATTAATTTTCACAATACTTATTCAATTAAAACCACATATATAGATGATTGTTTAATAAATGACATAGTGTGTAAAGTATGTAAATGAGACACATATTTTTACTGTACTCTTAAACCTTCATCTCCAAAGATAACTACTAAAATAGGTCACAGTATAAAAATAGTATAGTAAGCAACCTAAGGACTAGGTTTTGTTTGCAAACTGAGTGGTATAAATCCATTCTAACTCCATTGATTCCAGTGGTTTAACTTAGATTAAACTATGTTGTTATTAATGAACGTGCATCTACTGCAGATGAGATATTAATTCCTCCAAAGTCCTAACACCAAGGAGCAGGCTTCAGCTGGCAAAAAAAATAAGTGGTAGGCAGATGTGTCCTGAGGCATAACCCTTCTGGAGCTCTTATTTTTTAATCAAGCTCTACTTTTTCCCTACTAGGACAATATTGTAATAAAAAAAAATAGCTTTTAGCATTTTTTTTTTTATTTGCAACAAATGCCTTCTTCCAGGTTCAGTGCAAGTTTGATTACTTCTTATTAAATATAAGAAGCAAAAACTAAGCCAAAGGTTTCCATTTTAGTCATATTTGACAGTTGGAGAAATGCCAAGGCTAGCAATTGCCAAGCAGAGGCAGTTTTGAATTGAAGTTTAAAACAAAAAAAATAATTATTTTTGTCAAAAAATCTTTCATAAATCATTTGGTTTGGGGTGGCTGAAGCTAAATATTTTTCTCCCGTCCTTTCTCCTGAGAAAATTCAAATTCTTAAGACTTTTTACATTTAGTTGGCTTTGAAATTAGGAAAAGAGGTCCAGTACCTAATTAATCTAATTTCTTCACAAACCTTCCTGACTGTAGAGCTTTACAAGAGATCTTGGAGACAGCATGTTTTTCTCCCACCAAAGATGCGTACTGCTGCAGGGTGCAATTATTAAACTTCATCCTCATTATACAGGTATTCATAATGATACAATTTTCAATCACAGATTTATGCAACATCTCAGATTTTGATGCAGTTGTACTAATACATAGCAGTTACAAATCAAGCCTGTCGCACATCTCTTAAATCCTTTAAGTATTGCTGAAGAATCCCTCATATAGTTTATCATCATCAGTAGCATTAATGCAAGTGGGTAACTTTGAATGACTAATCAAACCTTCCTGATCCTAATTCCAAAGTTCATTAGGAGGCAACCAAGCAGGAACAGGATGCATGTCAGACTAAGCATTCAAGATATGTCAGCAGAAGAACGCAATGATTATTGCACAAGAAATGCCCAAATGTCTGAAAGATTTTTATGATGGGAAGTAATACTGAAGAATGTGATACTTAAGATAAGCTTCTTTTATTTTTTTGAGATGAAAAGAATCTCCCTGGTGTCTGCCTTCATTTATCCTTGTATTCTCCGAACGTGTGTTTTTTTACAGTCTCTTTGTTCCTGCAATGCTAGTTGATTGAAATTCTCAATTTGTAGGTCTCCTTGAACATGTTTATTCAGGGAATGAGACTTGCACAAAACAATATACTTGTATGAGGCAATCCCATCGCATCAGCCTTCATTATCATTTTTAGATTGTCTAACTGGGATACTTGTCAGTGATTGCTGTAGTTCCCCTGCTCCCACAAAAAGGCCTCATTTGTTGTGTGCTGATCTTTGATACTACATCAGCTTTAGCTTTACCATGATATCTGAATTAGATAAGCATCTGATGTGCCACAACTGCAACTTTTCTGCACTAATACAATGGGGTGTTTTGAGCACAACAGCTGAGGTTTTTCTTTCTATGAGTATGTGACACAGCTGTTTTGTTTTCTCCCCCAAAAACATTGTTTGGTTGTTTTTTTTCTTTTTAATTAAAATACCATGTCTGCTATCTATTTCAAACTCATAAGTTTATGCATGTAACATAGCTTACTGCATTAGTCTTCTTCAAAGGAGGATGCAGTGTCGGAGTATTTTCATACTTTCCACAGCTGGATGATGTTTCTATCCATTCCCCTCTCTGCCACATCACATGTCTTTAAATCTATCATGAGTAATTTTTCTTATGTGGAAAATAATTAACATCTTGGGAACAGATTGCTTACATTGTCTTGATATTTTTTTTCAGTAACCAGATGCAGTAATTACAGTGTATACAGTTCTTTTTGCCTGTAGGTTTTCAGATAGCACCCCTCATCACTTTAATTAACAGCATAAAGTTCATTTAAATAGCAAAAGATGAGACAAATTTGTTTAGAAGTCTTTGAATGTAATAGGAAGAAATATCTGTCCTGAAGGTAAAAGCAAAACAAACTTAATTCAAATCATCATGCTAGAATACTTAATTCCTTTGCTTTTTAGTGCTGCTATTCTTTATTTGTAATTCTCCTACCTTTAATTATATGGGTTTTTTGCTTAATTTTTATGTTTGTACTAGTACTGTGTGTTGGTTTAATACAAAACAGATTTAGATCTTCAAGAATTACTTTAATAGTGAAATCTGTATTTATTGTTCCTTGTCCTCTATAGCACTGTCTACTTTGATGATTGTTACTAGTGCTTCATTTCTTCTGAATTTTCCCAAGAAGCTGAACAAAGTAGATTGCTATTATGAAAAAAAAGATAGCTCATTGTTAATTACTTTTTAGGTGACAAGAGCTAATAAGCATTCTCTGAGATCTGGCTTAAAAAGGTCCATGTACAGAAGCAAAGGGAAGGAGACACAAGGCATCAAAACATGAAAACATGTATAAGGAATCAATTAAATCAGCTGACTCTCCTCCAAGCCATTATTGGTCATTTTTTCATAGGCAAATTTACTTATGGACAGTGTCATCTTGACTGTATTTTAATTGGTCCTGTGTACAAAATCCACTATAGTGCAAAACAGCATCTTTTGGATGAGGGGGACTTGTTCTATCAAACTTTCATCAGAGGTTTTCTGAGAACCAAAAACATTGTGTCATATTTTAATCAACAGTCTTTGCTATAGCATGTTCCAAATACCTAAGACAGGTTTTCTCATGAGAGGTATTAAAGAAAGATAAGGAAGAGAGAATTCAGAGGAATGTGTCATCAGTTACAATGCCAGACACACACACAACTAAAATGCTTGATTTGAGAATGGTACTCACATCAAATGCAAAAATAAAATTGCAATCTTGCTTCATGTAAATGCAATGTTTAATCCATGACACTTGGTTACACCTTTTTTTCCTTGTTATATCTATGACTATTCAAAATATTTTCTCAATAACCACGTAAGTTCTTTTAAATTACATGATAACAAATATAATAATCTTCTGTCCTAAATTTCAGGACAGTATGTTGTATGTTACATAGCTGTGACTGAAATTACAAAGTGATAGAAAACTGTATGTCTGCAAAAGATATCTTGTTTGTTTGTTGGGCTTTTTTTCCTGCACTTTTACTAGCCATGGTGGACCACTAACAAGTAAGAACAGCAGTACCAGTGACCATTCAAGTCTATGTGAACTGTCTATTCATGTTAGGAGAACATAATAAAATGGATATTTCCAATAGAAAATCTTGGTTTACACTCCTCTCTGAAATCAGGAAAAAGTGTAACATTAATGCCACAGAGGAAATAAAGAAAAAATGGATTAGCAAGTGGAACCAACCTTGGGAGCCATTAGAAGTCCAGATGTCATTAACAAGACCAGGTATGTGTCAGCCAGAGAAAAGAGACTTGTGTCTTTTTGTGTGTGTGTATTTGGTTGGTTGTTTTTCTATATTTCAGGAATCTTTTAAATGAAGAAGCTAAAAGCATACTTGTTCCCCCAATGTATTACCCCTCTTTGGACAGACTTGGTTTTTTGATGAGTAACATCAATCCCTACAATGTACTGGGACTGTTAATGGAACAATCAGCTGTGGGAAAGCATGCGATTCGAAGAGCAGTCTCCACCTTGGTGATCAGTCAACTAAAGACAGTTAAAGGAAGGTTTTCTCTTTTTTGTGATTGCTTGTGAACTTGGTTAAGTGTCAACACCAAAGGTTCCCAACCGTATTAGTGGTCTGTGAACGAAGCCGTGAGACCACACAATGCTAAGGATGTCAGTTGCTAGGTTAAATAAGACGGTTGTGTGAGATTTGAGGTATGTTCATTGGTGACAGTGGACAAAACAACCTTATTTTTGTTGTATAAGGGGAAAAGAAGTGGGGTAGGCTAATCATGCAGTAAGAAACCATAGTCAAGGACAGAGCAGCCTGAGGAAGCAGCTGGAACTAAGAATCAACAGGGAAATGAGAGAGAGGACCAGAAACCAAGCTCAAGGCTGCAGAGATGGGAAAGAAGACTGGGATAGATGCAGGTTTTTCAGGCAAAGGAAGAAATACAGTTAAGACAGGAATGATGAAAGGAGATGGAAGCAAAGATCGTAAACAGTTTAAGTGGGCTATGTTGCCAAGATGCTTGTTGTCAGGTCTCCGTACTGTTGTACAAAGTGGGAATTACAGAGAAATGGACCTTCATCCCAGCTTCAATCTCACCTGTTGTTTACTCATGCTGAGTCATCACCTATCTTGTGTTATCTCCTGAACTAATATAGGCTTAACAGTAATCAAAAGGCTGGATGGCTTTCATTTTACAACATCTTGTGACATAAGTAAGCAGAAACACAACTCTCTCCACAGAGCATTTTTATGAGGTTCAGTTTCATTAAAATCTTTGGTTTTTTTTTTCACATGAAAGAGGCAGGATGTACCATCTGGAAGGCAGCCAGCTGCAGACCCTGAGTTTTGCCAAATCCAAGGCAGTCTGTTATGCTGCAAAGGAGCTGAACCGGGGTGATGAGGGGCAAACAGAAGGTGTTTGAAGTCTACCTCAGCTCTAAGCAAGCTTCACAGGAATCCTTCTGTCTTTGTAAAGCGATTTTGACAAATTAGCAATCGCTGAACAAAAACAAGCAGCACTTCCCCACCCAACCCACATCAAATTTAAAAACAATTCTACATCCATGCAGGCTCTACTAGGCTGAAGTTGGTATCAGTCTGGACAGTTGGTATGCTGCCGGACTTAAATTCATTAGTGCCACTGCTGGCAGCCAGTATTGACTGAAGCTAAAACCCAAACTGCTGTAATGCATTGCTGGAGTGTGTTCTAAAGATTATGAGATTATTTATCTCCTGCTAAACTCTAACAATTTAGCTGAGTGCAATTTGATCAGTTTGGATGGTACCTCTCTCACAACCAAAACTCAATTCTTTTTACAAAACACAGTGTTCTGAGTGATGACTACTCTGTGTCTTATTCACAATATCATATGTACTCCGGAGGTTGAGATGACTGTTTTGGACAAACAGAATAAAGATGTTGTTATCTAATATTTGTATTCTGAAGGGCAGATGGATGAATGTATGTCACTCTGGGAGCACGCCTTATTTCTATACTGGTAAAACAGACTAAGATTGAAAATCTTGTATCGCATTGCTTTTCCCTGTGTTTCTTTTTAGAGTTGTAGCCTTCTTTTTTATTGTCAGATTATTTTTTTTTCAATACTAACCTCAATTCAGTGATTACTTATGCGTGTACATAAGTGTGAATTACAAAAAATGTTTCATAAGGCAATTAGTATTTTTGATGGTTTATAAATTCAAAAATAAGAAGTGATTGGGAAAAGTAGATGGAACATAGTTCTATATTAGTCCAATATTCTTCTAAGAAAGCACTAACTAGAAGTACTATTTTGCTGGGGTTTACGCATTTTAAACAGATGTAAAAGAAATGTCTTTTATTTTTTTTTTTAGTTTCATGAACGGGTGAAGAAAACTGCTGTGAGCAGTAGTCAGTCACAAGAACTAACTGATCCAAATGGTGACAGGAGAAGCAAGGTTAGCCATCGCCCTTTTTCTCATAACTGTTTTGCTCCGCCCTATGAGTGTGCCACTGCTAATAGTTCACACAGATTTTTTAATATGTTTTCAACAGTTTATAGAGAACAAAATGTAGGAACAGGAACTTTCATTTTGAGTTTCCTGATTCCCCTATCCATTTGGTATTATCTCTGTGACACCTGCCTGTGAATTAGAATAGAATAGAATGGTTTGGGTTGGAAGGGACCTTTAAAGGTCATCTAGTCAAACCCCCCTGCAAGGAGAAGGGACATCTTCAACCAGATCAGGTGCTCCACTGCATCTCAATTGAATGTCAGACACATTCCTCCTTTTCCCAATTTGAAGCTGTCACTGTTACTGCACAGTCGTAAACAACTGTTTTGGTCCAGCTGAGAGGCAAGTGCTTTGGATGGTGGATAAAAGGTTTGCTATACCAAGTTTGATTGCTCAGTGTCTAGAGGGTTTGGGACAGAATCATAGAATCATAGAATCACAGAATCACATGGTTGGATGGGACCTATGAGATCATCTAGTTCAACCGTCTTCCCACTACCATTGCTGCCACAGCTACTAAACCATATCTTGTAGCTCCTCATCAAGCCGCCTCTTGAACACTGCCAGGGATGGCGACTCCACCACCTCCCTGGGCAGGCCATTCCAGTGCCTGACCACTCTTTGGGAGAAAAAGTTTTTCCTCACGTCCAACCTAAACCTCCTCTGGTACAACTTGTGGCCATTTCCTCGGGTCCTGCTTGTTGCCTGGGAGAAGAGGCCAAACCCCTGCTCATCACAACCTGCCTTCAGGAAGTTATAGAGAGCTATAAGGTCTCCCCTGAGCCTCCTCTTCTCCAGACTAAACAATC
>WHYT01017162.1:601578-619279 GCA_009806455.1 Tetrax tetrax
AAAAAAAAGTCCTTTTCCCTTAAAAACAGGAATTCTTTCATATCTCAAACTACAGTGATTCTACTCTTCAGCTTTTTTTTTCCTTCGACAGTTTATAAAGACTGTTTAACTCAAACTCCAGAAACATTAAAGCAAAGGGTGACGTTTTGCCAAGCCATATGTTCTTAATTGGTGTATTTTATGCAGTTGATAATAAATACTTTAAGGCATAGTAGCTAAAAAAAATATTCCAACCTAATGTAAGTACGTATGCTTCCAGTGATTTCAGCACTTAAATTAGGGATGACTTTAACTGTCTGTTTTCACTCAGGACTGCGTGTAGTGTTCAAACTGTGTAGGTTTCATTTACATTAGGTGTTGGTCTGGGATCTAGAATAAAATTCCTTTTTTTTCTCATCTGCACAAGAATTACTTCACTGTATTTCCAGATTTATTGCTTTGTAGATGTACTAAAACACTGATATAAAATGTTTACTAGGTATAAATATCTTGGCTGGTATTTGATACCTGTTGATACCTCAACAGTTTTTTAAAGACATTGTTCACCTGTAAAAATTAACAAACCCCTTAAACCTCTAATACATGCACTATTCTACATAGAATAGCCATAAAATGTCTGTTCAGTTGAATATTGAATTGCAATGCAAGAGTTAATCTCCAGGTGAACAAAGATTTTAGTCCTTCCTATTTGGTATGCCAGGGAAACATACATTAGAGATTACCTCAGGTAGTTAAAGTACTAGTAATATTTCCTTTATACTTGAAGAAATACACTGCACAAGACTTGGTTATCTAAGGTTTGGTGAGAAAAGCACAGATATCTTGGAGCGCCAGGCTGACAGTTGGGCTTAGTGTACTAAGACTTGCTTTTCTACCATCTAGAAAGGCTTTTCTAGGGGCTCTTTCTGCTTTCTCTTTTCTTCGATATAAAACAAAAATTATTTTAATATTGGCGTATCTTAAGTTGTTAAAAATTTTCTTTTGTTCATATTTCTTCATTATACACCTACCATACTTCTGTTTCCTACTCAGATTGTATTCTATCCTGTGCTCTGCTGCTTTAAATAGATATCCAAGGTGTGAGATGATGACATGGGGATAAAGTGCACCCTTACAGCTTAAATACTGTTTTCAGATTATTTGAAAATTGTTATATTGGAATTACAATAAAAAGCTACTTATGTAAGGAAACTATAATCTCATCATAGTAGTCAAAATTGAGAGGGTATCATGGCATCTTTCTGACTTAGTTTTTGGTCTTCAGAAATTTCTAGATTAATTGTAAACTTTAAGAAAATATTTTAAAATCCTTGTAAAACTTAAAATTTTCGATTTCCATCCTTCCCAAAGAATGTCAACATGAAACAAGGAAAATGTAAGGAACTGGCTATTACTGGCATTTTGCTCTTTAAAAGACTGATGTATTAAATGGAGTAATGTGTTAAAATGCCATAAGCAGACAACTTAACTCATTGATCAAAGGACACATATTAATGAGTGGGGAAGAATTTACAGCATACCTGTCATTTTAACAACATAGAAGAAGTTTCAGGAACATGAAATCCTTAAGTAATGCCTCTTTCTTTAAAAAAAAAAATTCTCTCATTTTTCCCTCAGGTTCTTAAAAAAAAAATAGACAGATTAAAAACATGCTACACAACTACTAATGAATCATCAAATGTTAAGCTTTGATCAGCCTCTCATGATTATATAATGTTTTAGTTTCTCGTCTCATTACCGAATGTACTTCCATGTGTTAGTCTATGCCAAGTCATGATACCATGGATTTTAATAGTGGAATTATGATAGGTTTTTGTGAAGCAGGGATTGTCCTCAATATTACAGCTGTATCTTTATTATTCCCTAAAACCTATTGAGGGGGTCTTAGAAAATAGTTTTGCTCCAATTTTATCATTGGTGTAGAAATGATCAAGATATTAAGGAAATAGGCTACTGATATTTACGGACAGAAAGCACCTAAAGAGGAGCTAAGAATTATAAATATTGCTTATAACAGTAGCTAACTACTACTTCCTCAACTAATCAAAAGCACCAGTGAATTCTCACACCATTTTAATATATTTAAATAACATCCTAATTTGTGTTTATCCTCTGAACAATGAAATACAGAGAGTTTTTACCAAAGTAATTCAATTTCTTAAATCCTCTGAACCATAAACTTATCTGTACTTCCGGTGTGACTTCAAAACCACACTGCTTGGAGTGAGAGGGGTTAAGAAAAGAAGTTGTGCTATAAAAGAGATCAGAAAAGGTTTAAAGAGAAAAATAAATAAAGAAAAATTAGGGAAAAATGAGGTGTAGTAACACTCAGAGATAGCAAAATTTTAAAGAGCAAGTAAAGAATTCTGAAAAATGTCAGTTGCAATCAGTGCCAGAAATATCCATCTGGGAAGAAAAAGAGGCAGTAATTACTTGGCTTTAGTCTTGCCAATGTAAGAAACACAACCTTGGTCCTCACTTAGGGAGTGGCAAAAATCCTATTGAGATGGATAGGGCTGACATTTAGCTCAATGTCTTTCTGATGCAAGCCGGATACAAAACCCAACCAACTCTCATTGCACCCAGTAGCAGTTTTGCCACTGACTTCACTGGCAGGAGTGCTAGACCTTTTGCCTTTGGGCTATGAGGCTGAAATCAATGAGATTTCTGCTTTAAATTAGGTCATGTACAGCAAACAATGTCCTGCAGTGGACTGTCTGTTTCATACCCTTTTTCTCTCTTTTTTTTTTTTTTTTTTTTTTTTTTTTTTTTTTTTATTATGACCACATCAGGGTCGGATCCATAATCTGGCACAGAAGTGGAACAATCAGTTTTCACTGTACACAGTAACTTGTGCATAGATGTCATGCTGTGCTACAGATTTGATCAGTCTGAGCTGAGTTCAGGTGTGACGTAATTTCATCGGTCTCAGTGGAAAAAAAAAAAGTACAAATAAATTTGGCCCGTTTTTTCTATATCTTAACAAAAATAGGATTTTGTAAATTTAAAAAAAGAAAATTTGTTTGCTGTTTTTGAAATTTGCTTTGAAATAATTTAACTAATGTAGATTAGTAATCTGTAGACAAAATTGGTGTTAATGAAGTTGAACATCTTATTTTCTGTCTTAAATACTGAAATAAAAATGCTAGAAGCTAGTGACCCTCTCGTAATAATGTGTAATTTATATGAGCATATCAGTCTTGTTTAGAAATGAAAATTTCTATGTAATAGAACTTCTTTTCAAAGGAAAATATAGCCTAAAGCATATGCATCACACTTCATTTCAAAAGCCCTAGGAGAACTTCTCACTGAGATTCTTACCTCATTCTTTTGGAGTGCATCAATGGAAAAATACTAAAAGAGTGGAATGTAAGAAGAATGTCAGCATTTCTAATTGTTATTCTTCTCTATATGTGTATGTGTACACATAAACTGTGTCCAACAGCATATTTTTGCATAATATAAACTCTCTATATATTCATTTGTGTAGTTGTAAATTGAGCGTTCTTTATAGAAATAGGTAGAATTTTAGTATTTCTGCTTTACTTTCAGTGCAATAATTGTCATTGCCATGTTATTTGAAGATACATAGTAGCATTATCAAGTACTTAAGTGGCATACTTTGGCAATGTACGTTAAGAGGATATTTAGTCCAATATGATAATTATGGGGGAAAAAAAATCCGCAGGGAACAGTAAACATCTAACTTGCAAATGAAGACCCACTGGGAAAAGATAGACTAGATTTGGATTTCCATACAAAACTTCTTAAAAATTGCTTATTACATTTATTGAGTTTAATTGGTTTATTTATTTTGATTAAAGAGTCAGTGCTTGTATATTGTTCTCCATTAGCAGATGCAATTTTCATTTTTCTCTCTTTACTCAACTTATTTTTCTCTGGTCCTATGTTTTGTACTGCATGTATATGACTTTCAATTTTATTTTACAAGCAGTGGGAGAACAGATTAAATTACCTCTGTGTTCTCTGTGACATAAGGATATGTCAACTCTGAGCACTGGAGCCTGCTGCAGATCTCCTTGCGCAGATGTGGATTTGAATAGACAAAGATGTTCAGTGCAGCATTTTACCAGCATACCTATTGGCACAAAAGGCATTTGCACAGCACTGCTGTACCACTTCCAGCCTGGATCCAGCCTCATGTGCTGCTAGGCTGGGTCTCACATTCCTTATTGCTGTATGTGAAGCCAGCTCAGCTCAGCTCTAGCTCATCTACCTACACAGAGTATATGTAAAAAGTAGGAAGCTACCAAAAACCCTGTAAAATCTTGTTCTCTGTTGAACGAAGCCATCTCCAAGATATATCTTCCATTTTCCACTGCAAAGCTGTCTTTGAGAAAGAACACCTGTACTAATTTCACTGTGTAGTACAATATATTTAAAAACACATTCATGACATATAGGCCATACATAAACCTGTAAAAACTTAGAATCAGAGAGATTTATCTAGATATATTAATAAAAATATTATCTGTCTCTACCAATGTATCATAGAGGAGGTTTCTCTTTGCTGAAGAACATGCTTTGGCTTAAACAGAATGCAAAGAGTGAAGTTAGCTGAGCTAAAGCTCACTGGATTTGCCTTACCAATAGAAAGATTAACATAAAGCTTTATTTAAATCAAGGTTGGTTACCTATTTTAGGAATATTCCAAAGGAGCTGAGTGAGTTGTTCAGATGGATGTGTCTGTATTTGCTGCTCAGCTACATTAATGTTTTTGACATGGTACCCACTGAGGATTTTGGATGGAAATCTCACAACTTACAGGTGAGGGTTTCTTGAAAGCTTGATAAGGAAAAGACCTTCCCTGGGATCTTGGACAAAATACACTTCTAGTATTAAGTCAATGCAAAAATGACTGGTATTTGTGAAGTAAGGGAAGCGACCCAGGCCATGCTTAGACTGTGGAAAGTGTTCAGTGCTCTGGTGCAAAAGTTCCTAGGCAAAAGGCATGCAGAGTTCCAGTCTGGGTCACACACCAATGTATTAAGCTGCATACACTGTGAAAAACTGTAGAAGGCAAGATAAAGGCTAACTTAAGGAAAAGGATAGAGGTATTGCAATGGATAGCATCACTGCGCAGGAGTTTTAAACACTTACTTGACGCACATAATGAAACAAGAGGATGGCAAAATCCCTAGCTCGGGGGCATAATCCCCAGGAAGAATGGCTATTATTGGAATTTATGTTTGGACTAACCACCTGAAGGTGAAAGGTGCACAAGTCAGCTTTGCAACAAAAAAGTCGCACAAGAAGCACAGTGTGAAAGTAGCCACAGTTCCACTTTGCAATGAATGTATGCGTGGCTGGAGGACTGTGAAGAGGAAAGGGACCTGGGGGTGTTGGCTGATGCTCAGCTGAACATGAGCCGACAGTGTGCCCGGTGGCCAAGAGGGCCAACAGCATCCTGTCCTGCATTAGAAATAGTGTGGCCAGCAGGAGCAGGGAGGTAATCATCCCCCTGTATTCGGCGCTGGTGAGGCCACACCTCGAGTATTGTGTTCAATTTTGGGCCCCTCACTACAAGAAAGACATTGAAGCCCTGGAATGTGTTCAGAGAAGGGCAACAAAGCTGGTGAGGGGTCTGGAGCACAAGTCTTATGAGGAGCGGCTGAGAGAGTTGGGATTGTTTAGTCTGGAGAAGAGGAGGCTCAGGGGAGATCTCATTGCACTCTGTAACTTCCTGAAGGCAGGTTGTGATGAGCAGGGGTTTGGCCTCTTCTCCCAGGCAACAAGCAGGACCCAAGGAAATGGCCACAAGTTGTACCAGAGGAGGTTTAGATTGGATGTGAGGAAAAACTTTTTCTCCCAAAGAGTGGTCAGGCACTGGAATGGCCTGCCCAGGGAGGTGGTGGAGTCGCCGTCCCTGGCAGTGTTCAAGAGGCGGCTTGATGAGGAGCTACAAGATATGGTTTAGTAGCTGTGGCAGCAATGGTAGTGGGAAGACGGTTGGACTAGATGATCTTATAGATCCCATCCAACCATATGATTCTATGAATTCTATGCGCTTCAGTGGAATAAAGAGGTACGTGTTTTCTGAAAATGAGGAACAGTAGAGGGGAACTTATAAATTATTAATTTTATCTAGATTCTTTCACCAGCTCTCTGAGGATGCTACTGCAGGAATCCCAAGTGACATGGCATGCAAAGTAGAGAAAGACTTCGGGAATAGAAAGGGCTAGTAAAAGTCTGAAGTTGTGAGCTACTGCAACAAAGCAGAAAATGTGCACTCCTAGATGTCTTTTGCATATTCCACATAGATGTATATATTGCAAGGACACTGTTTGATACAGGTCTTGACTCTGCATGGACATGGCAGAATGCAGAAGCAGGGTATATTCATACCACACAACTGAAAAGATGAAGCATTCATTTATTCCGCTAAAAAGGGAGTTTGTTCCTTCCATAGGGATGTCCAAGGATAACAGGTTTTGGAACGACATTAGGGCATCCTTTCAATGGCCATGAGAGGATGAAGGGAAAACTTTATTTTTCTTAGAGGAAGCTGTAGGAATTGCTGCTTCCCTGGCTGGAAAGCGTACAGTTAATAGCAGGTTGGGTCTAAGACAACAAGTGTAGTAAAAAAGCTGTATGTGCTCAAGGGAAATTTATGGGGAAATGTGTTAATGTGGTAATGAGATTCATCTGTAGTTGACATACCAAAGACAAATGCCAACTTATCTATTTGTTAATGAATCTATTAAAAGCTCTGTTTATAATTTCTGTCTATTTTTTTTTCCTCAAGCACTTACATGCAGATGGATTGTGCAAACAAATACTTCATTAAACGTAGGACTTGGAGCCAAGTGAACACTTTGGAGTCCAGAATCATGTCAATTAATCCAATTTAATTACTTTCTTGATCCACTCTTGCTTTTTTAATGTTTCTCTTTAGGGTTTGGATAAGATCAGAGGGGCACCGAGTAATTCTATGTGACTGAATGACTATATATATATATATATCCTATTTTATTAATAAAAATACAATTTGTGCTCTCATAATGGCACAGTACCATGTGACATAAAAAAGAACACAAACACCAAAATCCAGAAAGTTTAGTTAGAATAAACCACTGTGGCAAAGTTGTCATAATAATAATTTCTAAGGTGTGTTTTTCCTAAACAACTAAACAGCTACTTTGTCCGTACCAATAGTACAAAGAAAGTTGGCTTTAAGTTGAACTAATGATTCATTCTATGTCTGGTTGCAACGTACACACCTAAGTTTGCCACTTGGATTAAAAAAAATGTTTTGACTGGAGAGAGTTCTTGAGTGTATAATAAGAAACAGAGTTTTATCAACAGCTAGCTGTTTAACACAGAAAGGACTCTTTTGTACTTAAATATAACATGTGCAGCACAAATGATCAGCTTTATTTTTTTAAAAAAACAAAAATTTACTTCCTTAGACCAGGAATTAAATCTGAAAACTGACAGCAACTGAATCTTTTCTTATTTCTTAATGACTAAGAATGACAGTATGAATTTTCAATTTGCTCTTGTATGGTCCTTCCAATAAATGAAATGCCAAATGGTTTTAAAAGATACATTTAATGTAGATTTTTGAGAGATGTGTCACTAGCATGTGGTCAAATGTACGACTTGTGAAGGAAATTCTGCACAATAATTTCACAAGTTACAAGCTGGTAAAATTTTATACATCAAAACTTAAAACTGTGATATTTTCTCTTCTATTATCTCAGTGGTATACATCTCACTACCTTTGACAGGTATATGTGATATTTCTTAGTAATTAGATGAAGGACTTCTGCTCTACGCGTGTTTCTGGGATAGGGTAGAGGATTGATCATGTGATGCCATATTCCTTTGGAAATGGATAACTGTTTGTTGTTTTTTGTTTTTTTTTTTTTCTCCAGGGTGAAAAAAAAAGAAGCCACACCTTAAATAATAGTTACTGAAGATTAGTTACTGAATCTATGAAAAATTTAAGACTACAGGTGTTTTTATCTGTCTTCTCAGTTGTTCAAATGCTCCCAAATAGCAAAGAGGATTTTTAATAGTAAAAACTCACATGTGAAGTTGTTTATATGACAACAAATAGTGATTTCTTAAATTTCAACTTTCTCAGACCCTCCACAGCTTCTTATAAATCCATGACATACGAGCAATTGCAATATCTGTGAAAATCCATAATTTGTCATTAAGCAAACAGAATTCTCTTCTGCTGAAAAAAAATATATGATTGAGCACAGTATCTTCAATGTGTCTTTCCAAGAAATTTAATTTTTCAGTCCTGCTGAACAATGTTAAAATAATAACTTCAACATAAACGTTCATTTGGTTTTCTCATTATGCTCACTGAAGTTAATGGGACTATATGAATGCTTAAGCATATACTCTAGAGCTTTCTTTATAGGTTGTAGGTCAGAATGGCAGCAGAATAATATTTAATCAAGGAAGCAAGTTTTAGCTCAAACTTCCACCGCACTGTTATGTCTAATAGTGAAGGAAATTATTTAAAAACTGCTGGCCCTAAGTTCGTATTCAGCATGATTTCAAAACCACAGAATGGTCTATTAAATTTTTCTGGCATGTCAAACTTGGAACATGAAAAGTTAAGAGACTCTTCTCACAAATCCCTTGCTTACAAGAATAAGTACTTACAGGGCTGAGCTGAAAATCCTGAAGTTCTTTCTGAGTTTTCACTGGAAGCCAGGTGAAATCAGGAACTGAGTGTGGGCACCCAGGTGGCATCTGGCTCATATCTAAGCTCAGTCAGGATCCAGACTCAGTCAGTATCTCTGCTTAAAAACCCTTGAAAAAAACAATTTAGCAGGAACTCTTAGGAGCATGCCTAACGAGTAACAAAGATCTACCTCACCAATGTAGTTATGGCCACATTTTAAATTTCATTTCAAAATAAAATATGGCTGAAAAAGGAAATCTCCCTTTTACCTGATAGCATAGTAGTTGAAATACTTATTTAGAAAGTGACAAATTCTGGTTCAAATCTCTTTTCTAACATTTCAGAATTAAATCTATATCTCTTTTAAGAGTGGACATTAGCCATCGGCCGTAAAGATTCTTCCAATAAAGGAGCATGTTTTCAGTGTTTCAGCTAATTGTGGGTCATAATTATTATAAGATATATGAATTCTTATATAATAACTAATTGACATATTTATGTGATAGAAGAAACAAGAGTCAATATCACTTTTTTAGGAAGACCCATAGGAATTTTTCCTTCTACACAGTATATCTGTATTTTACTTTTAGTACTCTCCAGCTTTGTGAACTGACAGTTTTCTAATTCTCTCTAGAATTCCCCTTGAATCCACCTCTGGGGTAGGTCTTCCCATAGACACATAGCATAACATTACTGATTCTCTTCTAGGACTGAAATCTTTACAATTTAGGCATTGCATTCCCTAATTTTAGGTGATTGTGCTATGTGTTAGTTATGTGCTATGTATTAGATTTCATGCTTTCTCTTTACTGAGACAAGATTCCCATTGAGAAACCCAGGAAGAGAAATTAAATAAGGTAAGCTGAGCTTTGATCTAAACTTAGTTTCTCTTCCTTTGATAGTTGGATACAGAAAATATTAACCTGCTCCAAAGCATGGGAACACTATCTAATATTTTATGTGCATTGGGTTTATCATATTCTTACCAGGCTCTTTACATTTATTGTACCTAAAATTTCAATCACATATGATTTAGAAAATATAATTATGGTATACGTTGTATGAAATGTCTATTCTCTGAAATATCATTATATTTTATTCTAATGTTTGTAGATCAATTTGGTGAACTTCCATCTTATCAGAATAAATAATGCTTTTACCTATGCATTATTCAGCATCTGCATATTCTTGATCCAGCAGTTCACATAGGAAGATTTACTAAAATCAATATCATCATTTAAGATGAAATTTCTACAGAATCAGACCAGTATTTTTAAGACTTTCATCTAATGTTGACCTAACCTCAGTATATTATTGTCCAAAACATTTTTGAAAATTCTGGGTGAAGTCCCAAGCCCTTTGAAGTCAATTGACTTTATCGGGTGCATATCTTCTCTTTTCTACTGAAAATTCGGTAATTTTAGGGCAAAACACAATATCTTTTAGAAAATATTTCCTTCTGTGTGAATGAATATTTAATATTGCTGCTTGAGTGGAAGGACTGACTGTAGGGCCAGATGCACCTACATCTAAGAGGGTGTTGCATTGTTCTGTTGAACTGCTGCGGCTTTTAATATTCAGGCTTTTTGTCTCCGGTCTCTTAAAGAAGCGCTGCACAGAGTGCTTTGAAAAGTGAAGAGGGACTCCAGGTATGTAGACTTGAATTACCATTATTTATTTCCTCTTTTGAGTGCAGCTGCATTGAAATTTGTATTGAGTTTGGGTTCTGAAAACAAATGTATGGCCTTGTATTCAGAAATAAAACCTAGTGTACGTGCTTTATGTGTTTGGTTTTGGCAAATCTGGCTTTTTATTCATGTGCGGTGTTTTGAAGACCTGACTGACCTAGAATGATCTTTTCTGCCATTAAACAAAACTCATGCCACAGGTGTCCTGTGGGATAAAAATACCACTTTAAGAACAGTCTTATTAGTTTTAACTCTCTGATTACTCATAGGAATTGTTGCTTGTTTTATATTAGCATGAGCCAATGAATGACTGAAATGGAGATGAACTACCAACTATTTAAGAAAAAATAAGTTACACATGATGTATATAACTGTCTCTATACAGAGAATGCCTCTGAGATGTATCGGGTTACGAAATCCTGAAAGATCCAATGTATTCATGTTGAAAAATATGAAATGGAAATAGAAATAGCAGAGGCAGATTTGAAGCAGTTATATGTGTGTAGTCCTTTTTTGGTTTTACTGTAGCTAGATGGAAAAAATAAAATGATACACATTGTTATTAACAACTTTATTCGTAGTTTGTCGGTTTTTAAAAGTCAGGTGGTTGCATGGTGTGTATCTGCTACATGTCATGTATTTCCATATCCCTTAGTGCTGTGGCTACTAAAGCTCAGTGTGAAAAAAATGTATTGGGAACTCAAGAGGTGTCAAACAGTAAATTGTATTTTTATCTCTAGTCTGTAGGAAAGGCAGAGTCTGGCTGTGACAGGCTGAAGCAACCCTGGAGAGGAATGCTGCTTTCCTGTGGTCAGCAACGTGGTACTGGCTTCTGGGAGCAGTATGTTATACAGCTCAGCTGTGCACTGGATAAAATAGAAGCTGCTTCTTGTCTCCTGTCCCCATTTCTTACATAGGACACGAATGCTGTTTTCTTTTTCTCTGTTCATGCAGCATTGTGGAAATATTTATTTTGACCAAGATTGAAAGATCACATAGGTAAGGCCAAAATGCATCTATCAGAACTGTGCCTGGTGGTAAAGCCCCTGCTGCTGCAGATGCAGTGGTGAAGAAGTGCTGACAACAACCCTCATCTAGCATTTCACACAGCTCTGGTCTCTGCCAGCTGTGAGATGTGCCAATCAACTAGACAGCACATGACCTGACAAGCATCATAATTGTGAACATTACCAGCATCTGCTTCTCACTCTGGAATGAGATTATTTTTCTAGTGTGTCTATGAAGAGAAAAGTTTTCACAGGAAAAAGGGACGCATTGGTAAACCTCCCGATGATGGTCTAAATGTCACCCTTCCACCTCTGAACCCTTTCCTCCACAGGCCAAAAGAGCAAAGTTGCAAAAATTCTATTATTCAGGGCAAAAAGGTTTCATAGAGGTTAAGTAGAGTGTGCCATTTTATTGTGACCGTTCTCTTCATTGCACATCAAAGGAGGAGGAAGGTGAGACAGAAGTGTCATGCAGTAGTATTACAACAACCTAGGAACTCATCAGCATGTTCTGCTGGAGGGTCAGGTCATCAGTGGCAGTGTCCTGGAAATCACTGACTGAATGTGACAGGGCTGTGGCCATCCTCTTGACTCTGAATGATCCCTGAACACTACGTGGGTCCAAAATTAAAAGGAATAAACTCTGAACAGAAATGGTTCCATTAGGGGCCAGTGAAAGCACCGAAAAAACTTGAGGAAGGATGAAGACAACGGGAAATTTAAAGAAATGTTGTTATATGGTGACTAGTGGGGCACCAGCGAAAGGAAAAAAAACTAATGCTAGTGATCAAGGATCTCCTGTACACCTAATTCCAAAGGAATTTCCTTATTTTTGTTCCATATTCTTCACTGATGTTACCTAAGAAGCACACAGAATATTTTCTTAAGGTTATATTGGAGTGGTTGTTAGTTACCTATTTATACTTCAAATATTAATGTAGCAGTTCCTTCAATAATTAGGTGGTTATTGAAGGAGGGGTAAACACAGACCAAATTATATGCTTTTGGGACATGTGTTTAAAAATTGCAAATCTGTCTTCCTCCATGTGGCTTCACGCTAGGACATTCCCTTTTCCCAAAACCACCCAAAACAACAGTTGTTGACTAAAAGCCAGGAAAAGCCATATAATGTAGTTGTCATGGATTTAATGGGTGATTAGACCTCCAGAACTGTGTGAGTTTAGTTACATTAACATGCTACTCAGTAAGGATGTGGCATAGTCTGTTTGACGTGCTTTTAGCCACTGTGGTTAGGGCCCAATCCCAGATGCCATATTCAAGTGTAACTCTGGTGGAATAGGGAGTAAAACTCTATTCCTACAGAACAAACAAACCATTTGCAGTCACTAGTGCCATAAAACTTGCTCCAGGTTTTCTGTAAGCTCCTGCAACCTGCTATATGCTGAGGACCCTACAGATGTTGTGGCTGTTGGCAGGGAGGTGCACAGGAGAGGCAATGTTTCATTCAGTGCGCTCCTCTTGCAGCTCCTGGCAATAGGTTTTCTGCAGTTTCCTATAGAGCTGCAAATAAAAACTAAGGCTGTGTCTGACTCACTGAACCTTTAAGAAGGTGACAAGTGAAAAAGAGCTAGCCCTTTTTTTTTTTTTTTCAGGGTGAGTTCCCACTGCAGGGCAATGGTTTTATTCCAGTTAGGGTATAAAATATACATTTCTGCTCACATCTGTAAGGACTATATTCTTAGGCCAGATGCTATCATCACCTATATTGTGTTAAAGTGACTTCAATTTAATATTAGTACTACTTTTTTTTTTTGAAATAAAGCACAGCAAATATGTTTCTGACACAGTGACAGGCAAACATATTTATAACAGGGATCCAGTTGAACAGCAAGACTGATAACCAACATAGGAAACAATGTAGGAATTGCAGATCACACAAAATATGTGTCAAAAAGGAAACGGAAATTTTCTCTCAATCTGCCAAATTTGTTTGCTAAGGAATTCAGAAAATTCAGGGAAAATTTATTCCATTTTGGAAAAAAAGTAGAAAGGAAGATGTCTTTAAATGTTCTTAGCATAGCTATTTCTTTCTTAAATTCTGTGGCTGGGGTAATTATAAGCTGAATTTAGCCTTTTATGGTTGACCTTCTAATTCTTCTCTCAAAGATCCCTGGGCATACTTTTGCTCTATATTTATCTAAAATCCCATTCCTCAGGGTGTCTGGAGCAGAAGCTCTGATAAATACCTGAGAGCAGTGTGCTCTCTTGGGATCCTGTCTCTTGCACATCCTAAAGATTATCTGTCTTCTGATCCAGCTCTTGAGCCACGTTTCCATTTCATTAGCTAATATGAGGCACCCCTGCAATAATTCCATAGCTTTGAAAACAGAAATTTCTTTTACATAAGCTTTGTTTTTCAGTCATCAAAACGTCACTGGCCTGAAAGAGCAGTAAATATTCAGTTTTTCTTTATACTTGCTTTTACTACTATTATTTCATTCCGAAACCTCCCAGTGTATTTGTGAGCTACTAAATGGTGATGCCTGGAAATGCATACTTATATCTCTCTAAATGTTTGCTCATTGGGTTAATGATATACCTGTACATGCAGTTTCTTCAGCCAGCTCTAAGTTATGAAGTGAAATATCAGAATATCTTTAATATCAACACTAGGATAAATGAATCTGAGATTAAAAATCTTGTAGCTCTTCAGTATATTGAATGAAAAGACAAAAATATGCAGAGAATTCTGTCACACAACAATATCTCAGAGATAGTATTGTGATTTGAGTAGCCCCCCTCTGATCAGATTTGAGTAAAAATTTGAGTAAAATGGACTTTTGGCAGGATGTTCAACATGTAATAGCATAATTTAAAATGTGAGCTTCTAGAATAGTAACTGAAATGCTCTAATGTCAAAGCTGTATCCCGTGGGCTTTCTGAATTTCCATTTTTATCACCTCTGGTGCATCCACCCAGCACCACCGGCTCTTTGGGCAGACCCTCAGTTGCTTTCTACAGTCAATTGGATTAAACTCTATGTGCCATGAAAAAGACAGGCACAGTTTATGAATTGTATCTTCTGCTCTACTCATTGAAAATGCATCCCTTTGCTTCCACTTGCTGGAAAACAAGTTTTCTGCTGTTAGGTGTAATAACTGAATGAACAGAGGTGCACTGAAAGAAACACAGGCAAGGGCACAGAGAACAGAAATGTTGCTTTCTAGCATGATATTGTTTGACAGTTACCTACTCTTTTCCCTAGTTTCTACGAGTACAAGAAACAATATTACACTTAAAAGATTCTGGGAAGTCAAGTAGACATTGACTTTTAGGAATATGCAACCTGAAAATTAACCTTTGTAGATACAAAGATAAGCCACTATTTCTGCCATGTTCTACATAAAATTGTAGCGGCTGTCTTTTTTTGTCAGACTTCCAGTACTAAGATCTGACTCCATTGCACATTCCCTTTTATGATGAATATCTGGTTGTCTAAATCTACCCCCAGCTCTGTGAAACAGTTGTGAGCACAGGAAGCAAAGAATATGACTTGTTTAAAGTTGGCCTTGAAGTTTTCCTCAAGCAGCCTTGCCCAGCAGTGCTCTCGTGGTTTTGAGCTGGCAGGGATCCCTGCTGCTCACCGTGCAGGTGCCGTATCTTTGCTGGACTTGCTACCGGTGTGTTTATAGCTGCTCCTTGCACATGAAAGAAAGAAGACTCAGAAAGATTATACTGATGACTGTAAAGTTGTAGTGGAGGTGGATGCAGCTATTGCTGAGAGAAGGGCTACCACAGCCTAACTCCTGCCCTGCGCTTTGTCTTGTACATAGTACCAAAGCTATCCTGTTGTTTTTCCAATTCCTCCAGCACTAGGAAGCATAAAAGGAGTGTACACAGGCCAACATAAAGCAACGTACGAATAGAGCTGATGATGCTGCGAAAGAGCAAGCTGGAGTACAGGTGCCAGCTTAGCTGCTTTATCACAGCTTTGCACCTGCACAAGGCAGAGGAGGGCAGCTGCAGGCAGGTAAGTTAGCCCAGAAAAAAAAAATGCTTGTGGATATTCTGCTTTTGTCTGGTGTACAAAATCACTTGTGTATTTACATAATGCATTATAGCCTAGAGGCATCTTCTGGAGAGGCAGATATTCCCATGTGAAATGTGAAGTGGTGCTCTGCAAGTAATCAGTGTCATTTTATGATCTGCTTTTCTACCTCATCTAGCTCTCCTCTGTGTGGCTACGTTAGGAGAAGGTAGATATCTTCAGTACCAAAAGACACTAAGAGAAAATTCTTGTCAATGGTGAATTATGAGAATGTTGCCAGCAAGTTTTGGTCTGGAAAGTGAGAAGAGGCTTCTAGGTTAGAGTTGGTTTGCTATCTTGGACTGAGCTGAAGCCTTACAAATTTGAGGTCGTGTCCTCAGATGGACTTACAAGGCAGCAGGTACTGTGTATTCCCCTTTCCAAAGGAATTGATTACAATAATTTCAGCACTAAGAAATGGTACTATTGGAAATCCTTCCATATTAATCTTAGGTAAAACAGCAGACGCCTAAGCGAAAAAGCAAGTATGGCAATGCTCCTATTTGTGAAGATCTCAATAAGTCAGTTCAGTATTAGCAAAATTTAGAACATGTATTCAAATCACCAGTCTGTTTAATGCATCTGTGTGAAGAATATGTTAAACAGAGAGATATGACATCCAAATACATCTTTGCCAGTGGAAAACGGCCCAACGTTAATACATGAGAACAGTTGTACATCTTCAATGTTAAATGAGCTGGAAACATAAATAAGAATAAAAAAAAATTAGCCTGCGACTTATGTTGCTACACTAAGGGAATGACAGTAAGATACACAGAGGTGTCATATAACATTTCACTATTATCATTTTATGATATCTGTACCTTTTCTTTTCAACAGAGGCTGCTCATATTCTCCACTACACCTGTTGTCAGCATATGATGAATAAGTGTGATGGTCCTTTAAATCACAGGTACTACACTGTAATATTTAAGAAGGCTCGTGTCTTTCACTCCTTAAAAAAAGAAAAAGAAAAAGGAAAGTTATTATATGTTGATCAAAGGAAAATCAATCTTTCAAGAAGGGGTTGTGAGTATATTTTTTTCAGCTGTAGAAGTTTCTGCAAAAATACCTCTTTGCACAAAAACAAATGTATGCATGGTTGGTATAAGTATTATTATTTTTTGCTTTTTTCCTATTTATTAAACCTGTTCTGGAATATTAATTCTACATACAACTATTGCATACTTTTCCTTCTCCTCACCAATTCCTCATTTTATATGCTATATATTTTTATATCACTTAAAAAATTGTTTTCTACAAAACTTTTTTATACCCTGTTCTTCATTCACATTCCAACTAATTGCTGTAGGATTTTCATATTCTTTGTGAAAGGAGACATATCTCCAGATGTATTTTCTTTTGTTTTTCTTTCTTCCTCCTCCTTGTGGAAATACTATTATAAAAGTGCATTAACAAAAGACTATTCACTATAAAAAACATCCTCCCGTAGAACAGCAATGATATGATACACCACATACCCACTTGTGTAGTCTTTATCAATAACAACAGAAACAGTGTCGAGTGATAAAAATACATGGGATTTAAATCAGTCATTTTCAGAGTGTATTTATTCAAGATCCTTCAAGAGGAGATGAATAGCGGGTTTATAAATGTGATATTATGAGGGTAAGCAAATGAGTCATTATTTGTATTATAGTGCAATAGATCTGGGCAAGAACAACACTGCAAGAGGGAATAAGCAGTCATATCTAACTGTTTATTCTACTACATTCATCACCATGGGGTGTATCTGTACATATCAGGTCAAGGTCAGCAATCCTTGCTCACATGAATCATTCTCCGTGCTAATGAAAGCCGCTCGGATGCAGCGTGTTCAAACGCCAACAGCTCCAGCAGACGACAACATTGGAGTGACTCACTCCTGCCAGCCAGAATTCACAGGTGAGGCAGAACAGCTAGGGGGAATTCAGGGCTTAGGATAAGAGATTAACAGGGGCTGTTGGTGGAGATCAGCATTGGAAAAAAAAAAGGTGGATATTTTTTAACTGGAGGACAAAACAGTGCTGTTGTGCTGTAGGCAATGGCTCCTTCACACCTTGGCTGTTTGAGTTTCAAAGCCAAAAAAGAATCTTTCAAAACAAAAAAAAACCCCAATTTTAAAAAAGCACCTTTGTTCTGAGTCAGTTTCCAAAAAATAGGTTTTAAAGTTATGATAACATGAATCCTAATTATCTTTCTCCACAAGCTTCTTGAAGTCAAGGGAACAAAGATGGAATACAGTGGTACAGGGAGGAGGTTTTATTTTCCTTTTTTTTTTTTTTTTTTT
>WHYT01017162.1:619401-634611 GCA_009806455.1 Tetrax tetrax
GGAAGTGGGAATCTCAGGTTGAGTTACTCATCGCTACGGAGCCAGGAGTGTGCAGAGCCAATGCCTCTGACTGCAGGAGGTAACGCACACATGTTTTTCGGCGAAGGTGCTGTGGGAGGACTTGCCGGAGGAGGTTTATGCCGAGGGCTGTCATTTCCCCAGTGCGGAAGCTTTCTGGTCCCGGGAGCCCGCCACCGCCTCCCTCGATCTTCCCCCTCCCCAGGGTACGAACAGGGGGCTGCCACCGCCTCCCTCGATCTTCCCCCTCCCCAGGGTACGAACAGGGGGCTGCCTCCGCTCCCTCCCCGCCCCGCAGACCTCGGCGGCCGGGCAAAAGACCAGTCCCCGTCCCCCATCGCTGCCTACGCCGGCCCGGCTGAGCGGGGCGGGGGGCGCGGGGCGGTGCTGCCCGGGGCTCAGCGCTGATTGACACCGGGCCGGGCGGAGGCGGGCCCGCCGGCACCGCGCTGCTCCCGCCCGCCACCGCCGCCGGGCAGCGGGTCCCGCGCTCCACCGCCGCCCCCGCGCTCTCCCCGCCGGGCTCGGCGGGTGTCCGGGGCCGCCTCCGCCCGCGGCATGGCCGGTTGGCTGGGCAGGGGGGCGGCGGCGGCGTGCTGGCGGATGCGGGGCGCGGCGGGCGGCAGGAGGGAGAAGCTGCCGGGCGGTAAACCCCAGCCCCAGCCCCGGCACGGTAAGGGGGCGGCCGCGGCGGGGCTCGGCGGGGCGGGCAGCGAGGTGGGACGGCAAACCCCGAGGGCAACTTGCCCGTGACTTCTTTTACCCCCCTCGGCTTATTTGGGGCGGGGGGTGGGGATCCCCTTTTTCTTTCCCCTTCTTCTTTCCCCTTCAGCGGGTGCGAAGGGAGGGGGAGCTCCCTGCGCCCCAAACTCCGCCGAGCTGCGCCTCATGCCTCTTATTTACGAGGTACCGAGGGTAGGGGAAAGGAACAGCGTTCGCCTGTGTTTTGGCATCTCGCTTTGACAGCGGCTTCTTTGATATTTACAGAAAGCATTTGCGACCTGGCAAACGCCAGTGAATCTGGGAAGAGTCCTCGAAATCCCCCTTTTTTTTTTCTTTTTGGCTTCTATCTGCCTAGTCTTAATGCCCGGGGAGCACTGTTAAAAATACTTGCCCCGTGTGCTCTTGTCCCGCCCTTACTTGTGCGGGGAGACAGACGCTCTCTTCCCAGGCTAAGCAGCAGGCAAACAGTTCTTCCAAAATCAGATCCTGACTTTGAAAACATCGAAGGGAATGGTGTTGCACGAACTGTCGAATACAAGTGCTCAGGTTCGTGACCCGTTGTGTGCTGGACTGTGAACGCGGCTACCCAGAGCCGAATCTTCTCATGTACGCTTTCCTTACTGTACCGCTCGGCTGTCACCGTTGTCTGCTTCGATGAACAAACCCCATTGCTTGTGGATACGGTCGCAGTGTCTGGAAATCTCACTAGAATTTGCTCTAGCTGTGCGTTCCCCATGGGTTTAAAACCCGCTGTCCGGGTAGGCGGCTTTGCAGAAGTCTCTGACCTCACCCCTCAAGGATAAAGCAACAGTTTAAGTCGCGTTTGAGTTCTGCTTTAATTTAGGCGTATTTGTTGTTGGATATGTTAGTCCCTAAAGTAACTTTGTGCCTTTTCCAGAGAAAATAATTTGGCTGAGGGAGTAATTTGTGCTCTTCACATGTACACAGAGCGCTGTAGCGCATGCAGTAATCTTGATGACAGCGGTGCTGGGGTGACGGGGAGCCTGGCATCTTAGGCGGATGGCGTTCTGAAGAAGGTGCTTGCTGTGAAAGTAATGCCCCCAAATGCAGATCTGAAAGAAAAGAAAACTAGAAGTTGCTTCTCCTACAGACTGTCACCTGGATGCTTCTGAGCTAGAGTGCTTTTGCAGCCCCACCTCCTTTTTGCTTTTGCTTGTTTATGCCCCTTTCACAAGGCAAAGAGGAAACAGATTAAAAGTCTGAGTGAAGGTTTTGTTAGTGGATCAAAACCCCTCTAAAATAAACAACTGTGCAGAAAAAGGAAGTGTTGTCCAGTTAGAGAATGAAAGTGGCTGTTGAAAAATAGTTTTGTAACTATTTATCCTGTTAATTCCAAGTGCAATGCTGGCAGTGGGGAATAACTCACAAGAAAAAGAGAGCTGGAGCATTTAAGTTAGGTACCTGTTATTTGTGGGTGTTATACAGTAGCTAGGTACATAGACCAAAATCCTGGATGCAGTGAAGTCAGTGGGAATTTTGCCACTGACATGTGAAGAGCCAGAATTGAACCCACAGACTCTGGTGGAAGGTGTTGGGCCAAAATGAAAATCTTTGACTGATACAGCTATGCAATTATGGCAAAGTTTCTAATACTGCAGTATGCTGCTGTGATTAAAATATTATCAATGTAGCTCTACCATAAATTAGTTAACTTAGGGAGATATTTTATAACTGGGTTGTAATTTAGCTTAATAAAAAAGGTGTGGTGTGCTTCAGTCTGTCAGAGTTGCTTCTTATAAGTGTTTTGTGAAGTATCGTATGACACTAAATTCTCATTTAAGTAATTACTGTAACAACATAGAACACTAAATTACACTGCAGTACATACAGTTTGCATCCCAATTAATTTTCAGCTGTACTTTAAGGGTAATCACTCTTTCTGCTGTACTGTCTTTGCAAGATGCACTGCACTTATTTACCAGGTCATTTACTATCCTTTAATGGCTCCAAATGTAAGGTAAAACCAAAATTAGACCTAATTTGAATGTCACTAATACTGATTGTGTGCTACAGGGAGATTTTCAGGGAGAAAAAAAAAGCATAGTATTACTTTAGCGTGCTGCTTAAATTTTCAAAGTTACAGAAACACTCTGTTTTCTAGGAATGGACTCTTAAGTAAATTTTGGCTTTTGTAGATAGTATTGACTGCTTCATGCAGGAATGGAAAATTTACTTAAAATGTTCAAGTGAAAGCATTACAGGGGTTATAAGTAAGATATACCTAAAATTAAAATTGTTATGTGAGCTGTCAGTAATTTTTAACTGGCAAACAGGCTTATTGGTTTGACTCATTCATACATGCATGCGTGCAAGTATCAAAGCGAAATGAGAACTGTTCACAAGGGAACTGGGAGGTACCGAGAGTATGAAATACGTTTTGATTTTGGGAAGTAATGTTGTTCCTCCCTATTCTCTTTTTGCTGCAAACCCATTTCAATGGGCCACCAGTCTGTGCTGGTAAAAAGTAATATAGCTCTATGGATCTCAACAGCAGTGTTATGGTTGACACCAGCTAAAGAACAAGCACAACATTTCTGTGTATGTTTGGATTAAGATATGTTTATTCAAGCATCACTTAAGGGTCTAAACTGGCACGGTCCAGAGTTGTGAACACCTGAGCAAACCTGCCATTTAACTGAGTCAAGTTGCAAGTATTTGCCAGCTTTGATATTCTTCTCACCTTTTATATGAGCAATTATGGACACCTTTCTACACTTTTCAAATATTTTAAAACTCAAATATGAAATTTTCCGTATGATCTCATGTGCAGGAATTCTCGTTTGACACTTTTTTTAGTTTCACACCATGTAGAGCATAGAATCATAGAATCATAGACTCATAGAATGGTTAGGGTTGGAAGGGACCTTCAAAGGTCATCTAGTCCAACCCCCCTGCAAGAAGCAGGGACATCCCTGACTAGATCAGGTTGCTCAGAGCCCCATCCAGCCTGGCCTTGAACGTTTCCAGGGATGGGGCATCCACCACCTCTCTGGGCAACCTGTTCCAGTGCTCTACAACCCTCATTGTAAAAAATTTTTTTCTAATATCTAATCTAAACCTCCCTCCTTCTAATTTAAACCCATTACCCCTTGTCCTATCACAACAGGCCCTACTGAACAGCCTGTCCCCATCCTTCCTGTAGGCCCCCTTGAGGTACTGGAAGACCGCTATCAGGTCTCCCTGGAGCCTCCTCTTCTCCAGGCTGAACAGCCCCAACTCTCTCAGCCTGTCTTCATAGGAGAGGTGCTCCAGCCCTCTGATCATCTTCGTGGCCCTCCTCTGGACCCTCTCCAACTGGTCCATGTCCTTCTTATGTTGGGGACTCCAGAACTGGGCGCAGGACTCCAGGTGGGGTCTCACGAGGGCAGAGTAGAGGGGGAGAATCACTCTCTCGACCTGCTGGCCACGCTCCTCTTGATGCAGCCCAGGATGCGGTTGGCCTTCTGAGCCGCAAGGGCGCATTGCCAGCTCATGTTGAGCTTCTCGTCCACCATCACTCCCAAGTCTTTCTCCTCAGGGCTGCTCTCCGTCCATTCTCCGCCCAGCCTGTATTTGTGCCTGGGATTGCCACGACCCAGATGCAGGACCTTGCACTTGGCCTGGTTGAACTTCATGAGGTTGGCATGGTTGGCAATGTAAAGTAGAACCAGCATTTCCACCCATTGTGGTCTAGACAGTAAACAAAGTCTTTGTCAGGACTCCAGCAAAAAATTCAAGATCCTGTTAAGGTGATGAATATTAACAGTCTTGTAAAAAGTCTATTTTTTAATTATTTAATATTGGGTTAGCATTGGCACTTTATGTGTAAAATCTTCCAAGTGCTTGTAAACCTAGATGAATGGCTACAGACAGAATTCTATTACAGATACTGTCAAAACAGAAGATGTTAAGAAGTAGCATAATGGAAACCACAGTATAAATCAAGTAGTATTTCTGTACTGCTTAAGAAAACTTTGAAGTACTTGCATGAAAAAATCTCCTACCTTGAGGAGCAGATGTGGAAAGTTTATGAGTAGAAGTTGTGAAACAGAAAGATGTTTTAAGTTGCTTGACATCACCAAAACCAACTTCTGGAGAGAAAGCAATATTTTATATCACTTTTTAAAGCTATGTGAAACTTTGTAGTGAGAAAGTAATTCTGCATCCATAGTATTAAAACAATTACTGGGGAAAATAGCACAAGTAAATAGTGCTGGATGTATGTGTAGGAGTGTATTTGGTTTTTTGTTTGTTTGTTTTTATTTAACAGCTCACAAAATGTGACAAATTTAGGCTGGGAAGTAAAAGTCCTCTGCACTTCAGCCAGCACAATGAAATCAGTTGGTATTATGCCAATATGTTGGATCATGCCCAGGTAGGCTGGATAAATAAATGTGAGCTGTAGCAACACAGACCTCTTTTTCACCTGGACCTGCGGGCTAATTTTAGTCTTCACCTGTCTAGAGCTGTCACAGAACAAGACAAAAAATTGTCTCCGTTTCTGTTTGGTGTTACTCCATCTGAGTGTAATGTGAAAGGTTGCAGTGTGGTAAGGATAGAAGTCAGCATGTTATTGCTCCAAAGAAGTGAACTTTAACTGTGTTGAACTATGGAATAACGAGAAGAGAAGGAAGAAACCTACAAACCTGTTCTTTGTTTTCCTCTTGTATAAACTTAGATGTATGCACATACACTAATGACTTCTGGTTGCTCCCGGACTGGACTAATTCCACAGTTGATGGTAGGGAAATGAAGTTGTGCTTTAACTTTCCAGTTTCAGATGTTCTCATCTTTACACATTTCTTCTTGAAATATTCAGGAATGTGCTTCAGTATTTTCTGTCAACTTGTTCCTTTTTCCCTCTCTGTCTCCTGGGAAATAATGTTCTTGGTCATATCGAGGTAGTCATAACTAAATCTTCTGCTTTGCTGGAGGCGTAGTTCTCTGTGCCTCACTTTTTTACGTGTGGCTTTATTGTAGTATTTGTAAAAGTAAATGTCTGAAATTCATGTAGGTGTTTTTATATATATATATGTACATATAAATCTGCTTAATATAAAAGAATAGAAGCTCTCTTCTTGAAGCAAGCAAACCTCTGTTCTGTGATCAGCTGGAACAATCTGCAGGTAGGCTTTAAATTTTAAAATATTTTTGTAGCCTATATGTTCAGAAAGTGTGAACATTGACGTTATTTCTACTTAGATCTGCTAAAACTTTGATGCCTCAGCCACTTTTGGGGTCTCACCAGTCAGTGAGTGTGTGTTTGCCATGTGCAACGCTGACCTTGCTGTGAAGGCATGACTTTCAAAACAAATGGATGGGTAAAGGGTTTGACCTGGAAAGCAAGAAGGGTTGGTTTACCAAACATATTTTGACTTGCTGAGCCTTCTCCTTGATGTAAGCGCCAGCTGACACCTTTTTTTTACTTATCTTAATCAGACTATATGTGTAATAGGCACAACTTAAAGAACTTCTGTGATTTAGGAGTTAAGTTCCATTCTGTGTATGTTTTGTTTTGGTTGGCTGGTTGGTTTTTGTTGGTTTGTTTTTTTGGTTTTGTTTTGTTTTTCAACTTAGTTTACAATATTGTTGCTGTAAAAAGGTAATACCCTTCATGGCCAGAAATGTGTGTGATAAAACCAGTAGATATGTGTTACATGGCTGTATGTGCCTTTTCCCCCCAGTTCATGGAAGAGGTTATTTATGATATTGATAAAATCTAGCATTACAGCTTGCATAATTAGAAATAATCAGAGCTACAAATCCATGGATTATTCTAAATTTGAATTTACAACAGAATGACAAACTCACCATCTACATCTTAAAAGCAGACTCCAAATACAGTTTTATAATATTTATTTAAATCTAATTTTGGCACAGAAATGTAGTTAAGAAACCAAAGACTTCCCCTCCATTCCATAACAGATTTATTTTCCTGACCTTTTTTTTTACAGAAGATTTGGAGAGTTTTAATCAGACAGAGATCACAAATCACTTTGCTGGGAAATGCAAGGTGTGCTTTAAAAGTGGGGGGAAAAAATCACTTTCCTGATCATTTGGCTCTTGCTGTTTAAAATTGTGAAGCTAGGTGAAATGATTACTCTGACAGAACTATAGAAACTATCTCATTTTTAGTACATTCTGAAGTATTTTATATTTTGAGGAACCTTGGCTCAGAGGCATTTTATACTCCCCATCTGGAAGTTTCCAGTCTTAGCATTCAGTTTAGCCTCTGCCTTTGTCTTTCCATTTAGCTTTGCCATGTTATAACAATGAATCATCTTGTCCATTAACTCAAGTTGGAATGTCTGTTTATGCACTGAATTTGTTTCATCACGTCGCCATAATAACTGATTGGAACTGTGGCAACTCTGACTGCTTTCCCATATGTATTTGGGCTGGACTTTACCCAGTGCTGTTCTGAGCAGCAGAAGGATAAGCCATCACAAAAACTGGAATATCTTTATCCTCTGAGGATTCAAGCCCTCTTTCTCATGAAACTGTAGGGTAGCATTTTCATATTCTATCTCCATGTATTTGAAATTGGGTAGGCTGTAGACTGTAGTATTTCCAATTCTGCAAAACCTTAGTGGAGCTGAAATGCCGATATATGTTATGTAGCAGTTAAACTAGGAATGTTGTTGTTGTAGGTTCCCTTGGCATCTTCTGTTTTGTTGATGGATTTTAAATTAGTGCTGATTAAAATACTGAAGCATTAAATAAGAAGTGAAACAAAGCTATAGTGACATTCTTTGATTAATTTAGTGATTCTAATAGAGCAGAGAAGTGACATGGTGCAAATGAAGGGGCCATGTGGCAGGGATGCTGTGCCAGCAAATGCAAATTCACACCTCTTGCCGTGTGAGTGGGCTTGCAGATAGCACTTGGGTTGCTATTCAAGCCGAGTGTTTTGTAAATAAATGTTCTTTTGTTAAAAATCTATTACACTGGCTGTACTTTGACTCATTTAGTAGCATGCAGTAGCACCGTCTGGTGGTATCAAGGAAGCTATTTTCTTTATTTCCATGAAAAAAAACCAATTTTGTTGCATTTGGAAGGTAAATACTGAAAGATCTGCTTAATAAATAAAAGTAAAATGTTACGTAAAACATATATGTTCTTTTTAAGATGGCTTTGTGATCTTATCTTGTGCACTGATGTCTAAGAATATTTTTGTGTGCTCTCTATGACCAATTTTCATTAAGAGTTGTTGATGCCACATTCCTGTGGAAAGTACCGAAAAGTAGAAACAAGGAGTAGGAATTAATGGGTACAACATTCTCCTGAAGGTAGATTGAAGTAGAACTGTTCGTTTGTGATAACAAACCCAAGAGCCTGTGGAAAAAAAGTGAGAAAAAAGACCGGTTATTGCCAATGGCTGCATTGAGCTTTGCTGTACAAACCATTCCAGTATTTTGTTCAATACTTTTCCCTCTGAAACTCTGAAACTACAAAGCTGTCTAAACTGATGGTATTTGTAGTGAGGGGGAGGAATGAGAGGTTGAGAAGAGATGCTCTTTCTCCAGTAGCTGGATTGGGTAAATTTGCATAGTATAACCAGGTGTCCTCACCAGTTTCTTCTCTTTGGCTAATAGTCACTGTGGTTTCGTGTGGGAGGTCATGGTTGCTGCTAGACAAGAAGTGGGAGTGAGTAAAATTTTTTAGGAGGTAAGTGAGAGGAGGTACTGTAATGAGAAGCTGTATGCAGAAGGATCGAGGCACCCTTGCAATGCATTCACATCAGTCAGGATCACAAAACAGATGAGCTGCTGTGTTCTGTGCTGGCCAGAATGTCTCCAGGCTTCTGCATAATTTTAAAATAGAAGACATCCTGATAATAATGTCTCAATATCATTAATACATGGCTTATAATATTCAAGCTTGAGTTAGGGGGGATGGGAACACAATCTTCGATTTTTATTTAAGTTAGAGGTGTGAATTTTTGGCTGTCTAGATATTCGGAATTCCAAGAGATATCCAGGTCTGCAAATCCATTTAAAAACTGGAGTAAAGTGGTTCTTAGAACACAAGAAATGCTTTAGGAAAACACAGTCTCTTCCTTTTCCAGTCTGGATGACGTTCTGTAGGTTGTCTATGGCAGGCTGTTCCCAGTCCAGGTATTGATTTCAGTTAACACTGAAGTAGCTGGAGGGATGGTCAGTTGTTTGTGTTAATGGTACGGCTGGATGCAGCCTGCTTCAAGCCTTTGGCCTACCAAGGCGAGTTCTAACAAAACAAAAAAAGAACTTATGACTGGTTTTATCCATTGTGTGACAGGAGGAGTTGTTTTTCACTGAGAAGCGGTAATGGTCTGATTGGAATAGGAGCATGTTTTGGTTTTTTTTTCTGTGTGTAGTCTTTGTTTTCTTAATGTCTAGACTGCGAAGCTAGGTTCCAGCTCAATTTACTTTTTGGGAGAGGGCTATATTACAAATATAAAGGTGGGAAAAGGATCCCATTGCAGAAACTGTACTGACTGGAGTGAGATTCTTATCTTTGAATGACTTGAGCTTTTGAGACGTAGCTGCTTGCTGTATGCACCATATCAGTTTGTGAGCTTATTTTCTAGACTTTTTGAAGTCTTGTTTTGCTACTTGTTACAAGGACTGAAGCAGACAAATGGTCTCACAGAAGTGATGATTAAGTGACACCTGAGAATTTTTCAGAGTTCTTAATAGCTTTGAGCAGTTGTTCCACTGCAAAGATGGTAAATCTCAAGATGCATCCTGGATTATGTCTAGCTTTTTTCCCCCCTGTTTTATTCTTGCAGTTCCATTATGCCAGCTTGATGGTAGATAGACATTTTTAGCCATTGAATTTTGTATTCTGCAAACTGAAACTCTTTTACTACTTTCTCAAGGTAAAAAGGGGAAAGATGCAAAATTCTCTGTTGGTATGGTATGACAATAGTATATGTCTTTTTATTTGTTAGTCAAATTAAAATATTTAGATCCATTAAGTTCTGATTATGTTCAGCATATCTAGTGGAAACCTGAGGAATGCATAGGATAATTCAGATTGGAAGGGTCCTAAGGAAGGTCTGTAGTCCAGTCTCCTGCTCTCTGTCAGCTGTGAGATCAGATTGCTCAGGGCTTTCTTCACTCCAGTCTTGAAAACATCCAAGGAAGGAGAATGCATAAAATCTGGCAACTGGTTACTTTTTCACAAGTCGGAATTCAAAATCGAGCATTAAAACTTTGGAAAAGTAGGAATTCTAGATTAAGGCCACGTCTTCTTAGAAATCAGGCCAAGAGTAAGTGGTGCTAAAATGATTCCAATGATGATCTGAATAATTATTTAAAAAACAAAGTACAAACTGCCTCATTCTAGGATATTACAGAAAAGATACCATGGAAAGCTAATGATTTGCTTATATGCATGGCTCTCAGAATAAAATGAGTGATAACTATTCCTAGGCTTGCAATCTCTTATCACAGTGCACCTAGAAACAGTAAATTTTTGAGAAATACAGAAGGGTATGCCAGATATCTGGCCCTGCAACTACCCATTGCATAAATCAGAAGTGCAGGTAAGGTAAGATTTTTGTGACAGGAAGAGTCTTGGCAACTTGAGTAATTGAAATGTTCCAGTGTAGTTATAGCACAGAGGTCTCAGGTCATTATGGAAGGAGTCTGGAAGAGAATCCTGTTTCTTTTGGGTTTTTTGTTTGTTTGTTTTAGAGGGCTGAGGACTTCAGTCTCCAGACCACTGTATTTTGCTTTGTCTCTTCCTTAAATATGATGAGCTTATATCCCATATCCATTGGTCTTGACTTAGAGGTTCAGATGCAGTATGTATTTCTACCTTTTACTTTCTTCTAGAGTAAGATCACCAATCTCTGGTGCACCTCTCTTCAACAGTGTTGAAGGAAGAGAACTAGTGTTGGGTCTGTTTAAGTGTTGTCTGCCTGGATTCCTGCACTGCGCTCTGTAGCAGAGGCCATTTCACTAGGTTCTGTTAGTAGAAAGCTTGTGTGCCTCTTGGCCCTAGGCTTGCTGGGTAGTTGCCCACAAATCTGTAAAATTAAATAACAAGCTCAATGTATTCCTTTGAGTCATCCACTTCCATAGCCCAAGTCAGATTACCAAAAAGAAAAAAAAAAAGGAAAAAAGATGTTAAAATTGTCCATGAACCCAACGTGCATTTCACTGAACTGCACTTCTTGAACTCCACAGTCAAGAGCAAGGAGGCCATGACCAAATTTCAGCCCTGTAGCTACAGGCCCAATGTTCACTGAATGCATTTGTGAACATCAGTTTCACAAACAAAGTTTCACAAACTTTCTGGGTTCTGTCTCTGGCTTCTTTGGCAAGGAGTCTGGAACCCTGATGATCCTGTTGGATCTGGGCTCCCAGTACTCTCTGGGTCCCTGCTTTGGCGTAATAGCATGGCTGCCTGCCCTGCGGCTCCACATGCCATCTTGCTAGCAGGGTGGGTGGGTTTCTGCAGGTGTCCCCTGTGTCTGGCTTGAGGAATCTGCTGAAGAAACTGTGGCTCCATTTCATCTTTATGTCCTGGTATCCTCTTGTGTACAAACCTACCAGTGAATTTCACTGTTTTCCAATGATATTCCTGTGTACGAAATTATCATGCAACACAGCCTACATGCAGTAGTACAACCTTGCTGATAATATATTTTCTTGGTATAGAAGAGTACTGTTTTTCTTTCCAAGGAAGTACTTCATAATTTTTGGTATTAACAGACATTGTCTCATGTATCCTAATAAATTCAACTATTTGGTATAATTAATTTTTTAATGCTTCTGCAATCATGTAATAGGATACATTCATCCATAGGCACTCTCAAGGCTCTTGGTTAAAAGATTCTTTAGAGAATCCCTTTCTTTATCAAAGAATCATGGAATGGTTTGGGTTAGAAGGGACCCTAAAGATCATGTAGTTCCAACCCACCTGCCCTGGGCAGAGACACCTTTCACTAGACCAGGTTGCTCAAAGCCCCATCCAACCTGGCCTTGCACCCTTCCAGGGATGGGGCATCCACAACTTCTCTGCATAACTTGTTCCAGTGCCTCACCACCCTCACAATGAAGAATTTCTCCTTACATCTAATCAAAATTATTCTCTTTCAGTTTAAAGCTGTTACCCCTTGTCCTATCACTACATGCCCTTGTCAAAAGTCCCTCTCCAGCTTTCTTGTAGGCCCCCTTTAGGTACTGGAAGGCCACTACAAGGTCTCCCCGGAGCCTCCTCTTCTCCAGGCTGAACAGCCCCAACTCTCTCAGCCTGTCCTCATAGGAGAGGTGCTCCAGCCGTCTCGTCATCTTTGTGGCCCTCCTCTGGACTCGCTCCAACAGGTCTGTGTCCTTTGCTTAATAATATTTTAACAAGATCTTTCATTGAGTTCTGGAAGTCTCAGTTTTGAAAGTCTTATCTTGCTTGTCTTGTCCCCTACTGTTGTTTGTTTGTTCAGTTTTAAAATCTATTACCTGATTTTGTTTGTCCCACTTCTCTTTGCAAGTTCTGATTTTTAACAAGTAGATGGATAAACATTTCTATCTGTACAAGTCTGATCCAGAAATCTTTGTTCAATAGTTTTCCTTGGACCTTACATTCCTAGTAATACTTCAGGTGTTAGGGGCAACACATGCTTTAGAAAATAATGCAGTTAATTTAAGTCATTTGTGATTTTCCTAATGTAGGGAAAGATTAAGAACTGTATCGGTTACCAAAGTTGTGCAAATTTGGCAGTGACTGACTTTGTGATGCAAATGGAAAGACAGATTTCTCCTGTTTGTAATCTTTAACATGTTTCTGGAGAATTAGCACCTGTACTTCACCAGTTGTATTTTTAAATGTGTATATGTGTGAGGAGGTGCATAGGAAACTGAAGAAGGAGTGTGTTGCAGAAGGAATTAGAATGAAGTAATAGCTTTTTCAGGAATCTGTGTGCTCTCATCGTAACTTATTGGGTCTTGAATCTGATACAGACAAAAGTGCTGTACCAAGGGTGACATGAAGTACTTTTATTGTCAGAGCAGCACTAGTAGTGCATATCTGTTACCATGTTTTGTTGTTTGTGTGTTTTTGCTACAGAAGAAGATGGAAATCACAGCAGGCACTACGGAGGAGCGTGACTAGGAACTGCTGCCATCTGTGTTAGCGCTGTCTGTTCATGTTGCATACTTGTTTCCATATGTGCAGCTTAGCACTCAGTCTCTACAACCATGGGAGTAACATATCTGACAACAGTTGTGATAGTGAAGGTGATGGGAAACAGTAATTTAAGAAGTTAATTTACTTGTTTTCAATGTGTGTGCTCTGTTTTTTTGTGGTTTTTTTTTTTTTCCTTTTTTTTCCCCCCAAAATCTACTACTACTTTGGGCAGATTTCACGAGATAATGCTGCTCATTCCAAATTTGAACTCATTAGTTTTGGCTCTGTACATCATATTCGCCTCCACAGCAACCACTGTGATGCCATAAACAGTGAGTTTGACTTCAGGTGAAGAATGTAGGCAGTAAAAACGAAAAAAAAAAAACTGTAAAGGAAAAAGTGGGAGGATCGGGAGGACAGCAAAAGTGATTATTCTGGCTTTCTGTGTAGTGATTTTATTTTCCTCAAAAAAACCCCTTTTTTTTTTAATCTTTACTAGTAGCTGAAAGAAAATAATTTTAAAATGTCAGAGTGGAACTTCCATTTTCGATGGTATAACTGAAAAAATGTATAAACAGGGGAGTTTTATTCTGCGTATGATTTTTTTTTTCTCTGTTTCCATTCATTTTTTAAAAATCACTTTAGTAAATCCACCACTGGAGGATAGTTTTGCTGCTGTACTTTTCCCAGGATGCAGCAAGAGAAATTGCATTTGCAGTTCACAGAGAATGAAATTAAACTTGCTCTGTCCTGATGATCCACTACTCCTACACCTAGTACATTTCTGGGAGAGACTCTTTGTTGCGTGCTGTAGGAGATGGTGCCTTGAATATGCTTGCACCTGCTCTTACACATGAAGGAACAGGTACAAATTTGGGTCCACAATAGCTCCCAAATTAAAATTAGGTTATGTGTGGAGTGCCTCTGTGTGTGTCTGCCTCCTCTCTGAGGTGTTGCTCTTGGAAGGGAAGACTTGAAATGTGTCACTCTGCTTACAGAGGTTGAGGCTACTGGCTATTCTGTGATATATTTATTCTTACTCAGAAAGATTATGTTTTTTCAGAGCATTAGACAATTGAAGGATACCCATTTTCAACTTGCATCACCTCATCTTCAGAATATGGTTAGGGGCTGAACTGTAAAATTAGAGCATGACATCGTGGCAACTGAAAGTGCAGACTGGCATTTATTTGTTTAGTTAGGTGGAGGTGGAAAAGGCAACTTAAAAAACCCCTGCACTCCTTTTTCTTCTTGAGCAATAAAATCCAGCACTTTAACCCTTCAAGCATCCATCCAATAGAGATTATGTACACAAACCTCTTTCTAGGCTTTTGTCCTGCTTTCACAGCTGGCCACTTCTTTTTGGGCTGCAGCTTCTCTAAACCGGCTTCAGGTAGATATAAAATGACCTTAGTGCTCATCTAGCACCTTGAGTACCCCCCTAACAGACCACCCCGCAATAAGTACTTCTTAAGAACAGAAATTGAATGCATATAATGCCTGTGAAGAAAAAATTTTCCTGTAAGCACAAAGAAAGCCCAAGGATCTGTGTTTAATATAACGCTGATCCGGTGCTCCACAAAGCTTATTAACACGAGGAGACTCCCACAATATATATTTTAAAAGTTAGCACTTGCTGTTTGACAATTACAACAGTTTTCATTTACATTTCAAAGGCAGAGAGAGAATGAGAGCACTCCTATCTGTAATTCCAATAGTCCCTCCATCTGGATGACTGTTTCCATAATACCAACACAGTATGGGCAGTTTTCATCTATTTCATTTGTTCCATCTCCTCAGATGAGCCTTTAATCTCCTGCTTGCTGATCCCTGGTTTATAATCAGATTTGACAACGATAGGATGGTGGTAAATATCTTGATGTGAAAGTCTATAACAAGGTAGGACTGTCATTTCTCTCCTCGCTCTTCTGGTGTGGTAAAATTTTATTTGTGAAGTGTGAATAACTGTAAAGCTTAAAGCTGCTTGGTTTCAGGCCATTTTCAGGTGCATCTGTTTACAAGTAAGCTTTTGCCTTTATTTTTTTTTTTTTTCTCCCTTTTGGAAAAGCAAGAAAAAGGCTTATTTGTTGACTTGCTTCTGAATGTTTTGGAAAGCAATTTTATGTCAACCTGACTAATTATTCTGTTTTCTCAGAGGTTGATAACATGCTGATTTCAAGTAAGACCTGAAATAATAGATATTTGATGTGTGCATAATCATTTTGATTCATGAATAAAGCCATTCCTGAATAGCTTTAATGCTATCAATATAAACCCTACAGTTAAAGGAATGAAAATACATTTAATAGCTGTATTTAGCAAAAGTCAGTTCATGCTTTTTTTTTTTTTTTTTTT
>WHYT01017162.1:635405-668625 GCA_009806455.1 Tetrax tetrax
TAACTTCTGCATCTTTTTGCTTCCTGTCAAAATGGAAAAATCCTTTCTCTTTGCTTTTTAAGCCAGCTTCTGGATAATCTTAAAGCTCAAGTTTTGCCACAAATTAATATAGAACATTCAAACCATAGAAGGTTAGGGACATAGAAAAAAAATAAGCATATACCCAGGTTACGTTAAACATAACCTATATAGAATCATAGAATCATAGAATGGTTTGGGTTGGAAGGGACCTTCAAAGGTCACCTAGTCCAACCCCCCTGCAAGAAGCAGGGACATCCCCAATCAGGTCAGGTTGATCAGAGCCTCATCCAACCTGGCCTTGAACGTTTCCAGGGATGGGGTATCCATCTCTGGGAAACCTGTTCCAGTGTTCTACAACTTGCATTGTAAAAAATTTTTTCCTAATATCCAATCTAAATCTACCTCCCTCTATTTTAAAACCATTACCCCTCGTCCTATCACAACGGGCCCTACTGAACAGTCTCTCCCCATTTGTGGAATAAAACAGTTTCGTTCAAATGATAGTATGTTCTTAGTCCTTTTCCATTTTAATAAAGTGATTTTTTTTTCCTTGAATATTTTTACCTGGTTGTGTCTCCCCTTTACTTTGTACATGCTTACTTACAATTCTGGCTTTATTCCAGTGTAGCCTCTCTGCCGCAAATCTTTCTGTTACCAATCTTGGGAGGAAAAAGACTCTAAATACTACTGTATTTTCTCTTTCTCTCACTCTTCTTTTCACGGTACACTATTTGCTATATCTTTATTGTTCCAAAAATTCTTCCCCCTTTATTTAGTCTCCATAACCTCAGTTAAATCTGAGCTTCACTGTCAAAGGCTTCTTCTCCTGCCTAAACTCTTGCCTTTCTTTTTTAGGATTTGATATTCCTTGCACCTTCCTATTTGAATTCCCATCTGGCACACTACAGACTATATTAGATAAATATAAATTTTCTATTTCTGAGATATAACCCTTAATGTTATTATCTTAAAGAAATTTGTCTGAAATTCTTACAGTTTTCCTTCACAATTGTAACAAGAATACCAATTGTCCCAAATTATATAGCTCCACACACTTATCTGTATCATAACACCGTAGTTTTTATTTGTATTTTCTCTGCTTCCTATTGCTTTTATGTCAATAACTCCAGGAAGATCAGCTCTTATTTCTCAAATATAGTACACTTCTGAGGTATAATTTTACAGAGAGAACAGAAGAATTCTTCTGACTAAACCACCCTCCCAACTACGCACATCAAAACCAAACTGAAATCACAAGATGTGCAGACAAGTGCTAGTGATGACTATCCTCTATGGAAGCTGCTGTTGTTACTGACACGCCTGTGGGCTGATGTCTCTTTGTCATCTTTGAGTACATCTGACTTTCAGAACTCTGGAAATTACCAATAGAAAGGGAGAATCTGCTTTGGGAGGTGCCCGTAGATTTTGTGGGGGTAGTGAAGGACTATATTGCTGTTTTTTACTGGTAAATGGTAAAAATCCTTTTTTTTGTTAGGTCAGTATTTCTGACTGTTTCATCCACCTGCCTTTTGGGCTCTCACTGGGTATGGTATTATGAAACATTGAGAAAGATACTGAAAAGTTCCATGCAGTAAATGAGCATTACAATTTCCTTATTAATACTACTTTTTCCCTTTGGCAAGCTTTTCAACTTCAGAGAGTGTATTTCTTCCCCTGCACTTAGAATTAATTGACTTGACAGCCACGTTATTTGAAGTAGGAGTAAAACACCTCATATGGCACTCACTGAAGGTGAATGCTTAGGCTGAGCTGGTCCTACCAGCATACGATAGTGTCCAATTGACCATGAGCCAGAAGAGAATCTTCTGGTAGGAGGGAATTGCAATGTGCACGGTCAAAGACAAAGCTGATGTGGAGTTCAGCAGATGGGAATGAGTTGCAAATAATTCAATATTCATGCAAAAGTGATAACCATTGTTGTTTGTGCCAGCATCTGAGTTGACCTTTGATTAGTTTAGGATTATAAATTTTGCAAATTTAGATGAAAGGCGGTAAAGATTGTGTCAATGGAAAGTGAGTTGCCTGCAATTTTTGGAGGGATTATTACTGAAAAAATTGCAGTTCCTATCAAAAAATGAATTCTACATAATATATAATTTATTTATATTTAAGGTATGTTATATTGCTGTATAAATTATATAAGAATAGGGTATGTGTTGTGTAAAAAATTATGCCAGAGTCCATGCAAGAGGGGACACAGCATTGCCTGATTTTCAACCACTTATAGGTGATTTTCTGGCAGTGAGTAAGGAGCTGAATTTAATGGCTTAAATGTATAGGGGTGTATATGCAATGTCTGCACAGCGGCTATTTACATTAGAGAAGTGGAAACAGATATCCAAGGAATTTACTAAAGTGAATTAGTAGGTTTTTGAGTGTGGGGAAAGATGCACGTACTGGGTGGCCAAGTCTGCATGCATAGAGTTTGAATGTTTTTGGTACTCTGCAAAATCTCATATCAATAGCTTTTTGAGTAAAAAATTTAATTTTACAAGTGTAGAATATTTTTCAATGATGAAATACGAAATATTATAGTGGTGATAAGGAGGGCAATAGCAAAAAGTATGATTAAGAGGGAGACAAACCAGTAAAAGCAGGACAGCAAAGCCTCCCACAGAATGTTTTATTTCCAGATAAAGGACATTCTACAACTGAGCTTGTCCAAAGGTGAGTACAGTAGATTTAAAAAGAGATGTGGAGAAGAGGAAGTATTTAACTGGTTAAAGAAAGCAAAGAAGAGTATAATATACAGTGGTCAGCAGTAATGGTCATTCCAATTCAACAGATGAAAAGGATATTTGACAAACGTTCTAATCACAGACAGAAGAAAACAGCAGAGGCTGTTTTAATTTTCTCTAAACTGAAGCCAGGAAGCAAATGAGAATCCCGAATTGAAAGTCTTCTGATATCTATGCTCTGCCTATGGAAACTTACAGTTCTCCAAGTAGAAATACAATGATTTGTGAGATACATCATTCATGCAGTGAAACGGTTACAGGTTTGTATATCTGTGAAATTTATCTCATTTGTATTTACCTGGAGGAAAAGAATGAGGGCAGCTTTCCCACAAAAAGATCACATCACTAGATGAGCTATTAGAATAACTAAATGAGCTACTTGTTTTAGTAATGTCTGTAAGAGGACAGAAAATCTTAGACGACCTGCATCTTTCAATAAACCAGTTAACACAGAGCGAGTAGCAAATGAATAATGACTCCCATTTCTCATCAAAGATAAAGCAGCTAATCAGTCCAGGCTGAAAGAGATGCGTGTGTGTGATTTTTTTTCTTTTTTTTTTTTTTCTCTTTTTCCCCTATGAGTCCAGAAATATGACTCCAGCACGCAGATAGTTGGGCTACACCTAGGACTTTTTGTTGTCTGTCAGAAGATACCACTAAGTAAGAATGTCTTTGGAGTTAGCTTTGCGTTTGAGATGTTTCAGAGGAAATTGAACCAGACACTAAGGGAACTCTTAGACATTGAAGTTGTTGCTGGTAACGTTCTTGTTGCAAAGAAAGGAGAAGTCAGGGAAGAGATAGTAAAATACTGGGATATTGGACAGTAGCAACTCTCTGGGGCATGCCAGGCAGCACTTGTGTCTAAATCAAAGGATGAAAGAGAAGGTAGCATCTGTGGGAAAGCGAAGGAAGATCAAAGGAAATCCTAAGGGTCTCAGTGGTTCTAAAACTTTGTGGAAAAAGAGCAATGTTACCTACACTGTGATACTTCTGGAAATTTCCCAAAACAAGTGCTGGAGTAAAGACCGCACGCAGTGGTGTTTGCTAGTGGGGTCTTTACAGGCACAGGAAGCCACAGCACAGTAAAACTGGTAGCAGAGCTACCTCAGAGACTAATGGTTGAGGTTAGCATGGCAGATCCCAAGCTGATGGTATGTGAGTATTCACATTAGTTGAAGCTAGATATTAGTACGGACAGGGACTGGCAGTGGGTTAGAAGAACTGGATTCTTTATTGCCTGCAGTAGCTTTTGCAGTCCATGCCACTACCATAGGACTGGCAATACATGGAAATAATTCATTCCAATCCTTTATGCCTATCTCTCAGCCTCTTAGCTCTGCGTTTCCTGGTTCCCAGTCCAAATTTTCTTCTCCAGGGAGTCCTAAGCTTCTTAACACTCTCAGTGGCCCCCTGTATTTTCTTAGCCCTCTCTCTATCTTCTAAGGCATTTGCACCTGGTAATCTTTTCAAGATTTATGGGCAAACAGTATGTTTCCCTAGCCTAATTTTCCCAAAAAGTCTTTAGCCGTGTTCCCCTGAAAATTTCATTGGGGACAGACATTGAGCAATAAAAAATGTCATTGCAAATAAAGTTTGGCAAAGTTCTAAGCAACTGAAAATGGAATCTTCCTGATAGTAAATTATGGCAGTGTTAATGTGCAGTGCTATCAGTTGTTGCTGTAATTACAACTTTTTACATATATATTGACTAAAATATTGTCAAAAGTTTGAAGGAACAAATTACGCCTAGCGCTCTCACCTCAGAGTAATAGGAGGCATTTGAAAGTAAGGGACTTACAAGGATAGATGTAAATTAAAAAGACACTTCTGTCTGACACTGTTGCCTGATGTTCTTGGATGTAGCAGTCAAGGATACTATGACTAAAGGAACAAATGTATTATTTTTTGTCTTTAATATATTGTGTGTTTGATAGTGCTTTGTGGGCTTTATGTAGATCTTGTGCAATACTAACTTTTAAAAACTAAGTTACCCTATTGTGTAATTTGAAAAAAAGAATGCAAATACAACACATGAGCCTGCATTAAATTTCTTTTTTTGACTCTGACTAAATTTAACTGCAAAGTCAGCAATAAATTGAAGAAGCCATATTTTATGGTCTTGTTTGGACCTCTGTCTTTAACTGAATGAACTAAATTTTCTTAAGGACTTCTTTAAAAAAAGGGTTTTCTCTGAATAACTTTTTATTTTAGTGGATAAGATATTTCAATTCCATACACAATTGGACTATTAAATATATATATTTATTACATTTGCCTTCTTATCTCAAACTAATCCAGTCTGGGAATAGACTAACTATCTTCTAGAAATAATTCCTATTTTCAGTAGAAAGTTTGTATCCAGAATAACTGTCCCACTTCAGTCAAACTTGCTCTTCTCTCAGACTGAGATAGCTTTACACCTGAATAAGGTTGTCTGCATGCCCTTTATTTTGTCTGATGTCATTCATCATTTCAATGCTGATACACAGCCAGTTTTGCCCCCTTGCTATTATAACTCATGTGAAGTTAATGCAGCTGGAATCACAGAATTTTTAAATCACAGAACCATAGAACAGTTTGAGTTGGAAGGGACCTTTAAAGGCCACCTGTGCTTTGTTACTTCTGTGTTTACATCTACAGCAGTCCAGGGGTCCTAGACTCTCTTCAGAGTGAGGAAACGCGTCCCAGCAATGTGAACACTGAAATGCAAAATTCTTGGCATATTTGGAAGCATGAATGGAGAAACACAGAAAAGGACCAGGGCTGCTTCAGAAGAAACAAACAAGCAAGGAAGCAAGCAAAGAAAGGAACACAAGCTGCTTCAGTGCCTGTGCTGTTTGATGAAAGTGCAAGTCTAAAGGAAGGCTGATACGATGAATGTGTCGTGCTCCCACATTGCTCTCAAATATCTGTGTCCATTGTGTCCTAAAGGCAGATGTAGGTCAAGCATCTTCTCTTCCCATTGCCTGGTGCTAGATATGCCACTGGAAGGAGCTCAAACATGCCAGTTATGCATAATCTCTGTCACTGTTATAAGGCATTCCCATAGGGGTGGTGTGGTGAGTGGGTATCCCTAGTCCTTAGTCATGGAGGAGAGCAGAATTTGTTCCCTGTTATTTTGTTCCCTGCACTTGCATTAAAAAGTAGAGTGAAGTTTTTCAGGGCTGACTGAAACAATAGCCTAGGCTGGGATAATTTACAAAGTTTGGAGCAGGTGGGAACAAAACTGAAAATGGGCATCAGGATGAGCTTGGCCAGCACTGTGACCATCTGGCACTGGAGATCTCTCACAAAGGCTGAGTAGAGAATAGCTGAAATTGCAAATGAAGATGCTTTCTTAGGAAGTAAGGTGTCCTGTTTTTCTGCTGGTCTAGCAGGATGAATGCTGTGGTCAGATACGTGCTGGAGAGGGAATGGGAGTGCATGGCTGGGAAGAAAATGCAGCCCTGGCAGCCACAGTTGGACTCACTTGGGCTGCTTCGGGTGTACAACGTTAGGTGACAAATCGCTCTCCTGTAGCTGCAAGCAGGGCAACAGCATTAGGCAGTTGTTTATGCCATGTTTTCCTTCCTCCACCATCATATCACCTTTTTTAATCCTTTGCAATTTAAGCCTCTCGAATCCATGCCTCAGGGCCATGTGCTGATAGTCTGTGGAGTTGTACATTGTATTACTGGCTCCATTACCCACTCTTCCAATCCAGAACATGTCAGTTACTGTACAAAGGCTCTGTACAAAAAGGCTTTATGACCACCCAAGTGCTAGTAAGATATGATAGGAATGCCATCCAGTACCTAAAGGGAGGAAGAATACGTGCACCATTGTTTGATGCTGGTATGGAGACCTGTACTGAAACAATAGTTTTGTGTAGAGTGTCTTTAAAGAGTTCAGGGTAGCATGGCCATTATAGAGAAGTCTTAAATAGCTGCTGAGAATCTGAGACATCTTTGTAAGGAGTGAAAGAGGGCAGAGATGGTGTGGTTTTGATCTCTAGAGTAAATGCCAGCTGTAGGCCAAGAAAGCAGATTAGCTGAGGGAAGAGCCTGGAAAGGCAAAGGTCATGCAGGAAGGGCATCTGGGCAAACACAGAAATAAACAACTCTTCAGGAGACTGTCCTGTTGATGATGAACATCCCGAGAAAACCAAGCACTGTGTGCTGTGGTGAGGACAGGAGGCCAATTAGAGATCACTGAACTACCATACCTGCCCTGCAGCATTTTACCACCTAGGAAAGGGAGACTTTACCTTCATGATTTGTAACCTATTGAAACTAACATATGAGCAGTCAGAACTTCAGGCATGTTCTGCTACAGCTCTATTGAGGTTTTATGTTTTGTTTTTATATTCAATTTATAAACATTTTTTATTGTGAAAAACATGGTAAAACCATCTCTCTGAAATGCTTCTTCATCCTAGTAACATCAGTTCCTAATAACTTGTTTATGAAAAGACAGAGCATTCATTTTCTTACTTACAGTAAGGAATCATTTTTCCTGCCTTCTACCCTCTGGATTCCAACTGGGAGCATATGATGCAGCTCTGACCCAGATTCACCTACCATCTGGACTACCTTTTAGAAAGACCCTTTTTCATTGTTTATAGCATCCATAAAAGCCCCTTAGCTTTCCCCCTCAATCCATTAAAGGGGATCTCAGATATAACTGCGTAGATTACAGCAAAACACAGCAGACACGTATGACAGAAACAGCTGTTGCTTACAAGCATGCAGCCTTGTCATCTCCAGTTCACTTTCAGTCTTAGAAGTAGCTAGTTCTCTTTCACTGGAGCAAGCAGAGCCGAGTTTCCGAAGAGCCTGGCCTAAATGACCTCGCTGCTCTCTTCCTCCATGTTAATACATGGTATTTAGCCAGGCTGTAAAGTGTCCTGGGGAAGACCGAGACCCCATTTCTCTTGTTGGCCTCAGAAGTTCATGGAACAGGCTAACGTGTGCTGTTAGCGTTCAAACAAAACTGGAAATCTCAAGCAGTTTGCTGTTGCCTTTGTGAGACACGCTATGTGAATCGACGTATCAGAACAGAACTAGTTAGCTGCATATCAGTAGGAACCAAAGTGGTGAATTTCCAGATGGCAATGACCATGCTTAGCACAAAGTTAACAAACAGCTCTTATGTTGATGGAGTAGCACTGAAAATAATTTCAAATAAAGGTATTTTCCCCAGGAGGTTTTGTTTTAAGTTGTATTAGCATGGATGGTCAGAGGTTTAGAATGTTAATTTGACCAATGCATCCTTTCTAAGCTGATTAAACCTCAAAGTATTGATGACTGATGAAGTTGGTCTAGGAAAACTTTTGGAAAATATACTTTTTGATTCTTACTTCCCACAAAGTTCCTTGTTGTTCTTATAACCATTTCCTAGCTCATGAAACAGAATGCAATTGCATAACAGTGAAGAACAGAAACCAGCTGACTTAATGATGGTCAACACTGGGATATACATTGCGAAGTTGGTGTATGGTAGTCTGCTGATTTTGAAGAAATCTATGTTGTTAGAAAAAGCAAAGTCTTTTACAGGTATCTGATATATAACCTGTGTCACTGAATGTCTTATCACAATTTACTTCTCTTATACTCCTTTTGTATTTTTTTGCAGTGTATCTGAGATACATATGTATGTATGTAACCTTTAAAGTAAAATTATCCTTCTAAATTTTAAATGAACGTGTGGTAACTGTCTATTTGCTTTTCAGAAAGAGTATAGGTTTACTGTCACAAGTTGTCAGAAAATTAGCACCTTTGAGTAAAAATTAGAGAAAAATAATTTGAAATTGTAACCTTGCATATTTTTGCATTACAGCTGACTTTGCTAGTTATAATCCTTCAGTTAATGAATAAAGGAGATCTGTGTGTCTGATTAAGACCAGTGTGGCTGGAATTTTCAATTCAATTCAATTTCAATTCAAGAACAAATATTTTACTTACAGAGACCATAATGTAAGAATTGTTTGCTTTTTATTTTTGTCTTTTTTTCCCCAGTCTTTCAAAGTAATAAAGAATATAATAATCTCCTCCTGGGAAAACTTGAAAAAACAAAAAAAAAGCAAATGCACTATCCAATTTTATACTGTTTGACCTAGTTGAGAAATTAAGAACTTCAACTGTACTTAATTTGATCAGTATTTGGCATCTCCCAAGGAGTGTGCCAATTGTTACCAGTAAATATGAAACACCGATGAACTAGAATGAGGTCACTGAAGAGAAATCAAAGACTTAAGAGTTCAGTTCGCTGTCAGTTAAAATGTGATTTGAACCTTAAAGTAAATCTCCCACCATTAGCAATGTGCTAGGGCTTTTCAGGATCATGAGGTAGAAATAACTGATGTTTGGGGTCCTGTTGTAAACGACATGATTCGCATGTTCATGACAAAATCTAACTGAGAGGAAACCAAAGTTAATATCTGAGACCATCTGAAATTAAATAATGTTGTGATTTGTGCCAGATGGGTGCCTGAGGTAATTACAATGTCGGTGCTTCCTAAGTAGGGTAACGATACGGACCTAATTCTGGACAGTCTGGAGAAATCTATTTTGTTGAACTTTCTTTCAACTCTATTTAGCTCAGACATATGTTGAAAGATAACCTAACGGGATGTTACTGCAATCTGTTTGTATTTCCCCAAGCTATTGAGCACTGCCATAATTATACCAATGATGGTCTGTAGAAGTACTGAGACAAAAAGGCTAAAGCCTCTTATTTTTCTGCTTAGCATGAAGCCTAAAGAAATAATCTCTGTCACCTTGGTATTGCAGTTTGTTATGAGCAAAACAGTCTTGATTTGAGAATCTTTGTTGAATTAATTTTTTTACGAATTAATAGACACTTCCGATCATAGATTTGGGTTTTGAGGGGGAAGAAAAAAGAAAGAATATAAACAATTAAACAAGTAAACTCCTTTCCTTCCCCAGGCTCAGTTTAACCCAAACACCTATCCTAATCCCTTCCTAATCTCAGCTTCCCTTATTTTCACTGCAGGTTAGGTTCAGTGTGCCCCAGCTCCCTTGGTGAGGTAAAGAAAAGTGTGAGAGGTGGAGTTGTGTGCCATAATGGTATATATCCGCTCTTCTGTCTTTTACTGTTTTCCTGCCACTCTTTCTTATTGCCCCTACTCTAGAGTGGCACCCACAGGCCTAAGTCCCCTTGGAGGTGTCCCTGCCCTGGCATGGTTTCCACACAGCTGCAGTCCCTTGGGGTTGTTGTTGCCCCAGCATGGGTTGCCTGTGGCTGCAGTCTCTCAGGGGTGTCCCTGCTCCTGTGCAGGTCACCTGTGACCACATGCCTTCTGTTTGGCATGGAGGACCTTCTGCCCAGAGTGTGTCTCAAGACATGTTTCCAGTCCTGTATCTCCCACCTCTTGTGCCTGCCATGGGCTCTCTTAAACCTGTCTTAAGCCTGCCTGAGGTTTTGAGGGGCAAGGGGCTGTTTATGCTGGTTTCAGAGCTGGCTGGAATAGGCTGTGACTGGCTCAGGACCGCCTCTCGCCCAGGGCACCGCTGCAGCCCACTGCTACCGAAACCCTGCCATTGGTGCCCAGTTCTTCACTATAGCCCAATAGCTATAGTAAAGATTTTTTCCAATCTTGTTTTAACGTTTTACTCTGCAAAAAATGCACAGACGGACTTGAACCTGCAGTACTGAATTTTGTAAGGTTTTGGAGGAAATGGTTAACTTCAAGGAAAGACTGTTTGATGAGTACCTGATAAAGAAAAAAACATTTCTCATGGACTCCTTCAAGATTATTTCTGAGAGGCAAGCAGCATGTTCATTTACCTTAAGCAGCAGCACGCTTTGTGCCCTTATTCTTCCTTTGCTGCATTTTAATATATTATTTGCCATATTGCTGAAACAGTTCTTTAGCTCACTGGAACAAAATAATTTTTCAATAAGCAGAGGCAGCAGAAATCCTGGGAGCAGGCTCTCTCTTGCATGTGTGCTCACACCCCGGCAGCTGATGGTTTGTAATCTGGGATTTCAGCAAGGGCACATACCCAGTTTGCTGACTCTGGATGCACATCTCATCCTTTGTTTTGCACCTGAATCTCAACAGATGTTGTATTACAGCCGTGTCATCTCCTAAAGAGCTCAGGACTGAACTAGCTGATGTGGGATATTCCAGTATTTCTGTGTGAGCTCAGAAGTGTTGGTTCAAGTTGAGGTCTGAAGGCTCAGAAGTGGAATGCCCTCTTGGTTAACATGTCACACAGGTTTAAAAAGCTTTATGAGTTTGTTTTCTAAGTGGTCATATTCTAAAACTTATCTTCACCTTAATGAGGAAAACTGGGATTTGCTGGGATTTTAATGTCTGCTTGGATCCCACATGCTGAGTTAAATGCTTCTAGACTGCAGGTCTTCTGACCGACGTATCCTATTCATCTGAATAGAGCAGTCTATTATATAAATGGTCCAAGGCCTATTTTATTCAAAATGAGCTATCATTCTGACTTTACATAAGCTGAAGAAAATATCTTTCTGCAAAGCTGACTGAAAGTCAGTAGACCAAATTGTGTAAAAAGGGTTTGGTATTTCAATTTAAAATTATATTGAGAATGGAGGAGAAAAGGAAAGACCTTTTTGTGCTGAAAGTTATGATTAGGACAAAAATAATTCTAACACAATGGTCTCCCTTTGGAAAATGGGTTTTCATTAAAATCAGCCTTCAGCTGAGCCTATCAGAGCTGTCAGTCATAAGAAGAGGCCATTAGGCATGAAACCCTATGGAAAGATTTGAGGTGCACAGCCTGTCTGTTTGTATCTTCTATGCAATAAATACCACCACACTTTTTGATTTGAGAAATATCAGAATATTTTATTTAGTCAGAAATGCTGAAGTAATGAAGTTCTGAGCTAAGATTCTTGCAGGGAGGAGTGTGCTACTTTATTCTGAATACCACAAGGAGCTTAGATATAATATTTTTTCTGCTTTGCAGCTCATCTGTACTGTTGTTGAGTTTGGTTTCAGATGTGATCTATACGTGTAACATTGGACATAGCTTAATATTTGTGTGTTTTGGGGAATCTGTGACTTGGCAAGACATTTGCTCTGATGAAATTAGGAGGTTAGCTGTATTTTTTCACCTCAAGAGTTTCCCAGCAATGAAACGGCATGTTATCATCATAAAAATAAATATAAATAAGTACCAAAACAGTAGTCTCTATTATTGAAGTAATATGTATCACAGGGTGACATTTTCAAAAGAGAAAAATCTTGTGTATTTGTAATATTTTCTACATTAATTGAATAGAAGGACTTTCTAGCAGTGAAATCTAAATTATAGAATTAAAGTACGATAATTCTTTTTTGCTGTTTTACTACCTCTTCTAAATTGCTGGCTATTGTAGTAATATTCTTCTGAATGAAATGCTATGGAAATTCTAATTGCTATATAGAGGGAGAAAAAAAATAGAAGCTCGCAATGTTTTTGTTTTCTGTGACTGATGCTTGACATCCAACGTTTTTGATATATATGAACAGATGGCAATTGCCGCTTACCCATCACATATCCTGTGATGTGCTATCAAACTTATTCTGGTTGCATGTAGCATAATTTTCACAGAATGTGATGATATCTTTTGGGTTTAGCTTTGAGGGCTTTTGTATCAGTTGCATTTTCTGATTTATTTTATTACACATATCCAGGCCATTAGAAAGCTAAGACTCTCAAATTTATCTGTATGTGATCTGAGGAGAATTAACACCTACCTCACTAGTCTAAGGATGATCCTCAGCAAACAAAGGCTGTTTCTTCAAAAGAGTAACCTGACCAGTGTATTTACTCTAGTTACAAGAAAGAAGCCATCTGGTATGGCGGAGGAGTTTTTGTTGTTTTGTTTTGTTTTATTTTGTTTGTGGGAAAGGAGGTGGTTTTGGATATTTTTTTTTTTCCCCAGATATTGTTATATGCTTTATCACACACATGGTATATCATAGGCTACTTGGTGTTCTACTAAGACAGATTGCTCCTTCAAGGAAGTCTCCTAACTTCCTTTCCTCACTTTCCCTCATTTCTATTTCCATCAGTATTCAGTCAGCCTTCAGTTCTCCAATGTCTACAAACTCATCCTAAGATGAAAACTTTTTTTTTTTTACTAACAGCTATAAGATGTCCCTACATCTGCAGTCTCATCTGGACTCCTTGGTTTTTGACAATTTTATACATGCAAATTTCAGCATATGGTATGCTTTATCCAGTGCATTGAGTACTATTGAAGTGAGAAAAATCAAATAGAGTTAGTACTATATACACCAGAATAAACTTACACTGACAATCAGTAATGGACAAAATAACTGAGAGAGGGAACATTTTCTTAAAAAAAAAAATAAACAAAACAAACACCTCCCTGATTTCATAGTCTTTATCTTCAAGAGAAACTGCAAAAAACCTTTAAAATTTAATGTTAACACTAAAAGTAAAATCTCAATTTATACTAAGTGCAATGGAGACATTGGTGTTACGGCAGATTATTGTTTCTCCTGAGTAACACCTCCTCACTCACAGCTGTTCTCTAGGTGCTAAGTATTTATTCCTCATGCTTGGGAAATATATTATGAGTTATTGCTTCTTGCCCTGCCAGAAGCTTTTTCTGCTCGATGGATGTCTAGCTCCCCTTTTCTCAAGGTTGTCTAATTGTTCTGGAACCAAGCTAATTATATAAACCAAATGTTTTCAGATTTTTACTTAGCTCTGTGTTTTTCAAGTCTGAGTAGGTCTTTGAGTGTCAAAAAGCTTTTGTTTCATTCAATATCTCTTTATCTGCTGATGTAAGACAAAGATACTATCTCTGCAAATGCCACTTCAGCTGTTCCTAACTCTTACCGCTTGTCCTCATCTTCCCTGGTCAGTAGTTGGAGGTTGTAAAGGTTTTTGAAGGTTGTAAAGACAGATGAGTTAGGGAGAGATTAATTTCATCCACCCTTGACCCAGTTAAAACTTCAGCATGTGGGTCAAAGTAGCCGACTAGGTGTACCCTGCAGTAGAGGGAAATAGGCACAAGCAAAGGATAATTATGTTCTTTTATTACTTGTCCTATTGTAGGAAAACAGAACAAAATGTGGAAAGAAAAACAAAGCTTTAGCCCTGTCAAAAATCTATCTAGTTCCCTTTCCCACTTTTCCCTTAAAAAATGACTGATTCTGGAGCAGTGTTTATGCCCAGATCTCCAGGATAGAGTCGGTACCTCATAGCTTACCAAAAATGAGAGGAAGGTCCATTGATTTCTGTGCTACTGTTCAGGTGAGTAAATTTAAGTATAGGAAAGAAGTGACTAGAGAACTAATTACTTTCAGGGATTTAGGATTAGGATGCTCATATTTGACAATCTGTATGCAGAATGAAGTGCCATTAAAATAGCAATTTTACTGTCTGAATTGGTTGCACTTTGTGTCTGACTTTCTAATACTCTATTACAGTGGACTTCACATACCAATATTGTTTGCTTTATGTGGCTGACATATAATTTTAAGTGAAAAATGGTGCACTTAACCTCCCATTATTAATCTTTTGAGACTTTTGTATGCTTTCCAAAACTGAATTACATTTGAATTTCTGTAGTGGAGTGTTTTAACTAACCTCTTCTTGGTCTGATGCTTAAATGTGGCAGTTCTCTTTCTCTCTCTTTTTTTAAAAAAACTTTCCTATAGTAACATTACAATGAAATTCAAGTAACTTTTACACAACTTGCAATATATTTTGTAATTATTGTGGTAGACAGATTTTTTTTCGAATGCAGTACTCCAGGGTATCTCTAGTTTCTACACTTGATTAAATGAACTGAAGCTTTATTTTAATAGGTTTCAAAGAGAGACCTGTTCAGTCCTCCCTGTGCATGATGTTTTTACCTAGACCCTCAAGAAGGTACTTGCAGAGATTAAAATTTGCATAAATTAATTTTCAAAGGGAAAGAGTAAGAATAAATCTTAACATATATAACATATTTTAGTATATATAATGGTTGCTGAACTTTCTATATTGTGTATTAACACCTCTTTGTGAGATGCTATGCATTTAGGAAATGCATTATTCCAGAGAAAATGTCGCTGTTTCCCTGGTTGTGGTTGGAATGTACATTCTTACAGTAACAAAGCCAAAACTAAACGTCTGGTAGGTAAGTCCCATCACAGAAGGAGAGAAAGACAAGCAAGCACTAAATCGAACTAAATATGATCTCCTTTTGGAAATGCTGTAGCGATTCAAGATATTTTAGTTATAAATTATTCAATTTCTAGGCTTGCTTTCCTGATAATGTGAGTTCATCCATAAAGCAGTCATATGAGGCACTAGCAATTTTAAGTATTTTCAGTGAATAAGTATTAGACATTCTAGGAGTGCCAAAAAAAAAATTATACTTTTTCTAAACATTATATCTGAGCTACATATAATTATGAAATTAATTTGAATACCTTTAAATTCATACACTTTTTTCATTATGAAAATTAAATCAGACACACATCCTATCTGTGTATGCACTGTGCAATTTGTACATAGTATGAACCTGATAAATTATATAGGTTGATCTGCAAATTTAGTCCCAAACAGCAATCTGTGTAATTTACAGAGAAAGTTGCAAATTTTCTTCTATTAGTAAGGAGTGGAAAATATTTAACTGATAAATGATAAAATTCTGTTTCCTGTTGCTCTACAATTTAATGTAGGGTTATTAATTCTGTCTGTGTTCAGCATATTTTTTTTCCTCTGATTTACAGTGATATATTATTTTGTACTTGTGCATTTGTCTTGGAAAACTGTTGGGTTTTGTTTTATATCTGATTTGAGAGATAGGAAAATCTTGTCACAAAAAGTGCTTGCTTCTCCACTTGCCTTATATGCCAATATAAGAGGTGTTACAGTTTGAATTACTGTTATCTTGTAGAAATTCTTGGAGAAAACATTTAAATCTTATAGTCTTATATTCACTCTTACATCAAAATAAAATTATATGGTTATATGGTCTCCTACTAGTCATAACATTTAGATTAAATATACAAGAAAATAATCATGCTTGAGATACAGTGTCCATAGACACAATAGCAGTGATTTTTTAAAACTGTCCTTCCATTTATGTTTCTTATTTATTCACATTCTCCAAGAAGATCAGGCAAGATGAACTATCTTTGAGTCAGTAAACCCACTGGAAGGGGGTTAGTTCAGCAACAGTGACTCTCTGTTTAGCATAGCTGGATTTAAATCCATTAAAATTACACACCCCACATAAAAGCATTTCATGGCAACTGGGCAGTTGCCCATGGATTTGTTTTGAAATTCAGTTAGTTCTGCAGCCACTAAGGATGCACTCAAAGATCCACACCTAGGATTTTGCATGTGTGTTCTCCTGCAATTGGTTAGCAGAATGAAGATAACCTAGTCCATTGGGACAGCTTCAAGGCCTATGAAACTTACAGGTCAAGGCCAAGCCATTTTTGGGGCTGCACAAGTTGTTACTTTCATTACCTCTTTGTAAGCGAGGGTTTTGTCCGTTACATTTGTAAATCCGTACTGTCTCCCTCTGCCCTGTACAAATAATAATTGCAAATAGCTGTATAATGATAGGATGTTAATAAATGATTAGAGAAATGATTTTCTGATTGATGGATTGCAGAAAATTAATCAAAGATTACTTTTTGGAACTCAAGTCAAAAAAGTCAATTGATCTCTGTAGTCTTTTGACTGTGTGTGACTGAGCAGTGAAAAGCAACCAGATCTAAATATCACTGAAGTCAAAAGAAAGATTCCCTATATTTTATGAGCTTTGGATGAGCACTAAGGAGACAAACTTGGAAGTAATACAGTTCTCGCTCACCTCTCTTGAAATGTTTTCCAAGTCAATTTGCTGGGCAACTTGTGCTGCCCCAAATTCCAGTGTCATGGGATGTTCTCTTGTACTCTATTTTCTATTTGCACATTGTTAGCATTTGTGGAAAACATAAAAATGGAAACATTTAGATAAGCACTCCAATCCATTGTCACAGTTTAGATTAATTACACTCATATAATGTGGCCTTGAATTAATAGCCAGACTTTATTTGGTTTTTTAAATCAGAGGCTTTCTTATAAAACACTCGTAAGTTTTACAAGTTTTTTTTCAAATGATGTGCAGGCTGGATGACTAATTAAGGTTGCTAATGTCCCTGTGGCAATACTATGGACCACAGAAGGGAAGAGAGATTTTCCTTTCATGTCCATGCACAAAGAAAATTGCATTCATGCCATATTTCTCCTGTAGATAATTGTGGATCAAATGTTTGCACACGCACGCACAGAGTGTTGCCACTGCAAGTATGTGATGTGAACATCTTGCAGTGCTTATTTTCTCTTGGCGTAGCACTTCTCTGATCTCACCATATCCCATGATATTTTGAAGGGATAAAGAGGTTTGCCTCATGGTACTGTTTCATTAATCGTAACTGATTATTTCATCCCTTCATTTTCTCTTGGAACAGCGAACATCTTTCTCAGTTTTATTTTTATATACAAAGAGTTCAAAGTGCGTTCTCCTTTATCTTTTGTGTTTTGTTCTCATTCTGTCTCTCTCATCTCAGACCGGTTTTATTGGCAGCCTGCTGCATTATAGTGAGGCTGCACTGTGGGTTCCCAGCCGATGCTAGCTGGAATCTTTGAGAAGCTGCAGCTCTCCGAGACTGTCACATAGCTGTTTGTGCTGCTGTGGCCTGTAGGCTTTTGCTTCCAGAGGAGATCTCTGTGAGCATTGCTGCCAGTGGGTACATGGACATCCTCTGCTTCTTGGTGTCTGTTAGCGTGTGAGAGCTTACTCTACCAGAAGGTTTTGGCCATAGCATTACTCATCAGATTGCATGAAGGTATTGATACCATTTGGGCTTGACAGTTACTTGGAGAAGAAGAAAATAATATCTTTCCTTCTCAAATGCTTTTTAGAATTAATAACATCTTAATAAACTTTATTTTATTAATTAACTTGAAAACAGTCAAATGAATTTCAGCAACATGTAGTGAAGCAGATGAACAATAAAGCCTAATAATTTTGTTGGGTAATACAATGTGAGACCTTCACATTTCAAATCAAACTTCAAGATCTGTGAACAAGGCTACACTTCCAATCTTGTCCCAGATCACTTGGGAGTCTTTAATTTACCCAAGAGCTGTAGATTTCAGTGATCTTAAGAAAACATGATGAAAAGTAGATAAAAATTGCAGAATTGTGATGGAGTCAGAATTTTCATAATTCACAGCAATTCCATTTCTCCTGAACAGACAGACTGATGTCTACGGTATCTTTGTTGTAGAGTGTGGATTTTTTCGGGGGGGGGGAGGTATGGTTTTTTTGGTTGTTGTTTTGTTGTTTGTTTGGTTGTTTTTTTTTTGTTTGAGTTAATACAATAAGAAGGACTGGAGATTCTTTATTATTTCTTTTTAGGTAGATACAGTTAATTTTATTTTGTTGATGTTTTCGTTTTCTCTTAGCATTGTTGAAGTGCATTGATAAACGATCAGATTCAAACCTGAAATAAAGCTGGTAGTTGAACATGGGTTAGCCAGAGTTTATTCCAGCACTGAAGTCACTTGAGCCTTTCCTCTTCCTTACTGTCTTTTATTTCAGCCCTGGGATGGGGTTGAATTATTACAGGCTCTGGGATGAATTATTACTTCACTGGATGATGGTTGGGGGCTAATCACATGAAGAGGCTACTTGAGCTTTCTTTGTCATGATCATTGTAGTTTCCAGCTGAGTGACACTTAAGACAGAACTTGAACTTTTTTCAATCCCAGAAAATGGTAGGTACATATATTTATAGTTATGCTGGTGATAAACAGGGATATATGGACATAGAGAAGTATTATTATAACTTCTGTTGGGGTGCTTAGGCAATATATCCTTAGACGATTTTGTAGTGTGAGAAAATACTAATAAAACCTTAATTAGGGGTGGAGTCTGCTGTTACTCCTGTAAACACAGAAATAAAGCCATATTTCTGTTCCATAGTGTAGCTATGATGATAACATGTGGCCTCCATGCTTTTAAGATTTTTTTTTCTGGAAACATTTATGCATCATTAATACTTAGACCTTCTGGTAGGGAATAAAACAGCATTTAGGATAATTCTCTTACCCATTGCCTTTTTTCTCTGCCTCAGTATGTAGACATGTTGTTGATTGAGGTGGGATGAAAAGTGAGTCAGAGCTATTTAGAACACTTGTTTCAAATACTGGGCATCCACCCTACTATGCATTTTTCCTAATACAAAACGTCACTTACAATCAGCATGTTTTATGAAATTCTGATACACAGTAAATGTATGAGTTTGCAAATTACATAGACTTTTCCCAGTGCATACATCTTGATGTATCAATACAGTTCTTTAGTATTAAATAGGGTCTGCAATTTGGAATCCTGATGCATCTAAACACATGTGTATCTGTACCTAGAGGAAAAGATACATCATAGGTGCATGTAAGCAAAGTGCTAGTATTTGAATGTGTGTAATTTTATGTTGTGCACTTCCAAGTAGTATGCTTTAGAAGAAAGAGTTTTCCTTGGAAACTCTTTGCTTGCACAGATAATTAAGGGGAAAAAAGCATTACTATTTCCTATATTTTTTTTTTTGTCTAAACAAGGGCTTCTTTACTCTTTGATTTCATGAATGCAGAAACTGGAATAATTTACATTTGTTCTCAGATATTCTTTTGTGTTTGAGAGTCTCATTTGCTAGGCTTATCTTTATCCTGGGGAAGGAGTGTGTATGTGGGGTAGGTGGGGATCCCAGGTGAGGCTGTTCAGGGCAGCTACTGCCTATGCAGGTGCACTTGGGGTCCTGACAATCACACGTATAGAGTAGACAACACTTGAGACCAGTCTGCAACTTTTCACCCAGTGGAGACTCCAATTAGGTCTTTCTCTTCTATCCAGGTATTAATTTTCTTGTTAAATTATGTTGAAAATAAAGCAAACTTTTTTTTTTTTTATAACAGGATATTTCAGTTCATTTGATGTAGCCGAAATTATATGAAGGTGAGCAATCTGGATCTCAGCTATGTTGCAAAATTGGTTGTGCAGCGTATTGTTTGACTGAGTGGGAATTCTGTGACAGCAGCTTAATTTTTGTTTGTTTTTAACTTGTAGGCTTCTAATTATATAAGCAAAATGAGAGTAAAGCCAGGCATTAATGCTGTTACCTATTTTGATACAGAATCCTATTTTATGTTCCCCATTAATTTTCAGGCCTTGGTGTGAAGGTTTTTCTGTTGACAATACCTAGATACTGCATCCTAGATACTGACAGGAGTAAACTTGGAGATTTTGGAAGGAAACAGTTGGGATTTCTGGCACCTAGGAAGTTTTGGAAACAGTTTGGGACTGTTAGAATAAGCCTATTAGCTGGATGTTTCTGCAGAAATTATCAGCAGTTAAAGCGAACAGTGCTGACATTTACATCGTTATCTGTAGGTGTTAGACTTTGTCAGATACTGAAAAGACTGAAGCAATTTATACCACGTTGCAGGCTGTCCCAGTGCTCTGAAAGACTGCATTGCCCAGTGTTGTGCTGCTTTTACTTCCAGGCATGGAGGTTAGAAACATAGCTCTATTTTTCTAGGAGATAAATAAATAAATGTATACAAAGGTAGCACAGCAGTGAGGATTGGGTCACAAAGCAAAATCCTAGTCTCAGGAAGTGACAAGAGAGTGATTATAGGAATGACACCTGCTTGTGTTTCTCTGAATGAAGTGTATTTCAGAGGGAGAGTTGTGCACAGAGTTAGTGATGTTTTAATCAACTTTGACTTTTTTCCCCTTATGTCACCTGCACCTCTTTTTTTAGGAAGATGATCTGAGGTTGTGTAGCCCATCAGAAATGTACCCTGGGGCTTGTAGGGATGTATCCTGTAAGCTGCAGCAGATATCCAGACTGGCTGTTTGAGCTGCTGTGAGTTTAACAACTTTTGTTTTATTAGAGGAGAAAAATGTGAGGCAGTAGGAGGCCACGTCTACTCTCCACAGGTGTGTTGCTTTCTGCATTGGTAAGGAGGGAGTAGGGAGGAAAAAAATGTACCTTACTTAAAAATGTGATGTTCAAGATTACCAAGCAGAAGTTTGGGTTGCTATTAAGAGGCATGCTAATCTTCTGTTCTCCTATTGAGATGTTCTTATAGTAGCTTAAAAAAACATAAACCAAGGCTCCTGAAAGATTTTTTAAATGTGTGGTAGCAATTGTTTGAACTCCAATAAAACAGGAGGAGAGTACAGCAAAAGCCTGCTTGTTACAGCACTGTTGGATACCAAGGCTTTACTCTTATAAGCCTGCTCTGGTCTTTCAATTTGTTCATAGTTAAGGTGCTTGCACAGCTGTGAAATAATTTTGAGGTGTATTTATTTAAAATCTTCTCTAAGGAGTAGCCTCCTGAGGTGGGAAACTTGTTTTCTTGACAGCCCCAATGGGATACCAGTCTTCTAGTGTTCCTTGAGCATCCTTCATCTCAACACAGTGCAGGCTACATAATACACTGAAGTCTGTTCAACATAAAAAAAAAAAAAATAGACACAGTTTTGAATGCGAATCACATTTGGGCTACTTCACACAGCAGGGGCAGCTGGTTTAAGGATGCTGAAGTTCACAGTTTTTAACAGGATGTGGGAGGCACTACATCAAAGCCAGGCCAAGTACATTAAGAGTTTGGGGAAGTACCAGTAAGTGTGTCACCTGCTGTGGACCCTCTTAGAGAGTGCAATGTGTTCTCTGCTCTGCGGCACTAAGTGGAGATGTCCTCGTGTTTTATGAGTGCATATACTGAAATTCTATTTGACTGTTGTGTAATAGTACTAGATAGTGGAGAAATCTTGAATTTGCTGCTTTCCATGAGCTTTTTTAATGCCTCCAGTCAATTTCAGTTGCAGTATCTCACCAACTGTTTCAATGTGCTTCAGAATTGTTATGTGCAGCACTCCCATGGCATTTTGCTTTAGGAGTGAAACTAATCCAGGCAAATTTCAGAAGGCAAAATGGAAATGATGTTACAGCCTGGTTATATACCATAGCAATATTTCTGATATGTATGTGAAAATAGCTATATTTTAAGAGCTTCAGATTTGTATCCTTATGTGACAGTATATTTTCTGTGACATATACATTAATTACATGTATGCATTCTTGTTGTTCACTAGTGGATAAAGAGCTATTTATTCTGTCCTAGTAGTAAAGACTTCTGTATTTTGGCACTGAAAATTGTGGCTGCTTTTCTCTGAGTCCTTTTCATAGTCAGGCTATGTATAGCTAGCCATAGATTTTGATGTACATGTATAACATGTTTAAAAACTGATGGGTACCATTTGAATGGCATTGTGTCCTTCTTTTCCTCTATTTTTTTTTTCAACAGGCTTCCAAACCTCTGTTTGTTTTTTCAAAAGCAAAATTTAATAATTTAGTGCATAGTGGAACACTCAAAGACTTTGTAGAAGTTTGCTGTTCTGATAATTTAGCAGTGCTCTTGACTGAAATTTTTAATCTTCATTATGTGTAAAATTCCTGACCCTGTATATTATACCATTTGCAAGTCAACAGATTTCTGTTCAAATATTGATGTTAATGTCACAGTTGAGTACAAATGCAGTGATTTTTGTTATGATATTAGGTGAACACTGTGATTCTTCTCCATTTTTTTTTTTTTTTTTTTGGTTACTCAATGTGGAAAGGATTATACCACTCAACTTAATAGAGTCTAGTTAAGATGTATTTTGTAAAGATTCTCACAATAATGCATTGAGCCATTCAGAAACAAATGCACATATGGCAGTATGGGAAAACTGATGAGTGATCACATTTTAATGGATGTAGGTTTTCGTGGCATAAAGAGGAAAGAAAGAATAAAGTGGAATTGAAAAAGAAAATGGTGTAATGGCACAGCTTTTAATATTGATGATAACTGAAGGACAAGTTTGAGGACTAACATTTGTTTTCTTGGATAGCTCAGCTCATTAAGTGGGACCTAAGTGGATTCCTTTGGATCTTTTTGGCGGGAGAGATATAGCAGTTGGGCAACGGCTAATGTGTTTTATCCGATAGCTGATGCAGGGGATGGTAAAGCTGGTTGTAATGTGTTAGCTGGCTCTAAGCAGAGAAGAATTAAGGTTTTTAATTTTCATCTGAGTGAGAATTTATACTTTGGAATTTATAGCATGGTTAAATCATATGACAAGCAAGAAACCATTAGGGTATACTTACTACGGAGCATTTAAGAAACAAAAAACCAAATTTGTTGTTTATAGTTTTCAGAACATTGATAGAACAAAAATACTGCAGAAATACAAAAGTTTAAGGTAGATACATACTGACTTCTGAAGTTTAAATTAAAAAACAAAACAAAACATTTACATATACACAATCTAATCCTGCATTGGGATTACTCTGAGTAGAATGTATTTTAAGTTTATTATTGGTGAATCTAACTTGTAAACCGTCTTGAAATTCCCAGTGATGACTGGGATGACTCTTTAATTACGAGGGCACAGCTAATCATCTGAAAGCTGTCCTCTTGCTGAGTTCTGCCAAGAAATTGTCTTGACACCAGCAGATGCTTTTCCCCTCCCACCCCCTGTTCTTTTTAATTTTTTAAATATATATTTTAAGCCACTGAAAACCTTACGAACCATTTTCTGTCATCTGTGAAACAAACTCTGTGTTGGTATGATGGCTCGGTGATTTGTTTACACCAATATCAGTAAAGCAGTCAGCAGCTGTTGGAATGGAATTTTGTAGTAATAGGTCATCTTACAGAAGAGGGTATTAGCTAGCTGGAGGAACCATGAGGGAACAGTCTTTATTGAGCACAAATGTATCAAGCCTGCTTTGTTAAATACAGCATATATTTTCAAAGATTTATTGCATAATTACCTTGATTAGATGAGAAAAAAAGTGCCTGGAGCTAATCAGAGAGCTAGAATTCATTGGTTTTAATAATAATTATTTGTCCCCTTGTGAAATGCAGGTGCTTCATTTGAGTGTGAGGATGGTGGGTGCTTATCTTCTATGAGCTTTGATTAAAATCTAATTCTTTGCATCATGGAAGAAGCTAATCAGATATTCAGTTTGCTAATCAGCTTCTCAATTTGATTAGTCACATAGTAATCACTTAAGAAGATCAAATGTGACATACATTTAAGGTTTTTGACTTAAAGTTACAACCATGTTTGAGGGTGGGGAAAGTAGGAGGATCTGCTTACTACTACCACTTTGATGCAGCGTTAAGTCTGAGGCAGCTGCAGCCCCTCCAAGAATACCAGAGAGGACAAAAAGGCTCAGAAGCAGATGCTGCAGGACTTGCTGTTACAGGCTGCACTTGAACTTGTGTCTCTGGTGCCTGCTGCTTTTCCTAGTCAAGAGCTCCTTTACCCAGTCAAGAGTGAAAGTGAGAAAGCAATGTCCCTGCTGCTCAGCTGGTTACTTCTGTTCTCTTGAGATTTCAGTGGGATTTCCCTGTTGCAGGTTTTTGTTTTGTTTTGTTTTCCTTTTCACATATCCTGACTGTGGAAAAATCTTATTTTTAGTATTTAGTTTTGCTTCATGACAGGTGTCACTGAGAAGGTGGCAATATATGAAATACTGTCTGTTTCTTTGCAGTGTTGACAGGCACTGTGACTTGGAGCAATGGGACTGTTTATCTTGTTTTCATGGGAGAAGCCTTTGCTGACCATCTTGTATTTATTTTTTTCTGTTGATTGTGAAATGCTCTCTCGTAATGAAGTTGCCAAAACTTACTTCCTTTGTTGTTGTTGTTTTTTTTTTTCTATTCATGTTTATCTTTTTCCTGATGAGAAGTGGACAGTGCTTTGCCACTGCTTTCATTGTACGTAAGTTGCTCATGCACTGATGCTCAAGGTGCATTACTGACCATGGACTCTATTAAAATGGATGGCAAGAGGAGATGTACTTGAGCCCTTGTAAACATATAAAAAGAGTTAGCTGTTCATATGCAGATTTATTCATTACTAATGCTTTCTGTGTGTTACGAATCTCTAGGGATATCTCTGCTAGGCCATGATTGCTGTCTTTAAATCCAGATAGGGAAATAAACTAGGGAGTAAGCGATGCTGTCTATATGCTTCTCCTTTATAATGTTCTTTATATTAAGGGTGGTCTACTGAGGACAAAGCCAGACTGTGGTGCTTTGTCAGAGAACTTGTTAAAAATGGAAATATAATCAACGTAATTACATTAATTGCTGCTTTGGTTCAACTGTAAAAATGCAAAATAGCAATTTAATTATTATTTAATCAATATTTAATTTCCACTTAAACAACTTTGTGCCTTCAGCTCTTAGATGGCTCCATCTCTTCACTTGTTCATTGCCTGGCAATATTTGCAGTGGTAACTGTCTGAATACTGGTCCAAATAAGAACAGGGTGTTTGTAGTTGGAGGCTGAAGGCGTAATCAAGGTGGCAACGATATCAAGCCCTGTCAATATGTTCCCTTTGTTTATCTTTATGTAATGAGTAGGAGAAAGAATGTATCTTCATCTGCTTCAAGTAGATTTAATATTAGCAGTAGTAAAAAGTGTGCTTTTAATCTGTGTTTGACTAAAAACCAACACATGGTGACTACGTATTTATCAAAACAGTAAAAAGCTTGGGAGCTGAATGATAAATATTGTGATTACTGTTTTTTGTATGCTGCCTTCTACAAGCCAGTATGAGTTTGGCCTGTGGATGATGGAAAAACATAATTTTAAAATGTAGGAACATCAATTCTGAGGTAGTAGTAGTCATCAGCTGCCTCTGCCTGAAGTAGTTCAAGTTAAATATACTGTTTGCACGCCTCCTCTAGGGAATGGGCATGAAGAATACAAAGATACATCATAATATTTGATGATCATTGAACAGCCCTCATTTTTTTCCCACCTTTTGGTACTATGTGTCTAGTCAGAAGGGTGAGACTAAATTTTACCTTGAACTGAGATTCAAGAAGCCTGGGAGTATTTGTATTTCATTGTCAGTTTTAGAGTCTGATGATCCTCCTAAGCTGAACAGGGCAGAGGTAGAAGGGCATGATGAAACTACTAATGAAATTTCCAGAAGGAACCTGATCTTGTTCTGCTCTGTAACTGAGGAAGGCTTTACTAAGATAGTGTTCAGATTCATGAACTCTGATTATTTTTTGCTTCAATGTCCATAAAGGATTACATTCTTATGTTAGAGCAGAGTTTGGCTGCTTTGGTTTTATGACAGAGTTAGGCCAAAGGGCTTTTGGAGTCAGTCTGTCAAGATGAACTTCGGGAAAGAGGGGAGAGAGACTGTGGCTAAGCCAAGGCTGCGTCAAAGGCTGGCTGAGTGGTATTTTGCTTGTGGAACAAGTATATTGCCAGACACTGAAAGCAACCTTCTCCTTTGCTATGAATCCATAAGAGATATGCCTCTGGGAATATGTGTTTTGACTTCATGAATATTTAGTTTGCAGTGTGTTTTGAATGCTTTGTTACGATATCTCCATCTTAAATACCACCATTAACAAAGAGAGAAAAAAGAAGATGGCATCAGTTAAGACAGTGACAGGGGAGTGTATGTCTTTATATATACTCAGTTAGCTCTAGAAACTACTAACTTGTGACCAGATTGTGGCACTAATACTCAAAGAATTGAGCAGGATATTGTGGAAAGATTCTGCCTAAATAGCTGGGGCTGCAGGCGCTTTCTCCTTGGAAGGAAAGATGCGGAGAGGATATTCCCAGTGTGATTTGGTAGTGCCTGCAGTGTGACAAGTCCCGTACCGTTTAACTGCAGTGTCACTAACCATGAAAAACAAACAATCCTGTGGTTCACTCCTCATATTTCTTCAGCCTGTTCTGCCTGTCAGTAGGAGTGTATAGGGTGCTGATGCTTCTGGTATCTTTCCAAAGAGCATAACAGCTGGGATTCAGACTTGTGTGGTCTCTTGTTACTCTTTCATTGGTATTTCTGAGAGGGGAAAAAAAAAAACAGCCCAACACAACCAAATTAAAAAACCCACAACCCTTAACACCAGATCTAGGCATGTGTCACATGGCTCTTTGGCAAGCACTCAAAAGAGTATTCTGCTTTCTGGCATTTCCCTCACATTAAATACGCACAGTTGCCTACTAGTGCTCAAATGGTATGAGATAATGAATTTTCCCCGTAGAAATGGGAATATCATAGCAGCCTTCTTAATAAGGGGATAGCTTTTAATAATACTAATATGCCCCTGGTTATCTAGATTAAGAAAGATATTTCCTATGGTGTCGTGCTCAAGGAAATGTGAGACTTTCACTAGCTTGTAAATAAATCTGCCTGCTCCTTTTAAAGAACCAGAGACTGCAATAATAGCATTCAAAATGATGCTGACATCAGCCCAGTGGTTCTTGCCACCACTGAAAGAGCAAATAGTTGCCATTTAATTCTAATGCAGTGAGATAGCCTGAAGCTAAATAATACATTTTTGTTAGTAATAATTTAGCACAATCCCAAACTGCAAAATAAATTTACATATGACTTGTCCCTTGTTGAATATTTTACTTAGAGGGTATATGAGAACACAGGAAGGAAAATGACTCCAAAAATATGGTCTGTTTGCATTATTTCAGCTGTTAACATTATCAGAAGCCTTTAAATAAAAATGAAATATAAATAAGTTACTGGTTTTAAACATTAAGGTCTCCTGCATGCAATATTTAACAATATTCCATCAAAGATATTACCTTTTTATGTGAAAAGGAATGTATGAATACAAAAACACTTTCCTCTGTCCTTAGGTATGGAACTCCTGTTTATGGTTGGTTTTATTAACGTTCAATTATTTGAAGATATACAGTGAAAGCTATGTGAAATTCCTCTTCTTCTCATTCAGTAAATTGAAAAAAAAATCAATTAATTACTTACAAATCTTTGTGGATCATTTTTTTTATATAGCTTTAAAATGCAGCACTTGTGTTGAACTGAAGGTGAAATAAAGTGGGGGTTCATTCTAGGTGGTGATGTGAGCCCTGCTCTTCGTGCTTAGCTGTGATTTTTGAACCTCTGTGCTTCCAAATGAGTGGATGTGACCAGGGGGACTCCTAGGGGCTGTGATAAACCTAGCCCTACTGGGACACTCTCCCTCCTCATCTGTGCCCTTGCTGGGCTACTGAGAAGACTCCAGCCACGTTCTTGTCCAATGGAACTGCTGGAAAGCTGTATGCACTGCAGCTCTGGCAAATCCTGAAAACGACTGTACTGATGAGTAAAGAATAATGTTAATCTTTAACAAACTCCCTCAGTGGAAAGTACTGTTCCTGATTTACACTGTATTACTTTTATTTTATTTTTACGTCTCTCTGGTTTGGTTCCTTCAAGCTCTGTCACACAGAATTGCAGCCCTTCTCCAGTTGTCCTAGTATCACAGTCCTGCATTGTGAGACATTGATGCCACAGGATAAACAGGATAGTACAAGGTCAGTTTTTTTCGGGCACCCTTCCCAGACACAGGGATTTTTACTGGCTGACAAGCATCTCTCCTGTGAGGGAGGGCTGAGAGAGCTGGAACTCTTCAGCCTGGAGAAGAGAAAGCTCAAGAGGGATCTTATCTATGTATATAAATGCGTAAAGGGTGTAAAGAAGATGGAGCCAGGCTCTTTTCAGCGGTGTCCAATGACAGGACCAGAGGCAATGGGCACAGACTGAAACACAGGAGGTTCCCTTTGAACATGAGGAAACACTTTTTTGCTGAGAGGGTGAGGGACCACTGGCATAGGTTGCCTAGGGAGGTTTTGGAGTCTCTATCCTTGGAGGTACTCAAAAGCTCTCTGGACGTTGTCCTGGGCCACTGTCTGTAGGTGGCCCTGCTTGAGCCCAGGAATTAGGCAAAATGACCTCCAGAGGCAGCATTAAAACAAACCTAGCAGGCCTTATCTAAAGAAATGGATTGAAAAAGAAGGGAAACAGTCATTTGTGTTAGCTGGAGCTTAGTCCGTTTAGTCCTCTTAGTCCTCTGAGGGTGGGGAAGAAGTTAAATCCGAGGTTCTCAAATCATCTCATGGCTTGTTTTTTTTCTGATCTAGTATCATAGTTTAGCCCTGCTTTGGACCAAGCTATGCAGTTGCTCACTCACTTTCTCCACCCTCCGAGGGAATGAGGGAGAGATAATATCATGAAAGGCTGGAGGTTTGAGATAACAACAGGGAGAGATCATTCAAGTTTACCATTACAGGCAAAACAGATTCGACTTAGGGAAAACTAATTCAATTTACTAACAATAAAAACCAAAGAGGGATAATAAGAGAGAGGGAAAAAAACCCAAACCAACATATCTTAAAAACAGCTTCCTCCCCAACCCCTCCCCTCTTCCCAAGCTTAACTTCATTCTGGACTATCTCCACCTCCTCCCCTGCAGAGAGTCGTAGGAGGAACAGGGAATGGGCGTTGTAATCAGTTCATGACACATTGTTTCTGCTGCTCCTTCCTCCTCAGGGGAAGAACTCCTCACACTCCTCCCCTTCTGGCAGAAGCTGCCACTGTAACCACCCCCCACTGAGCAAACCCATATCCAGCAGTACTGGGTGGTACTGGAGAGGCTGCACAGGGACTGCAGAGTGGGAATACGCGCTACCTGGTCGGGGCTGAGAGCTGCTGACGCTGCTGTGATCACCTGCAGCCCTTCCTCAGCACATAGACTGTAGATAAACAGGGGCACTAATTATGTTTTTGGAGAGAGGAGGAACAGAACAACAACAAAAAAAAAAGGCTGAGATGGTTCCTTAGTGAAGAGATATAGATGTGGAAAAATCTGACAAAAATGCCCCTTTCTTTCTGGTACTTCAGGTTTCAGTGATTACTGGTGCTCGCAGGCTGGGATAGAAGAAGCAGGATGCTGCGTGCTCAGATAGGTCCTCTCAGACTAATAGATAGGTAGCAGGAGCTCTTATTGATTTGTAAAGTGCATCTTGACAGAGCTGCTTGAAAGTCTGGGAGTTTATTACACAGCCCAGTCAAAAGCTGCAGGAGTTTGTGCCTGAAGCAGCTGCCAGTGATAAGTTCTCTCCAAATCAAGTCCCTTCTAGTTAAACAACACTTTTCTGAGGTGAATTAACACAACCTTTATAGTAGTGTTATGTAGGCTACACCGTGTCCACTCGAGGTGTAGGCTATGGGTCCCACCATCTTCTTCCTCACCTGCAGCCTGGGTGTCTGTTGTGGCTGAGTGGATAGCTCTTGAATTTGAAGCAAGGCCTACATGAATGCTTTGTATGCTGCTTAGTTCTAGTGTAAATGCTCTTTTTTTTTGAGAGAGAGACCTTTTTGTTCTTAGGTGCCTTAATATGCAGCCTTGGCTGCTCTGTTTTCCGTTGGGAGAGATGATGAGGATGCTTTATTCTTTCTGAGCCAATCTAATGTAAAGCAAATGAGCAGAAAAATGACAGCAGTTGTAAACGCTTCCTTTGATAACCATTATTTTTATTGGTGATGCTTAAAATTTATACGTGGAATAATGTTTCTGTGACTTTTAAAGTTGAGTTTCATTCATAGGAAGCTATATTGGGGAGAAGAGCTTTTAATGCGCATTTTCTAATTTTTAATGAAGTGAACTGCAGCATTAAAATATTCTGTTTACAGTGACAAGTGAGTGCAGATGAGATTGTAAAAGTGACCAAGCTGAATGTTTTGTTTTTAAATATTAATTTGGAGTGGCTCATTCTGAGGCAAGTGCATATGAGCGAGATGGCAGATTCAACCATGATTTGAACCTTACCCTGAGCTGTGATTCACAATAATTAGATTATTAACATTTGCTATTAACATATGTACAACTGTATTCAGCTGCATTCAACCTTAAGATGACCCATTAGCAAGCAGACAGAGCTTGGAAAGCTCCTGGGCTTTTCTGAAAAGAGATGACATTTCGTTGTAACGCAGAGGAAAGGGGAAGCACAGCAAGGTTCAGGCACCTCTATCATTGTGGCAATTGAAGTTTTATTTTAATTGGCTAGCCTGGGATAGTCTTGCTTTTCAAGAGAGTCACATTTGGGGAATAAGGCAGGTAGATTCTGCTCAGATTGCAACCCTCTACATAGTGTGAAGACCTGGAGCTGTTCTCCACTTCAAAAGGACAAGGCAGCCGTGTAGGGAAAAACTGGGAGAGTCTGTCTGTCTCACTGTTGCTTCACCCGTCAGCCACAGTACTTCCTAGGTGTGGGGCAAGGGAATTATATTTTTTTTTTCCCTTAGATAACGTCATCTTCCACAGAATAAAAATGAGGAAGAATTTGCTCTTATTTGGCCTTCTGTAGTAAGGCTGTGTGTTACTGCTGACCTGAAAGTGTGGACTTGCTGATAGTTTGCAATCACAGGACTGAAATATTTTGCCCTCATCAGTCTGATCTTTAGCAAAAGCCAGGAAGATCTGAAAATGGTTGTTCTTTACCCTGGCTAAATTATACGTGCGTAAAGATTTCCTTGCACAGAATACCTAGAATTTATTCCTTTAAATTTTTAACTTCTTGAGTTGTAACTGTGTAATGCCCTCAATCTGTGGGTTTGTTTTCTGAGATAGACTAATAGACTTTGCTTTTTTTTAAAAAAGGCATGTTACTGGCTTATCATCTACAGCATGCTTTTCAAGTAAATTATTTAGGGAGACGCATGTAGTTTCTAATCAATTACATGCCTTTTGGCATTAACTTCATAATTAGAACAAATAACGTGCACTGGATTTTAACACGTAGTAAACAGTGCTATAGCATTAATGTTGACTTACACCAAAGGTGTTAAACCCCTCTAAGGAAATGGAATAAGGAGCTAAGTTAGTGAGATCTTGAGTGACATGTAGTAACTTGAGAAACCAAATTCTGAAAATAAGCCTGAGTGAATATAATTAGGAATTTTATCCATGATACTCTACTAAAAACCAAAGAGCCATCAAAAAAAGTGACCTATATAGTAGCCTTATTTCAAGCTGGAGTAGGTTTGGTCGGCTTTCTGTGCCTACGCTGAAGTGGTGACTGACTGTGGAAGCCCTCAGCAGCCAACCCCTGCGTCTAGAGGTATGGAAAGCTGGCATCATTTATCACAGGCTATAACACAAGTAATGGCTATGTTGTACAAAGTGGTGACCAGTTGCCATCTCTGGCTGGAGAGTATCATCTGTTAAATGTCTCTGCGTGGCATACCGCATGGAGCTAGGATCATCGAACTGTATGCAGGTGGATTGATTTTTTCAGTTGCTTGACTATTAGGAAAAAATTGAAGCACTGGAATTGAGAGAAATGGCAAAAAGGAGATGTTATTACAAGTATTGTAATAGCCTTACTTTTTAATAGATGCTGCCAAATAGTAGAAGCATGTAGAAATACAAATGTGTTTAATGCCTCTTGTAAGCTTCTGCTATTCTGCATTTCTGTGCTGTCATCATTTGAAGGCTGATGATAAAAGACGAGGGGAATAGTTTTATTTCTTAGGCTTATTTCTTCTTGAGCTTTTTTCCCCCTCCCAAATCTACATGAAGTTTTAGCTATTGGTGTTTTGAGATTACTGTAACTGGAATCAGGACAAGACAGCGTTCTCAAAGTGTGTTTCAAATCTCTCGGATTTACTGTTGTTTATTTAGTTCTAACTGGAAAAAAAAAAAACGTATAGGCTTTCTCCCTTTGAAATGGTGTTTTCTGGCCATGCAGCTTGCTGGTGCCAAGGGATTCAGAGGTGTCCAGGGGAGCCCACAATATGATTTTTGTCAGTGGAGCATAAACTCCTATCTTAGCTGAGCTCCCTCAGCCCATGTCAGACTGGGTAGTTTGGTCTTCCAGTTGAGATAAGAGCTTGGAAATATAGTGACACACCTCTCCAGTTATGTCCATGTTGGGGGACTGCACGGCTCTTCTCTCTTGCTGGGCACTGCAGTGTTCCCTCTGGAGACCTGTATTGACCTGGGGAGAGGCTGAGGAAGCTGGTTGCTGCTAGAGGTTTGCTTTGAGCTGCTGCCAGCCACTTTCATGGCCATTCAGCTAGCACATACCCTTCATATCTACCTTCAGCCTATGGCCTACTCTGCTCCACTGCAGTATGTTGTTTCAGGATGTAAATTTAAGAGGTCTGATGAAAACTGGACACTGAAGATGAGACGTGACAGATGGCTTCCAGAGTACCCTCTCTAGTACAAGGAATGGGAGGGTATTACTCAAATAATGTATTTCCTCTTGCCTGTTTAAGGGCACCCTAAAAAGGGAAGGTTGTGAGTGTCCTTAAACTATGGCTTGAAGCAGGATTATTGTGGTAAAGATTTACTCATTCTCAATGTTTCAGCTGTTCCCTGCACCAGCACCATCTCTGGGCAGCTGAGATATCAGTCATTTTTAAATACATTTCATCAAGATGCCTTTGGGATGCTTCCTGAGATTTCCTGGTAATTTCATTAAATAACCCTCCCATTAGTTATCCTCAAATTTCATTTTGATTGACTTTATTAAATGGGCTTTGATTTTTT
>WHYT01017162.1:668645-683783 GCA_009806455.1 Tetrax tetrax
TTTCATGTTTAGGGTTTTTTTTTTTTTTTTTTTTTTTTTTTTTTTAAAGTATGTAATTAAGTTTTATGACAAGACCTGCAGTTTTTTGTCTGCTATTTTAGTATGTGTACCTAGAACTGCTATCAGTGCTTTCCTTTTTTTCTCCATTATGTTTAAATTATCTTAAAATTCCCTGAAAGTTCTCTCAGACACCTTGGATGTAACTGTTTTAAGAGATTCTTTAGTTCATGTGGTAAAACTGAATTACCTTTAAAGTGCATGTATGGATTTGCATGATCAGCTCTCTGGAAGATGTCTAATCTTTAGTGTTGTTCATGAACAGCACCTCATACAATTTTGCCTTCAATTCTAATTTGAGGCTTTTAGACAACTAATTTATATGTCAGATTTACAATTATTAATTGTAAAAGAGAAGAAAATGTAAATTTTATGTGCCTGACAGCAAACCTGAAATTTTTGAACTCTATGTTCTCAGCAAATCCCGAATTTAGTGAGCAACCATGGTGAAAGTGCCAAGCCATTACTAACTAAATTAAGAAAAAGTTAGTGTGCTTCAGACAGCTGGTTATTTGGGCTATTTTAATGGCCTTTTGATGGTAGGCATGTGGTTTTTTTCCCTCGCAAAATGCTGTATGTAATAATGGAGCTTGAAATACCTTTGAGTTTTACCTCTCAGAAATTAACTCATGTAGGAAAAATGAAATGAAGGTACATAAATAATAATTAATTAAAAAAAAAATTCTACTAAGAAAAAAACAATCAGATGGTGATTAAAATAGTGGCAGAGTATATTGTAGAAGGAAACTGAAGGAAGGTAGGTAAGAATGTTAGAGAAAACAGTGATTTCTTTTTGCCCCAGTGCTAGATGGAATATACTTATCTGTCATAATGGGATGGGAAATGCATATAGGTGGGGAAATAAAAGCATCTGGCTACCGTAAGATCTGATTCTGGGAAAATTAAGAGAAACTAAGGATCACATCATAGTTTGAGTTAGTGCGAAGAAAGTAATTGTAGGCTACATCTATTTTAGTTAAATGAGAGAAAACAAATAATTTTTTGGTACCTTTCATAATATATTTGGGGAAATATCCATTAATTAATGTTGAATGTTATATAACAGAATTGAGGGGAAAACAGTTGCAAGTTCACTGAAACTTCAGTTTGTTGTGAGAAGTACAGGTAATAAATATCTATATAAAAAAATAGTTTTGGGGGTTTTTTTAATAGCTAATCTTTGAGGAAAAATACCATCCTCATGATAAGTAGGGACAAATGGGGAAAAAAGTAATTCTACCTTTAAACTGCCTTCTGACCTTGGCTCATTCTGTAGACTATAACTCCCACCATATTACACAAGACTAAGATTTAAGTTTACATCCCAGCAAAATGTGCTTGACCAGATAGATACTCTTGTGATTGCTTGTCTTGAAAATTGTCTGCCTATTTATTATTATTCCTACGTTACTGGAAAATTCCAAACTCTCCTGTGTTTTGTAAAACCAAAGTCTTGCAAAGAGTCGTGCATGGACATTGAGTTTTTCCAAAGGGCAAATAGCTTTTATTTACTTGTGGGTATAATTTTGTTTCTCAGCTGTTCCAGTCCATGTTCTGGTAGAACAACAGTTCCAAAGGACATACCCTCATCAAAGGCATTAGTACATAGGCATTAGTACCTTCTGAGAACAATTCCAGTATATTCTTACCTTTCTGTACATGTATCTTACAGGTAAAATACATATATGAAAATGTATCTGAACAACTTCAGAAATTATATGTGTCCTTCTTAAATATTTATTTTATATATGCATTTAAGAAGACTATACCTAGACAACAAGGTAGACTTAATTGCTTTTGATAGCACATCAAATAGCAAATAGTTTTTGAAATGAATCAGATAGTTACTATTCAGGCCTTTTCATCTTGAGATATGCATTTTGTTTGGGTAGCAAGCAAAATTATGTATCTATTTGTGTTTTTTTCCCTCTTCTCATATGATCTGTTTTCCTCAGGACTGCCCATATTCAGTAAATTTTTTGTTATCTTTTTCAGTGCTACATTCAGGAAAAATGCTAGATATTAAATCAGATAAAAGGTGAGACAGTACATTTATCTTTGTATTTATTTATTAAATATAAATATTTTAATTCCATGAATAATAGCTAGAATTGAGAATTATGCCAGAAATCTGGAGAAGGATCACAATGATGAGAACAGCACTCTATGGATTAGAAATAAAATTTGTTTGAGGTAATTTGTTTGACTGTCCATAACATAGAGCTGAGCCTATATTGATTATAGGAACTTGGCACTTTCGGGTTCCTACATGGCACGGTGCCATCTTGGAGTCCCTTGATTGTCTACCCATCATTTTGAAGTGCCGTCATTGTGTTCAAACCTTGCTCTGCTGTCATTTTTACTCCATTTTTCTGTTCTTTACCCTTCTGCTGAAAGCATCCCTCTGTATAATACTAATTTAACTGTTCTGAATACACATACAGTAAGCTACAGTGCAATGTTTTTAGTATTTCAATAATGTATTATTTATATATCACTGACATAAGTAGAGCATGGAACTCCATTATTGACAGCTATGCAGCAGCATCCCTTCAGTCTTTTTACACTCGTGCTACTGGGATATTGTGTGTTTAGGTAGTGATTTTGAAAGGGAGAGATTTTATGTTGCAGTGCATTGTCCCTATGTATTTAAACTGCATGTGTTTTTGAGTCTCTGCCTGCATATGCCTCTGCCCTCCACCACCCCCTTAAGTCATAGAGAAAAATGTCTTCATTATCTGTCAAATCATTAACCATTACACTTTTCAAGAGGGTATCTTTAAGGTCTTATTATCTTTGTACAAAACATTTCCTATTCATTGGTGGTATTTACAGCATTATTCCAGGAAACTCTGCCAATAAAAAGAAATTCTGCACTTCTTGATCATGAATATCATCATAAAATTAATCAAGATTATTCATATGAATGAGAAACAGGAATGTTTGATCTGTGTTATTCTATAAGAAAATGTCAACAATCAGTTGTCAAATTTGAGTATCTTCCTCCAGAACCAAAAATGTATATTCTTGTGGTGTTCTCTTGAGCTGCAAAGTATCTCATCCTTTTGGAGCTGAATGCCCATTATTGTGGGGTTTTTTTTGTTTTTTTGTTTTTTTTTTTTTTTTTTTAAGCCAATGCAATGTTAGGAATTATTAGGAAAGAAGTAGAAAACAGAACATCATTGTAGAATCATAGAAAATTTGGATTGGAAGGGATGTTTAAAGGTCACCTAGTCCAACCCCGCTGCAAGAAGCAGGGACATCTCCAACCAGATCAGGTTGCTCACAGCCCCATCTAACCTGACCTTGAATGTTTCCAGGGATGGGGCATCTACCACTTCTCTGGGCAACCTGTTCCAGTGTTTAACCACATTCACTGTAAAAAATGTCTTCCTTATGACACTGAATGATTCCACAATGTGCCTGCATGTTCAGTGTTTGGACCAATTCTGGTTTTCATCTCTCAAAAACCATGTAGTAGAAATGGGGTAGATTCTAAAAAGGGCAACGAGTATGTTCAAGTGTATGTGATGACTTCTGTGCAAGAAGGAACTAAATTGGCTACGACTTTTTACCACAAAAAAAAAGGGAGCTTATTTTAGAACTCTATAAAATCGTAAGTGGGATGGAGAAAATAAATAGGGAAGAAATGTTCAGTGTCTCTTATAAGAGGAGAACAAGAGGAAATAAATGAAACTAGCAAGAGCTAGCTTAAAGCAAACAAAAAGAACTACAGTTCAGTGTATAAACTCCTTGCTGCAGGAAGTTGTAGATAATAAAAGTTGACATGGGCTTAAGGTATGATTGAAGAGTTTCACAGACAAGAAATCCATGAAGCACTCTTATAAAACAAAAACAAAGCCCCCACAAAACCTCCAAACAATGAAGCAAGCAAAATCCTTCGAAGAAACCCCCAGCACTTTGGTCTTGGAAATCCACAAGCTGTTGGAGACTGAGAGGATATTCTAGGCATACATGCTCGATACTTTCTCTGTTTTGAAACTCTTACATCCCTCCAGTAAACTTTTGTTGTTGTAGACATGCTGGATGGACCTGTGTTATCTCTTATGCTCTTGTGATCTACCAGCAGATTAGCAGATAGAGGAAAGTTATTTTTCCATATGCTTTGTTTTAATAATACTTTGTGAAGTGTTTGTGTATATACATATCTAAGATTACTTAAAAATATGTCCATCACAACCAAGTGTTACTCAGTGTAGTTCAGTTTAAAGTAGTATGCTAAGATAGGAAGCTGGTTTCCCAAATTCTGCACTTGTAGCGGTGGTAAAATTCTTCCTAGTCACGAAAATATGCAGAAAGCTGTTTGGGGCTTTATGGCATTGGTTTTAATGCTTTAATTTTGTGAATATATATTTTGGAGTAAAACTGATGAATTTGATGGTACATAGCAAATACATTTCAAAGTATTTGCTTTTTGAGAACATGAATGGTTCTACCTATTCCATTTGTATAACCGTTGCTTTTAAGTAACAGTCAGTAAAAGACTTTACTAGTGTGTCACTTCTAATTTTTTTTTTTTTTTTTTCATTCTGACATGCTCTGCCCATGCACTTCTACTGTTACTGGGGGAAAAGAAAAAAGCCTTATCCTTCAGTTTCCCCACCAAAGTCATACAGGCATGTAGGAATATCTCATATATGTTTTCTTAAAGGACATGCGTAGAAAACTATTTTGGCAGTGCTGCAAATGTGCAGGTATAAGCAACAAAATTCATGGCGTTGTTGAAAATGGTCTCTTTGCAGAGCTCCAGTGCAAGGACTATTTATCAGGTAGGCAGCTCAGCAGATTGTGCAAAAGACAATCTCCCAGTCACCTTCTGGTGATAATAAAGGGACATTAAAGCATTGTGTACTTTGCCTGTGAAAAACATTAGCATCCTGCATGATTTATTGAAACAATTTATATAAATCATTATTGCAATTTTTTTTTAAAAGAGCAGTATTTTGTTGTATTTTAAGATGAAAATTTATCAGTGGGTCCTGCTTTTGCATTTTAGTTATTTATAGAGTCCCACTGAGTGTCTTGAGCTATGCACATAGAAATCATCTTTGCTATAAAAAGAAAAAACGATTCCTTCCCAAGAGGCTTTTGCATGATACAAAGCAGGAAAAAAAAAAAAAAGTTTTTGCTCATAGTATACATCTGTGATGTTGTGTAACTTAAATTTCTCCTGCTGCTTGACATTTACTTACCCAGAGTGTATCTCAGAGAATGGTTTGTCATTGTGGTGACATTCTAAATAAACATGAGTGTGTTAAATGCAAATAACTACATTAATGTGACATTATTGCTGAAATTTACACACGTGAAGTCAGGAAATTCAGAATAATGATTCCCGTAACTATCATAACTTGTCCCCTTTCTTGTGTGGAGTGTAGTGTTTTCTGTTACCCTCCATTAGCACTTCTGTCTTGTTAAATACTGAATGTTGTTTCTCTGGTTAGACCACTGCCTTTCTAATATACAGCTTTGGAATTTGCTATGGTTCTAATTGTGTTCTAATTTCTTCAGCAGTAGTTTAATGTCGGTGAAATAAATACAGTGAGAAACCAATACCCTTTAGTCTGAAATCACTCTCTTTCCTCAAAGATTGTTTTAACCTGAATGAGGCAAGTGTCAGGGACTGAAATTGTGCAGGAGTTGTGGTTAAGGGAGGGCTAAGTCCTCAGACCTTCAGTGCAAACCAAGCAGAATGAAGCCATTTTGGTGTTTTTTTTACCCATACAGTATGCTTTTACTTGACATGGTTCACTTTTATATAATTATATATAATCTTTGCTATAGATATTCTGCAGCTTCACAATGCTGGGCTGTTGCAGTGTATTCCAGTTAAGGGTTTTCAGTTGGCACAGTGATGTTATTTTCTTAGGTGAGATCAATTAGCACAACATGTAAATACTCTGGAGTTAGTTTAGTTGAATCTAAATGAACAGTTATGCCAGATTATCAATGTTGGCAGGAGGGTATGAATCTTTTTCCTGAGAAAATCTGTATCAGAAATCTTTTCAGCCAGCGTTAGTACAAAATCTTGGAAATAACAGTCTGAGTCTGTACTAAGCTTGCTTGAGAGACGACTGCAGATTTGGAAAGATCAGTATCGGCACATCTAAACCTTTTTCTCAGAACAAAACGAACTCTTTGAAAATAGGATATAATCAGCACAAAGTGAATGACTGCAGGAACAGCAGCTTCTTCTGTGTATGTTTAAGTGTAATACGTGTTTTTACTTACTCTGCTAAAGTAAAACAGAAAATGCTTAAAATGCAAGAAACATGGTATATTTACACTCATGGAGGCTTTGTTTGCTTTATTTCATAAATAAACATCCTTCTAATTGGCAAAGAACACAATGTGGCTCTGTAACAAGAATGTCATTTAAGACAAAAAATCCTGTAGTGCTATTATTAGCAAGTCCTGTAGCCAGTAGCAGAGGGCAAGATTGTCAGGCAGTCAGCAGCTGTCTGCAGGTGAATTGTTACTGTGGATATCCCCAAACCTGATAGCAATGGTATAGTTTACTCCTATACCCTGCAGTATTTAGGCTGGTCTTCCCCTTCAAGGAGGCATCTCCACAGACTTCTCTGCAGATCAGCTGGCAAATAAATGTTTTTAATATCTATAGATAGTGTAGGTTTATGTGTATGCACCTGAAGTCAAGGTTTGCTCATTTAATAAAATATTTTGCTAATCAGCCTGATATGCAGTCTGGCTAAGAGGTAGCCAAAACTGATATAAAGCTTCTTATTTCACAGTGTGTATTTGGAGTTATCTGTGTATATAGATTTGTTAAAAATAACCTAGTGTATGGTGAACAATGCTTTATAATGCATTTCACATATGTCAAAAACAAACAAAAGGAGCTTTATCAAGCATCCTCCAAGTAAATTCATTCTTGAGCTAAGACATTTTATCCTAAGAGTTATTTTCTTTTAATAATTTGCAGAAGTTACTCATTTGAAAGTTCTTTCACCTTAATGACTTCTGTTGGTGGCACAAAGCTCCAGTGTCATCAGCATTCTCTACCTAAACCTACCGACTGCTGAGGAGCTGCTAGGTACATTAACTCTTGTCAACTTAACAGAGATTTGTTGTAAAAGAAGCTGCCTTCTTCATAAGAAGGTTCAGACTGAGCCTTGACGCTTAATCTAACTGCTGAAGCTACAGGGATTTTCCTGGAGGTAATTTTGAGTGATTATTCGTTGATTAAAGTAGTTCTCTCTGTCAGTTTCAATCATGAATTGGTCTTACGTGTTGGAGTCGGAGTTTATCGTGCTGATGGTTATTGGTGTGCAACTGAGTGTTTTCACATAAATTGGAAAGAACATTTTGGTAATCCCTCTGTAACAAAATTCCTCAGAGTAGCTCTGCAAACATGTCCATCTAATGCAGTAGCACTAAGCAGCTAAAAGTTAAATACCCTTTTCACCTTCTGTTTTTATGAGGTAGACTGTCATGTGTGTCAAATTCGTTGTGTGTGATGCAAGCTCATTTAAATATAAATAGACATTCTCTGATAATGAAATTTAAATGTTTTAAAAAATATAATATGGCTGAGATTGTAGCAAATACAAAGTTATTCTGAATTTGCTGTACTGAAATCAGAGGTTTGTTTTGTTTTTAAACCCATAATCACAGCAATAATGAGCTCCTGTGCCATGCCCCAAGTACAATGTGCTTGGATTTACAGCAAAAGATAGGTCTGACTGTTGCTTTTGGCCAGCTTTGCCTCTTCTTGCTGTAAGCTCTTCCATTAGATCATCTGTGTGGTTTGCCCTGAAAGATCAGTATTCAACCCTTCACCAAATTTGAGTGTCCTTTCTGAAAAGATAATCTGTTTCGTTGGGACCCAAATAGATATTTCAGTATTTTAATACAAACTAGAAAGAGGATTTACTAGTTTAATATGAGTGCAGGAAGGTGAATTCAGTTTGGAAGTAAGTAAAAATTAATTTTTTGTCCTCACTGTACTTTTGTAAAATTATAATAAAGTAACTACTTTAAATAAAAGAAGAATCTAATTTCCAAATAATGTATGAAAATTGTTTTTAAATTTCAGGACTTAGCATGGTGCAGGAATTCTAATTTCCAGGTGTTTCTCTTCAGGGTTCTTTTGTGATCAGTTGCTATTAATGTAGAATCTGGAAAAGTGAGCATATAGTAATCACGTTTCCATCTGCATTAACTTTATCAGCATACTTAATTGCCAGTTCTTGTTTAGCTGGATTTAATGAGAGTTTCATATAGTTCAGTGTGGTTTAGCTAACACATAGTTTGGGTAATTCACAAGTTTGCCTCCTTTTAATCTTGGAAAGCCAGTAATTGAAAGAGCATGTCAGAAAAGGTTTCTTTACTATATAACATGGATCTACAACTTGCTAAAACATCGTGAGGAGGCTTCTGGGGCTGTGTTACATCACTAGGAGGAAATCTGATGTAGGAGATTGTCTTGTCCATGAATCCCTGCATGAGGGAAGAGAGCCAATAGTGCTTCCTGAGGCCAATGGTCTGGCATGCTGGCTTATACTCAAGTGCATATGCCATCCCATGGTGTAGAGACTTCTGGAAAACTATTGCTGGTTACTCCTTCCTCCTGGAATTTCTGATTTTCTGGCTTTTCTAGAATTGCAATGTACATTTTGTATTTTCACAGTTTCACAGCATTTCTGTGTCTGATTTTTACAATTTCTTAGTTTTAACTTTCTTCAAATTCGTGTTTGGCATTGTTTCTCCAGGCTTCTGTAAACTCCAGGTAACTGCACTGATCACTCCAGAGATGCATGATTAAGATTCTGCTTAGCTTATAATGATGGAAAATAAAACAATAAAACCCTTTAATTCATCTATTGTTCTTGTTGAGTATTGCAGAATTCTTTATTTTTACATCATGTTAAAGTTTGCATTAATCCTGTCTATTACTTTTTTCCTATCTCTCTTCTCTGTACATTTTATTTGTACTGTCTATAACTCTTACAATTATTTTTACCCTGAGGTTTCTGTGGGAATTAGTAATAGGAAGGTGATACAGCTTTTTATACTGATGTCAGCTGAGTATTATATAGTCAGTAAATTTTGCTTTTCCAGTTTCATATTTATATGTTTACATATGAATGATCTTTTCCAGTTTTGATAGAGGGAACCAAAAGGCTGAAACTCCTCTACTGAAAGTTTTGGAAGTAACGCTTCTGTTTTTAGATTTAAAGCTCTTTATGTGTTTCCAAGCTATTATCAAGAAGCAGTAGATAGGAAGTTGATGAGGGGAGGGAGAACGGATAAAGCTTTTTATCAGACGTTTATAATTTTTAATAGATTTCAGTACATTACTTAGTAAAAACTGACAAACCAGATTCATGACATTCATGAAGGTTCTCTGTATTTCTATGCTGAATTGTCCTCCATCTCGTATTGCAGGCCTCCATCTTCTACTGACTAGAACTTTTAATAGTTGTATCTTGTTCAGTGAATACTGGAGAAAATTGAGATTTCTGGATGAATTGATTTATAGACATCCATACAGTGATTTTCCAAAGATTAATTTCCTTTAAAGGAGAGTTAAGTATTCCATCTTTTATAAAATTAAGGGATTGCAAGACTAGCTACCTTAGTAAATCTTCTTTTGTATCTAATAGACAATACATGGTTTAGACAAAGGAAGGAAAGGTGAGGCGCAGAGACTCGAAATTACATAGTGGTTAAAACTTAAATTTTCATGTATATACACTCACACTTTTCCTTTCCTTCCCCTCCTATTCCCTGCACAATCCCTGTACTTTGAGTTCGAATACAGTGCTATGGAACAATACTGTTCTGTGGTTTTGGTTTCTTTTTTATTTTTCTTTTTTTTCAAATGAATGGCATTTATAGATGAAGAAAGCAAGTAGTGGCTGTCTTTATTCGCAAACGATGATGGAGATGTATATAGGCATATTCTCGGGGAGCCTGATCCGAGGAGATGCCTTTGAAGCAGCTGTACTTTACATCTGTGCCAATTCCGCTCCGTGCCAGCTTTGGGGTCACTGACCAATGAAGGATGCCATAGTCATTCTGAATCTTTGAAATCATGGTTATTTGAAATAGGATTAGGAAGAGGAAGAGAAGGGTCAAATTGAAAACTGCATCAATTTCTGTGGCTCAGTTCTTAAAATAAGATAAATTAAGCATGCAATCATGTTGTGTGCAGGTCTAATATTTCTCTTTCTGCTCTTCTGTTCTGGCAGTGTTGCTTTCCCCTCAGAGCGGTAATTTGCGGCTGTTGCATGACCACACTTGGCAGTTTCATGTGGAGAACAGAATGGGATACAGCCTTCTGCTGAGGCATAAAGGAGATTTCAAAATTGCCTTCAAAATTCGACCAAATTGAATAAGTGATTGTATTGGTTAGACAGATAATAGTGAAGCTGCTTTAATAAACCGACTGGTTTTTTACCTTCTCTCCCCCACCCCTCTGATATCTTTTAGGATAAAGAGAGTAAGTGCTGATCAGTTGGTCTGGAACTGTTAGGGTTGTGAGATAACACAGCTGGCTCTTCAGTTCATTCGCTAAGTAAGGTGGTATTGTACTTGGAGTTGTGCTTTACCTACCTGTATCACTCAAGTGGTGTGCGATTGAGGAGGGATGTAATTGATTTAGCAAGATTTCAAATGCAACTATGTATTTCTCGTTAACAATAAATAAATGGAAAATGAAATTACTTTTATTTTGTATTGTATTATTCTCTTTGGAATTATAAGCTTACTTTCAGGTGGTAGTTATTTCTGAGTGCGCAGATTTTTGCACACAGATTTGGAAGTTACTCAATTCAGACATATCCTAGAAAACACAGGTGCTTGAGACTTTATTTTAGAATAAAACTGTAATGATTTTTCACCAAGAAGTTAAAAGATTTTATATGATTCAGTTTTATTTACTAAACTTATATTTAGATGTTCCTATTGTTTGCATTCTGAAACTATACTAATTTATCACAAAAATCTGTCGTCATGTTCTCAATGCAAGATAATCTGCCCGATTGTTCTCCTGAGTTGCCAATATGCATGCAGTTTTAAAATGGTACCCTACAGAATATCTGCTACTAGTGATATTTGGTAAGAAAAAGTTGAGGTTTTGGTCAGAGAAAGAGTAAATGCCTAACACATGCTATTCTTGCAAGATGTTGTGACCACCTTGCTGTACTTCCTCCCACCTCAAGCCCTGAAGAAATGTGCAGAAATAATTACAGTGATTAATCCTTCAAAGACTGGGCCTGATTCTTGGATATATTGTATATTCAAGATATATTATCTGTATAATATATATCTGGATATATTGCACCTTGATAGAGTTTATTTGGTCTGGTTTTGCATGAACATCATATTAGAGCAGTGTACCATGAATGTGGTACTGGACAAATCTCTTGCAGAGATTCAGTGACATTTGTCTACTGAACTGGGATTTGCTTATTCATTTAAAAAAAACAACCAACCAACCAAACAAACAAAACCAAACCCACAAACCCTCAATCCAACCAAACTCCAAATACATTGATTTTTCTTACCTACTGATATATGCTGCTTTGATTTGTAGATGTCGGGGAATTCATAAATAATTTGACCTTTTTTTTTCTGTACTCATTGTTTCAACTGAAGATGTGGAAAACAGGATGATAATATAGATACTAATTTGTTTTTTATCATAAATACATGAAGACAGAGTAACTGTTTCTTCCCAACTCTTCTGCTATTCTCATTATGGAGATATTTTCCAAAATATGTGGAAGCCAATAGTTGGCTTCTTTTGCTTGTCTCAGAGAGCTGTTACCCGTGTTGGCTCTTTCAATGATGTATTCAGTGTTTTATAAAAAGGTGAAGATACTTGGAACAGATTTTGATGCTTATCTCCTGCAAGAGATCCCATAAGCCAGCTGTTCAGATTGAGGTCACTTGGTTTGTTCAGTGTAGAGAAGGCAACCTCTTTGTAGTCTACAACTTCCTGATGGTGGGAAGTGGAGCAGGAAGTGCTGATTTCTCTGGTGACCATCAATAGGACATGAGGAAATGGAGTGAAGCTGCGTTGAGGTTCAGGTGGGACATTAGGATAAGGCTCTTCACTGAGAGGGTGGTTGTTTACTGAAACAGACTCCTCAGGAATGTGATCACAGCACCAAGCCTGTCGGAGTTCAAGGAGTATCTGGACAATGGTCTTAGTTATATGGTTTAGTTTTAGGTAATCCTGCAAGGAGGAAGACTTGCAGGGAGTTGGACTCAATGATCCTTAGGAGTTCATTCCAACTTGAGATATTCTGTGATTCTAGTTTGCGTAGAAATAGAGGGTGACAGCAGCCGTTAATATTCTTCTGATGAGAAAATGGTAAAACTTAGCATACTCCAATATAACATTTGCAAACTGAGGATCTGAATATATGTAAAAAATGTATCCTTTTGAGGAAAAAGGACAGATGTATTGCAGGTTCATAATAAAAAAGGAATTATAGATTTAATGTAAGAGTTTTATTTATCTGCAAACCAATGTTTTAGTCAATACAAACTGATGAATATTAGCTTTTCTTTAAGAAAATAAGTATAAACTCCAGGTGTAAAATAAGTTAAATTAAATATTTTCAATGAACACTTCTTACTCTTTTAATTTAATTGAAGAGAATTAATATTTTAGACATTTTAACTTAAGCTGATCTAGCTGTTCAGAGAAATATTTTGACAGGAATTCTACTCCATGGTTTTTTATAATTCTCATTGTAGAACATCTGTCTGCCTTAAATCTACTAAATTTTCCTGTTAAAATGTCATTACAAATGGATTCTTGTTAATAGCCAAGATACCCGTAGTTACAGTATCTAGCTTTGATACAAATGCTTTATGTATTCTGTGTCTTCTGCAAAGTAAGGTGATCTGTTAAAATATACCAGTGTCTAAAAGCGGGCTTGAAAGTACATTTTACTCCATTTCCAAAATATCTTCTTTCCTACTTGTCCTTAACTAGCGTAATTTCTCTGTGGCAAGTCCTTCATAAAAACCGAGTGAGAGCAGAATCAAATTGTTTTGAAAACTCAGTTATAGCGATTTAAATCCAGATAATCAAACATACTATTATATACCTGCAAAGTGATCTGCAGTTCACAGAATCACAGAATGCCTGAGGTCAGAAGGCTCCTCCTACGCTATGGCAGTCATCAGGTGTTTATACAAATTGATGAGATCCCTCTCTGAGCCTTCTCTTTTAAGTTTACTTTGCATTCCCCTATTTGTCTACCTGTGACCACTTTTATTACGGTTACGTTTTGGTACATTATAGTGGTCTGTGGAGACCTCAAGGGATATTTTTGGAAGCTTTCTTATCGGATATATCATGTAAATTGAAATCCTGAATTGACAGGTAACAACGCATTCAGGTTCCTTTAAGCATAGATTGATGAATAGTGACAACATGGGTAAAAATGCTGAAATTGTTCTAACTGAACAAAAATTTAAAGGAGCTGTCTAGCTGTCAGAGGTTGAGCTTTAATCCTGTAAGTCACTTCAAGAACACTAACTGGGTTTCTGTTGTATTTTTATAGATGATGCTGAATGAGTCACATGATGGGCTCCCTTTAAATTGCCAGATCAATGGTAGCCCTGTCCATTTCCCATTGAGGTCCATTAGATCACTCTCAAAGTGAGTTTGAAAATGTTGAAATGGAAATAATATGATCAATGCCTAAGAGAGAGATTTCTTACCAGTTATTTTTGAGATGATTTTGCAATTTAGGTTTGTACTACACCTTCATCAAAAGCACATTCTACCAAACTTAGAAGTTGTCCATATGGAAAGCAAAAGCAATAATAAAATGGGCATTTCTTTCTTGCATACAAAGAATATATGTCTGCCTTCACTACCAAGAGCACCAGGAGTAGTTTCAAGGTCCCATCATTAAAAATTCTGGCAAATATTGGAGAGTGAGAGGGGGGAAAAAGAAAGGACATGGTATATGATGTTGTTAAATAAGGAACAGCAAAAGCTAATGAGTATGAACTCTGTAGTTCCCTAGAGTCGTTATTCTTGCTTCTGCTTTGGATTCATTGCAACTTCATTGGAAGAGACTTTAACCTTCAATCAGTGTGCTCAAGCATGGTGTTTCCTTAGCCTTTTTGCAGGCATTGTAATCAGTCCTGCAGAAATGTATGAATACAGCTCTTGCCTTAGAGAATCTATCAGCAACTAAAGTTGTAATTATAACTGCTTACTATAGCAAGTACTTTATGAGTTTCTAGATAAAGCAAAATACATGATAGCTCATATTTTAACTTCATGCACTGCTTTAGTACTCCTTCCTTACGTAAGTTAACAAAGTGTACATACCTGCCAACTATAATATTTTTTTTCAGTAGTCTGGTTTTTGGGGTTTTTTTGTTTGTTTGGGTTTTTTTTACATAAATCAGTTGACCATTTGTCCAGGGATGCTTGTACATAATACAGCTGATCATAGTTGTTGCTGTCTAGATAAACTCAAGATCAAATGTCTGTAGGAGTTGGCTTTACATGTCATCTAAGTTGAGTCCCACCTATATTGGATTCAGTACCCTGATGAGGAGCAGCTGATTTATTCATGTGCTGCAATATGTTCCTCTGTCAGATTTCATCTGCACTCACTGTTCCGCTGTGCAGCACATGCAAGTTCAGTCCAAAGCAACTTCAGTTCATAGGATTTACAGGATAGGTGCTGCATGGCTGATGCATTAAAGCATCTATATAGTCCTGCATGTATGCGTATTGTATGCCAGATTCCTACTAATTAATTCCTGTGTAAATGTACTTAGTTTCTGTTTACATAGCTTTCCTCCTCAGGTTCAGAATGTGAAATAATACTTTGAAATACCAGTTTTTTTCAGGGGTTGGAAATTCTAGTGGAAGTCTGGTCTCAGGTAAACCAAAACCAAAACCACCTTTAATTTTCAGATTTTTTATCTTTCATGTTAACTATATTTGCAACATTAAAACTTCTGGACAAGTATACATATAGCAGATAATCACCAAACAAGGATGTAGCCTGGAAAATCTGTAAGTATGTTAAAAAAAAAAAAAAAAAAAAA
>WHYT01017162.1:683803-769904 GCA_009806455.1 Tetrax tetrax
TTGAACACCCTACTTCTGTCCAAAAAATGAGTGTATGAATGCAGTAGAACTGTAGATTACTGAAAACTCCTTTTTAATGGTCAAAAAAAAAAAGAAAAAAAAAACCCAGAATACATGAAAATCTACCTTTTTAGAAGTTTTGTCCAAAATTATGCATTTATATGTGGTTCCTTCGAATTAAACAATAGAGATTGAAATCACTGTTATGTATCCTAAATATTCACTTTATTGTATTAGATATAATCTCTGCGATCCATTTCTTAATAGCACAAAATAACAAATTCCAGTAATAACAAAAGTTTTATTATGAACATGACTTTAATTTCCTTGTTGACAATAGGCATGTATGCGATTGTGTGTATGAACAACAGCTGTTTCATGTACAGATGTGGACATAACCTTTCTTTTTGTGTCTAAAACGTTTACTCTGCAAAGGTTAAAAAGGGTCAAGATACTGCATAAAATCTGATGGATAAGCTGATTTGATTAGAAAATATTGTAAAATATATTTTAATACAGGCAACCACATTTTGCCATGTAACTTCTTGCAGTTTTGTTTAGAATCTGTCTGCTTTCTTATTTGCACATGTAAGTTCTTGGCTTTCCTTTCTATATACTAATGGATCTGAAAATTTCTCAGTGAGCTGATCTCTTTGGAACCATGACAGGATTGCATGCTGCCCTTTGAGAAATCCTTCTCCGCAAATTGAAGTGAAGGAAAGTAGGAAATTGTGGTAAATTATAATCACTTTACAATTAAGAAGAAGGCTGAAAAGGAAGCTTCTTTTTTCTGATGTAGGACCAACTGACTACCCCTTAGAGACATGAAGTTATTAACATGCTAATGATTTTTTTTTTTTTTTAAATTCTGACCAAGTTGTAGCCAGCACAAAAACAGCCAGCAATTGACATTCAAAAGAGTTTTTGAATTACTGAGTGGAAAATTGAAGAGAAATTGCTGTTTTATAGTAAAGTGGATCTTTGATTAAATGTTACATGCAATCAGTAGTTTTTCCAAAAAGGTATGGAGTGTAACACAATTCAGAAGGTATTGTATAAGTACAAACATTATACTCCTTATGTGAATGTTTTATGGGAACATAGCTAATATTGTACTCTCTGGGTCACTATTCCCACTTTAATATCACTTCAGATTCTTTCCAGTAGAGGAAGAACAATAAATAGTTGCCAGAAGGAGGAACAATGCAAGCCAGACCTATGTCTCAAATGACTGTTATTTTCAGGAAAATAAGAAGGAACTTGAGGAATGAAACAACCAAATTTTTGGTTGCTGGAGAACTCATATAACATCTGTATCTGCAGGATTATACTGGAATGTACAGTTAAATATGCATAAAGCTTAGTCATTTTATCGTATTTTTATATCTTTCTTTTGTCACTGATTTAATATTATTTCATCTGAATTTATGATTTGAGGGAAGAATCCTTCGTGGTTTTTTTTGATTGGTTGATAAATAATCACTGGAAATGTATTCTGAAAAGGCAGAAAGAGCCACTTGCTCTTTGGGATGTCTTAACCTATAATGTCAAGGCAGAGAATGAAATGTCTGTCCTTGAAAATTCCTGCTAGAATACTCTGTGTTCAATAAGATGCATAAAATAAGTGTTATGATTGCTATTAATGCTGACATTGAAGAACTGATATTTACTGGGATGTCTCTAAAATCTGAATAATATGACTTAAATTTCTTTCTATCTTTTTTGCCAGCCTGTACTGTGGATTTAATATATTTTAAATCAAATTGCTGAATTCAGAGGAAGCTGTTTAAAGACTTTTCTAATGAAATGCTAGAGCAATTGAGTTATGTTTCAATACGAAACAAGCCAAGCCCAAGTTCACCAACGTTTGTGAACCAAGACTGAATTTATTATACTCTCCTTATATTCTTTTTTATGGTTTTTTTTTTTTTTTTATTTGGAAAGAATTACTAAGTCAAATTAAAACTCTGAAGATGTGAAACCATAGAAATCAAAGCTAAAACTATGCTGAACCCCAAACTCCCTAGCTGCAGTTTCTGCAGAGGGTTGGTGTTCACCAGTTCTAAGGTTTTCCCCACTGATTTGGAGACTTTCACATATTCAGTAAAATTTGATTACTGAATTCTAGGCAAAGAATAAAATAAACTTTTGGAGAGAGTGAGCTGTTAGAAGAGTGGCCTTCCGCCTCAGTCCTTGTCTCTGACCTGTACTTCTGTTATAAAAACAACAGGAGTTAGGAAGCTGGCATGTCGGATTCTTTGCTGCTGATGTCACTCCATGTCTCTCTCTTCTCACTCTTTCCCAGGAGATTTGGACTTTATGCCTGTGTTGGGAAACCTGCACGTCATCCTCTTCTGTCAAGTAACCATATTTGAAACAATCTCTGTAGAAGCAAGCAGAGTTACTATTTCTGTAGAAGATGAGGCTAAGCGCAATGGTGGTATTAATTTATGCAGAATTCGGGCAATACACGCCAAAATACTGCATACAAATACAATTAAGATGCACCTAATTCTATTTTTTTCACTAGAGTAGAAACAATAAACAATGATTTATAAAAATAACTGTATTTCTATTGGAGACTTGAAGCAGTTCAGATTGGGGGAACTCCCAGTTGTGATGTTATTACTAGGAGGAGGTTTGTTTGCTCTGTGGGGATATGTCTTTAGCAGATCATATTGACAATATTGTGAGCAGAGTTTAGTGTACGATGGAAATGACTGAGAGGAGGTCAGGGAGTGATTAATCTGCCAACTCGTATGCTCTTAGCTGTCCAGCCCGGGGCCATGTGGTGCATGGTGGGTAAGGAGTGAAATGCATGGACACCATAGATCGTGGAGTCCAGCTAGTCACCTCTTTGGTCCAGCAGCAGTTTTGCTTAGTCTCTATGTGCATTGGTTTTACTTTTCAAATGTTAAGAAGGTTTTCCTCTTCATAGGGCTGTGTGAGCCTCCAGAATCCTGATCTTAACTCTGGTCCCTGTAGAGGCCACTTGGGTTTTCTGAATTTTCGGCACTTGCACAAGAAGGGTACAGCTGTCTCTCAATTGTGTTCACACACATGTAAGAATTCAGGATAGAGTTAAGTGCATTCACAACAGATAATACAATGTTTACCTGAATTCAGCCTGTGAAACAATCCAGGGAAATGGTGTAGAAGAAACAAACAGATGACTTTGCTAATAGTTTTATAATTTTTATCTGTAATTCTCATGCAAAAATATTTCCTGTCAAGTACCTAAATACTCTCTATTACTCACCTACAACTAACTTCTCAGTTGTTGGATAATCCTTAAATGTCTCAAAAGATGCATCTATCTGCAGTCTACAAAAGTCTACCCCGCACTGGTTTGGTAACAGCACTTAGCAGTTTTGGAGAATGTTACCTGTTCAAAACACTCAACAAATATTAGCTCATTGATCAGTTAAATTAAAGAACTAAGTATTCTTCCAGCAATGCAGAGCAATGTGCTTAGCACACATCACAGTATCAATAAATGCATTCCAGATCTCCTTAGCAGATTTAGGAGACACACTCTATTGTCTGGTGAGTACATTTGTGTAAGTGTCTTAATCTGGTAATTTCACATTTATAATGACTCAAAAATTTATGCCAACAAAATGGCCAAATAGAACTTTTTTTTTAAAAAGTCTGTGTGACTACTGAGAAGTATTTGCATGTTTCCCTTATGCAATAAAGGTTTTACGATTAAGTAGTATTTTATTTATTATATAGTGATTGCTTTTTAAGGAATTGGAGGAATACCCATAGAAGTTAGATTAAACAATCAACAGAGCATACTAATTGCAAGTTGTATGGTTTGTTCTGGTTTTGGCTCAATTTGGGCACCATTTTGAAAATCTTATCCCTTAAGAAGAGATGGTACAAAAAAATACTACCCTGTCAAAGCTTTATTAATGGCCTAAAAAATTTCACTTCAACAGATGTAGACACCGTACTGAATAATAATGGTCATAGCAATTATTCAGCAGTTTCTTGGGGAAGATCACTGAAATTGAGGAGTAAATCATCTTTACAGACAGAAGAGTTTTTGTCCTGTGGTGTAAATTCAGTTTCTAAAATATAATATCCAAAATGGAAACATTAACCTTTATCTAAACATATGACTTTTGTATTTGGGGCATTCCTAGGATTTGTTGTTCTTCCTGGATAGAAAGTACTAGATTACATGGATTATGAACTTATCTGCCATTTATCTGGGATATTGTGGTATTTTTTCTTATTAAATTCCCAAGTGGCAGAAAATTGAATAGTCTTCTACTGTATTTTCCTTTTAAATAGCAAACAAAAGAGAACAGAAGGCTATGAAATATACTGCTGAACTTCTCTTCATGCTAGGCATAGTATCATGCTAACAAAAAATACTCCGATGATCAAATGAGAACAGTTATTTGTCCATTTTCCTTAAAAGCACAATCATTTCTGAAAAATAAAGTTGGGTAGAAAAGGAAGAGAAGCAGAGCACGGGGAGGTTGGAAGAAAAGAAGAGAAATTGTCCATTAGCATTAGAAACTGTGCTAAGTTTGGAGTGTAGAAAGCATGAATTCAAGTTTCACCTCCTACTGCACTTGGCAACTGCATGACTGACTGACTGAAGCGTTTTTGTTTGGATGCAGGCAGGAATTAGACAAGATTTACAGATGCAGTAAAAGGCTTCCAGCAAGGTCACTGCTGGCAGCACTGACTAGTGTTCTGTAAGACATTTTCCCCAAGCTCCTACAAGTAATGAAGAAAATATAATAGTGCATGTATGTAGTCTTCCCAACAATTTCCTAAAATAAAATGCTAAAATACTATAGTGCTTCATAGTACTATCTGCATCTTTGTCTCATATTCTAACAATTCATTTAATTTAAAGACACTTCTGCCGTATTTGTGAGTAAAGAAAGGTTATGTCTCTGTAGGCACTCTCTCCAACTCATTTTCTTTTTTAGATGGTGCATGTTTCTTTCAGTATAATTTGAAAAAATAATAACTCTTGCAATGGCAGTGACAGATCTCCAGGCTTCACAATAACGTAATTCTAGACTGCGTGTTCTTTTTCTGCTTCTAAACTATGCCTTTCGTGCTGATACAAAATTTAAAAAGTTATGGATGTGTCTTAGTAAGACTGTTCCTCTGTAAAGGAAGTACTTGTTCTGTGTGATGAAGAGTTTCTGTGACGAGGAGTTTTGTGTAATGAATTTGCCTGGAGAAGGAGGATTGTATCTCACAGTATGGAAGCAGTTGGGGTTGTTGGAGTAATTGGGAGCGTGATGAGACATGGCTGTTCTGCAGCCTAATGTAAATGGTCAGCTCCACATGCAGTCATTTAATATGAGGATCTGGGAGGAAGTGTGAAATGTAAGTGCTCCAGGAATAAAGCAATCTTTGCAGTATTTTTTTGAGGAAGCTTATGTGAGTGATTAGCAACCTTGAATTGGGACAAACAAATCAGTTCAGTGGAAATGATCTAAAAGTAGAGTGAGGAACAAATGTGAAAGTGAGTGTGGAAACAAACGTGAGAAACTAATGAGCTTTGGCGTCGCAAAGCCAAGGACATTACTTTTATTAAAAACGTGGACTGCATGTTTTGGCCAAGTTTAGTGCAGAGTTACTCATAAAGAAGAAATCAGAATCAAACTGAGTATCTGCAGGGAGACAGCCCATGGGACTGTTAAGAAAATACAAGTTTTGACTTCATGAGTTTCCTAAAGCTCAGCCTTATGGTGCTATCCTTTCTATTTGTTCCTTGGCGTAATCCTGAAGTGCAGTTCTAAGAGACAAATGTCCCACTATTTATAGAGTTACTGTAATTAAAATGGACAACAAATCTTACCAAGCTAACATTTACAATAGCAAAGGGGATTTCCTCTATTTACGTTTCTTACACAAATATACACACAAACACATTTACACATACACACATCCCTTTTAGTTTTTTGTTTGCCTTCACTGATGGACCATTAGTAGAGTGGGTTCTTGTTCCATATGATGAAAACAGAAAGGCCTTGCACGCATGCTCAGAAATGCGGCTGGTTATCAAGACAGGTAATTGTTAAGTGTCTATCTCCAGGATGCTCTGCTTGTTTCCTTGGTGGAGCCCAAATTGGTGGAGCCCAAAAGTTCAGATCTGAAGGATGAACTCTGCAAAGTCAGTGTGAGAGGAAAACTCAGGGTTTCATTATATTGTTTTATGCCAGAATTTACCAAGTTTGATTTTGTCAAGGTTGCTGGTTTATATCTCTATGGTGAGCGAAAGACTCCTGCAGGCAGAAATAAAAGGAACTTGGGTCCATCATTTGTCAGTGCTAATCCCTTTGTTGACAAAATGCTCTCTCAGGAGAAGAAAATCCTGTGCTATGCTCACAGGTGTGACAAAATACCGTGCCACTGTGAAACTCACATCTAGGCTGTCTTTCATTTCATACTTTGCCACTGGGGCACTCATGCTTCTGGTGGGCTTGCTGTCAGAGAAAATCCACCCACCTTCTTATATCTGCTTTGATGATTGAAATGATGACAGCAGGAAGAGTGGTAGTTGCTTCGTCTCCTACCTTAAACCCATAACAATACTGAATACCTGTTAGTAGGTGATTGTGACAGCGGCTGCACAAATTAGCTATAATATGAGCACATTCTTGTACAGAGCAAAATCTGAAACATAGTGACTTAGTGTCGTTTGAGCCCAAGGACTCAAAGTATTTTGCTGTTCTTTCTCATTAAAATTTAAGCTTATGCAAGGAAAATTGAAAAACAGTTGTCCACTTGTTTGTGTGAAAAATGTTGATTTTGGCCAAGTTCATTGAGACAAAATTTCCAGTGGTTTTGACTCCAAAAGATTTACTCAAATTACGCTTTTAATACCTCTTTCAAAAGTCTCAGATATGTGTATATATATATGCACAGATATATTATTACGTATACATAAGTATATGCAATAAATGAAACTTCAGTGTCGTTCTTGAAGCTGTTTCTCCCACACAAGGGTTGAAGTTAGTTGGCAGGACAGAAAAAGCATGCTTTGTGGCAGATGGTGTTTGGAAAAAAAAGTCCTTGTAGTCTCCCATGTGGTTGGTGGCCATTCAGAACAATTACCTTCCGAAAGCCGTGTCGTTAGTTATTTGGGTGTCATAGATCTTTGAATTCTTCAAAACTAAAAAAAGTGCCTATTATAAAGTAGTAAAGGTATAAATCATAGTGTGCTACAAGGGGAAAAAACAACTCCTCTTGCTGCTTATTTCTGGGTAAAGAGCTTTCGACTGTAATGGGCAAATTGTTTTTTTCTTAAATAAATGCAGATCACTGCAAGAAATTTTGAGGTAGTAAGAAGTATCCAGTGTAAAGGATCGCTGCCTTGGTTTTTGTGTGAATTCTACTTGCAATCAAAGTTTCAGAATTTGCTGAAGCAGCAGCAGAGCAGTAATGTGGAATGAAGTTCAGTCAATGAAGAGCAATAAGTGTAGTGATCAATAATCAAGTGATTTGTGAAAAGCAGTTGATGACAGTGTGTGTGTGTTGGTTCCAGATGCGTATGTGCTGTAGCACCACGGCATGCTGAAGTGGGTAACACTGCTATGCTGCAAGGCAAGCCATTCCCATTTGCTCCTGACAGTGAGTGTTAATTGCAAATGATGTTATTGGGATGGATTTAAATAATACTCAGTAAAAGAATGATGATTTTGTCTAAACTAGGGACATGAGAGGTAGGATGGAATAGTCTCTTGTGTGCAGTGGCTTAGGGGAAGGTCACTTGTTCAGTTGTTTGATTTCGGGCTGTGTTTTTGATGGCTTTGCTTATGTGCAGTGTTTACTCTTCATATGCCTCTGTGACCAACAAAATGAAAATGTGATAAAGATTTCAAATGGATTGCCGTCAAAATAAAGCAAAAGTAAATGAATGTGTATTGAGAGGTGTATTTTTTATCTTAGTTGCCTATATTTCAACAATTTTTTTTTTGTTAAAGAAGAAATTCTTCAGGGAAGAAACAAACTTGACAATATCAAGGTTTACAATAGAAGTAGTAATTTGACATTGTTTGGATTTTTATTACCTTACAGATCTTCTCAGAAAACTAAAACTAGCTGATTGGTCAGATATTCACTAAATCAATAGCGAATGTATTGCAGCCTTGTGAATCATACAGTCAACAATGAAGTTTTTAGCTACTGTAATCTTTGTACTTTTTCATCATGAAATGTTTCCCTTTTCTGATTAGAAGAGCTTTGCAGACCTGCGAAGCTTTTGTCATATAAGAAGTTCTTACTCATGCAGGTAATTCCATTAAAATTCCCTGAAACTACTGGTGTGAATAGTCTGGGTCTAAATTAATAAAGGAGTCCCATTTCTATTCTTCTGGAGTAGTGGTATATCAAACACTGAAAGTGCTTTAAGTGTTCTTTAACCCAAGCTGTAAAAGAAACCATAAATTTTAAAAATGACAGTTTCTATAATGCATAGCAAGAACAGCAGAAATTATGATGACTGCTGAGATGCTGAAATCACCAGTGACTACTGAGATGCAAAAATCACTGTATGGATTTCTAGGTAGGAGGAAAACGGGGATCAGATTCTGCTTTTCTTGCACCATTTTTATGCCAAGGTAATACCACTAACTTTAGAGGCTGTTATCCTGACTTGCACCTGTACAGGAGTATGTTCATCTTGCCATTTTAGGAAGTCAATTCAATTAGAAGTCTGTCTGTTAGTGGAAGGAGCAGCCGATTGTGAAACTATGTTGGTAGCTAAGGGTCACTACTACCCTTGAATTTAACGCTTTTTGAACTTTTCAGAGAACATTTGTTTAGATTGAAGTCTTGTATATATCCATTGCATTGAGATGCAATGTTTTAGATGATGAGGTTAAATCAGAGAAGATAATACTGAGATAAAAAGTCTTGAAATATTAGGCCATTTAATTGTTTGTGAAGTCTCCTAAACTTTTGTCATAAAATAATGTTTCAAAATGAGTTAATTCTGAAAATTCCGTATATATTTTATTCAGCAGTCTTAAATGACCTTCAGTGCTAACAAATATTTTAATGTGAAGCTGAGCTATTATTCTGAAAAATGAAGTAGTTGTGCAAGTGGTAGGTATTTTATAAACTTGTCCTATGTTTAATAGCGTTTATAAGCTGCTTCATCTGAATCAGGATGACTGAAGGAAGAAACTTCATAGGTCTTATATAGCTTTAAATTCTACCATGCATGATTTCTCAGATATTTTCAGTAACTTCAGCCTACCCCGACAGGTTGAGAGAGATTGTGGATGGCCAGCAGAGCTGGAAATATTTTACAGACTCAGCAGCAGTGGTTTTTGCAGACCACAGTGGCTGAGCAAAAGTACTCGGGCTTCCCAAGAGCAGCAGTTCTGGGTCTGTGCTATGAGCATCTGCTGTAAAGTGCAATAGAAGTATTGCTGTGAAGGTCTTCCAGAGAAGACTGGAAAGCATCAGCTATCCTACTTTCTCTGTGTGTGTGTGGTGTTATTTCCATACTTTCCATGATTCTTTTTCAGAAATATGTTTTTTAGGACAAAAAATGACTTCCAGTCACATGTGAGTGTTTCAGAAGTAAGCACTGCTGTCTTGTAATTAATAGCAACCCAAGCTGTATAAAGCCTAACAAAAAAATAATATGGTGGTGCAATCCTGAAGGCGGTGGTCCAAGACAACTTTGCACAGAAAATGTTTATAAATATGTATCTCTCTTTCTGCAAAACTGAAAAACCTTTCCTACTTTAGAAGCCTATTTTGTATTTTAGCAATAGTAAAGCACCATAATTGATTAATGTGTCCAGTAAGCTCTTAGGCGTCTCTGATAATTTTCTAGACTTTGGAAGATATTGCTGTAATATCTTGTAAAATCAGCAATTTCAAATGGGCTGATTTTTACAAGTAAAGTGAAGTAGCAGTCCCTGCACCAGAGGGAGGTATTGGCTTGAAGTCTCTAGTTTGTCCATCTTTTTCTGTATTTGCATATTTTTTTTGTTATTGAGCTGTATATGTTCAAATTGTAAATAGTTAATATATTTCAGGGATCTTGGATCAATGAAAACCTACAGAAGCAATTTAAAGCCCTCCCCTTATACTTACTCTAAATGCTATTTTAATGTGTGTAACTAAAAAAAAAAATATAAACAAATTTTCCTCAATGTACCATACCCTTATGTTCCACACATGATTCAACAGAGGAGTGAATTACACTTGTGGGAAAGTAATGTAAGGAAAAAATTACCGCAATACCTCATTTCTCTTAGGTAAATCCTCTTAGGTCGTGATACATTTTCCTGAACGTACACTAGGATGTACGCTCATCCTGTGGGATTATAGCAATCATACCTTGAAAATACATTTGCATTCACTAATAGTGAATCACCTGAATTTATCCCAAATAAAAAATAAATCATCCCAGTTTCTCTTTTCAGTAATTAGATTTCCTTTTGCACAATTTTTATTTTTGATGCATAAGCATTTCTATAAATGCATTGCATCTGGGTACTCTGATGAAAAGGTTATTACAAATGTGACACAGACAGATAGGCTTTATGTTAAAATAATTCCCCAGCTGCATAAGTGAAGCCCTATGTTGGCCTTGTGTGACTGTAACAAAAGACGGCTGCTGTAGGATGCTGTGTCATCCTGGGGAAACAGAAAAAGACCCAGATCTCCCAATTTGTTTTTTAGATTTTTTTACCAATACATGTCAAAGATAGTTTGGTTTGCTAGACATTTATCTGTAAATCCCTAATATTGATGAAGAGGTTGAAGTAAATGTGTAGTTGACATGAAAGAACATTTTACCAGCCTCAGATACAACAAAAAAGACATCAGCTGTCAAGATATGATAGAGAATATACTTTTTAAGTTATATAGAATATGTTTATACTTTTCACCTAAAACAGTACAGTCTACTCCAAATAAACCCATGCTCTAAACTAGTAGAAATTATGTTCCTGTTGCCATGAGTCTGTATTAAATACATCCTCGTTATTAAAGAGGATGCCATCCAAAGGTGCAAGAATAAGATAAATGACAATAACTTTCCCATACACTCACAAAAGCACCTGCTAACCTTTCCAAACACAACAGACTTTCAGCTTCATGTGTTTGCATTGCTTGGAAAATGATCTGCTCTCCATTAAATTCAACATTAAATGGCCCAGTGGGTGTAATGAAGAAATAAAATAGTAATAAAAAAATCCCTATACTTGTAAATACTGCCAGAGCTACCCGAGTATTTTATAATGAGCAAATAATGTGAAAAAAAATTATTTTTGTAAAAGTAGAAATGATAATATTAAACTGTAAACCCTAATTCCTCAAGTTTTTGTTTTTGTTTTTGTTTTTTTTAACACTAGTGTTTGTAAAAGTGCAATTACAGGGAGACAAAATGTACAATATTCTGTTTGATCTGGAAATCTCTTCTAAAGGGTAACTGAGGCACTAAAATTGCTCACTTGCTCTTCTCTGGTTCTTTTGTTTTAAAGAACTCTTAAACAACCACATAGCAACTTCCTAAAACAAAAGTATAACAAAAAGAGCGGGCAGATTGACTTCTAACTTTTGGCTGTTTTAATAAACGGTAAACATTGCTATTTCCTAGGACCTCAGAGGGTTGGAGAATTGAAATCATAGAACTCTGGCAATCTTGATAAATTATCTTGCAAACTGTAAGAAAATAATATTTCTGAAATTGCTTATGTAAAAAAAAAGTACAAAACACAAACTTCTGATGTTTCTCCTAAATAGAAAAGAAAAAAAAAATCAAATTTTAGTAATCTCTTGCTTGTGACCTTTAATTTTCTCTTCCCCTCCATTATTACATTTATCGACAGTTTATTTTATTATCTAATGACTGCATATGCGTAACAAAGATTGTAGAGGATGAACTATCTGTCTCAAAATTATCTTTCTTTATTCTGCAATGTTTTTTGGAGGAGCGGTAGGGTTTGTTTGGCGCTTTTTTTTGTTTTTTTTATTCTTTGTTGTTTTTTTTTTTTTTAAAGCAGAATACCCCGAGAGCTCATTCATGTGATTTGCCTTTTAATTCTTTTTCATTTTTATTTTGTACATGTATTTTTATGAGGATATTGCTGAAATACTAACCATAAAAGAAAAAAAAAATAAGCGACTTGTGTTTCTAAAGAGAGTACCTATCAACAAAATGCAAAAAAACATCAGCTGAAACTTCAGGATGTTTTAAAAATTACCTAGGGGTAGCCAGTGGTTGTATTGGAGCGTTAAGGAACAGAGCTGACTCGTCTACAAAACTGAGTTGCTTGTTGTGCCCAAATGTTCATGCTCTTGCTTTCTGCTGAGATACAAAGCTTTGACTGGATATGTAGGTACTAGGAAAACTAAAGATCTTTAAGGCAGAATATGACACTTATAGGATATCTGGATGACAGGTTATAGGCTGATTTCACATCAGGTAATTGATCCATAGAGGCTGAAAGAGGTGGTTTGTGTTTATGAAATCAGAAGTAATTCCAATACCTACAAGATTTCAGTAGTTCTGTAGGAAAAGATCGGTTGTTGTCTTTTCCCTTTGCACATCCTTTTTTCTTTACACTTGTCTCTGGACCCTGCTAAATGGTCTGATTTATACGTCACTCAGAGTTAATAGCTTGAAAAATCTGCAATTTTTTCCCTGACCTTTAAAATCTGTACTAACTGCCTACCTTTTCAGAAATAATGCTAAACCCAAGGTTTTGCCTAGTAGAGGCAATCCAAATTGCAATTGGACACTTCTGTCCCTTCTTTTTGAGCCCAGCCAACACAGAGTGCTGTTGGCAGGAGTTTCAAGGCTGCGAGTGGAATTCCCAAATGTGGAAATCAAGAATATGTAAAAAATAATGGAATTCAGAGTGTGTGGCAACAACAAATTTTCTTGGTAGGCAGAGCCTCCGTATCTTTGCTAGCTATGCTTTTTGCCGTTTTAGCTGCCTTCTGTACAAGGTCTGTACGCCAAATACTGCTGACTGAGAGGGAGATGAGGCAATGCAAACAGCTTGCTTTACCTGCATGGGAAGAGCATCCCTCAGGGACTGGGCACCAGACACATAGCTGAACTCCTGTCTTTATTTGGCCCTATTTCAGACAGAAATCTATGTCTTCACAAGGCCCATCTCTAAAAATGGACTGAATAAAAAAAAAAAAAAAAAAAGAATATTCGTGGCTTGGCTTTGGCTGTAAGTCACCACAGTAGTACTTCTCAGACTTTAGAAGCTGATGTTTGCAAATTAATTACTTGGCCTTTAAATAGTTCCAAACCACCCAAAGTGCTCCATTATGTTAGCACAGGCTTGAGAAATAGATATGTATTACTAGCTAATTGAATAACATATGGTGTTGATTAGTGCTTAGCTCTTTTTATAGAACTCAATTAAAAAAATGACTGCAGTATATTTTGAGACTATGAGATGTCTGTTGGTTGCTTCTGGCACAAGGGAACTGCTGAACCAAGAAATTACAAACTTTTTCTGTTTAGTTCATCTATAAGTTCCTTTAGGAACTTGTGGTGCACGTGCATGTGATGGGAGATAGGCTGGGGTCTGTTTGTTTGCTGCAGCCTTTCCTGAAAGACTTAAGTGCTCTCCCGGCAAAACAAAACAAAAGCCCAGGCTTTTATTTTCTGCACTATTGCTCAAGGTATACGAATATACAATGAGCCTATTTCAGATGGATGAAAATCTGCTTTTACAGAGTGGAGTTTGCAGAGATGTGTTTCCTGGGACGAGTCCCAGAATATAGACATTAAGGTATAAAACCCTCCAACCCCAAATAACCTCAGTCTCCTTTCACTCCATCCCTCTCCCTTCCCCAAGAAATAAACATGTAGGGAGAACCTGCCTTTATTTCTTTCACTTAATACAATTATTCCTCAAGATGTTATTTTCCTCTTGAAATTTGCAAAAATCACCTGAGACAATGATGATTATGATTTTCTTATTATTCACACAGATGACTGAAGTGGTATAACAGCTAACAGCAGTCATGAGATTGGGGGGATCTGGAAGGATATGAAGAAACAATAAAGAGGAAAATAAGATGTTTCTCCCCTGACTTATCTTCTTTTTTTTCCTCCTGAGCTACCTCTTCTACTACTGTATTTCATGTGGATTTTTTGAAGAGAAAATTTGGTAAATAGTGGCTTCAAATGTGATGTGATGTGCACTGTGTGAGACAGATAGCAACAAGAAATACTGGCTTCCATCCGCAATTTTATCACTGACTAGTAATTTAGCTCTTGGGTGTATGACCTGACAAACTCTTCCTTGCTTTTTAGAAGCAAGTGATGATTATTCTTGCAGTCCTAAAATTCTTAGTAGAAAAGTCTACCAACAGAGTGAAATTACTTAATGCATGTATTTTCCAGTTTTTCACATGAGCTTTTATTGTATTATATACTATTTTGTATTTATTTTTTGTCTGAAAGACAAAAAAATCTGAAAAACTTGGAACGAAGTCGCTTCTGAAAAATCGATTATTTTTAAATAAGCCTTTTCAATCCCAGTAGGTTCACATTCCCCAGTAGCTCTTCCACTGAAATGATGTCCATTCATCCATCCAGAGAAAACAGATGAATCCTGCAGCATATCCTGAAGGTTACTTGGGTCATTTGGGAGGGAGCTGCATTTCAGAGATGCAGTGCTTTCACCGTGACTGTCCTTTCACTGTTTTCCCATTGTTCATCCATCTCATTGTATGTTTGTAACTGCCACAGCAGCAATGTGTAAAATAGACCATTCATGACCTAAATTGCTGTGGGCTCAAAAGCAGGAGCCGGTGCAACCCTGATCAAGAATGGGAAGGCTACAGTGTCGGGACCACATCATCCAGTGATAACAAGAAGGCGAAAAAGCTATTTTATTTTTGTGTTCCTGATCCTTCCCTCAGGCTGTCCTGGCCTCTCCATCCATGTATAAAATAGACAGCAATATGTTCATTTTAAGCTTCTCCCAGGAACATATTTCTGGAGCCAACATTTTATTTAGTGAGGTCAAAGCAGAGGTTGCAAAGGCATGTTATCTGTCACTGGCTTCTTGGTAAAGGAGTTGCAGGTAACTGGTGCAGTAGGGATTTTTCAATAACATAACAGGTAAATAGGAAGACTGTAGTCTACAGATACCCAGTTTTGGGGAGGGTCCTGTCACCTGTATCTGCTTACAGTGTGAAAGAGTTTCTTAAAAGGTTGATGAAAAGGTCACCTTCCTCCTATGACTGTCATCAACCAGTAGTGTCCTATCATGTGAAAGATACAGCATCAAATTTATGATGTTTGAAAGGATCGGAAGATTTCCATTATTACCAGAGGGGGTTTTGTGTAGTGGCTGATAGCATTCCCCTGAGATGTGAAAATTGTTAAAGTGAAAATTAGAGAGAAGGTCTTGATAAGTGATCAATTTTTATTTTTTAAATTTTATTTTTTTTTAAACATTGTTTTAGCAACAGTTTCTTTGAAAGCAGTTGATATATGTTGTTATCTCTAGATACCTGAAAACCAGATTTTCATTTTACCTGCCAAATTTGGTCCTTTTAACGTTATGGCAAGCAGAATGAGATTCATCCTATCTAAGTTGAGATCTACAGCATAGACATCTGTAGAGGAAAGAGGATGCATGTTTCTAAGAGCAAAACACTGAGTTATAATGTTAGTGTACTTCATAGTGAGATGACTCTTTCTATAATCACTGAGTGACTGTAGCATCTAGGAATGACTAATTGAGATGCAAGCACCCACATCTTTGCCACCTTTGTCATTTTCACAGTTTTGGAATGAAATATTAGAGACCTCTGAATACTGTAATTAATGGACTTTTGTCCTTAATGCCCTGTCTGTATTTTCTATCCTTCAGCTCTTACAGGCAATGTATTTGTTGCAGCAACTTGTTGGAAAATGAGTTGTTCCAAAGAGATTCTTCATAATATACTGTGTCATTCATCAATGGCGAATGATCTGTGTTGAGTACAACTGACTTACTGGCACACAGGTCTCTTACTCTGGGATTCATATACTCAATTGGCCTCTCGAATAGAACCAAAATATTTAACTATTATGTACACAGGGTCTAAGAACCAGCAACTGGAATAGTTCCACACTGACAACAAAGTCTGGAAACAAAACAGTTAGTTGGAATACAAATAAGCGAAGTTTCCTTTCCATATCCTTGAATAGAAACCATGCTTTTGTCTTGCATTTAAGAAGATAAGCACTGTTTCACAAGAAGGATGTAATTTCTAATCCCTTACATTCAAGCACATCTCAGAAGAGAAATCCCCAGGCAGTAGGTTTGTTAGCCAAGCCAGCAAACATCACAAATTGTACTTGTGCTGGTTTTCCACATGGAACAGTTTTCTACTTCACAAACCTATAATGTCATGCAAAGTTCATTTTACTGGTAAGCATCATTGAGCCAAAATTGAGTTCAGAGCTCCAGGGAAAATAAATGTAAACATTTATCCACAGTGCTATTTAAATTGGCTTGAAATTTTGAGTTCTTGGTAACCTTGCTCGTTCATTTCTAGTTCACTGCAGTCTTCCTTAGGGCTCCTAAAGGTTGAGAAGTTAGTTTTCTTTTAAAGGGGGGAAAAAAGTTATCTGCAAAACTGGTGACTGTGTATATGATATGCAACTAATTCAGTCAAGATGAGCTCTATAAGGGCAGGGAAAAAGGGTTTTAATTTAATGCCTATCCATCTCCACATAGGATCAGCTGTTCAAACGAATAAGACATTGATAACAATTAAAAAAATGTTTTTAAAATTAAGATTATAATGTTTTCTTCTAATTATATTCTGAGTAACTTCCCAATAGAATAAACTAAGTATTCTTTCCCTCATCCCCACCAATCAAAATTGCTGCCTAAACATTTCATTCCAGAAAATAAAAGCATGCAATGATGCAGGTGTGAACTGCAAGTCTGTGTGCTACTTTGCAAGAATTAGTCTGCATCTGCATTAGTTGAGACACTGGTGGATCTTTTAGAAAGTTTCACAAACTTTTTTTCTTTTCTTTTAAAATACTACTTGGAGTGGTAAATTGTATTTTGAAAGTATCTCGGTCTCCCCCTTCGTTATCCGTTGCTATCTTAATTTCCTTGTCCTTTAAGGAATGTTGAGTAAGATGGATTCAGAATGCTTTAATACTAAACTGCTTCTGTTTTTCCAAATTTTTTTTGTCTTTATGTTTGGTATTTTTTTTTCTTTTTTCCTCAAACCATTTGTATGCTATGCAATGCTAGCTTACAGCATCAGCTCAAGTGATTTGCACAGGTGTATAGTATATCACCTTAGTCCTTCAGTGTGCCATTATGTATTCAGAAATCACTGTATCTGTAAAGGAAATGGTGGCAGACTGTAGTGTAATGTGTATTCCTGAAACTTCTGTTTTTCTAACTGTCACCTAGTCTACAGGTATAAACGATTCCCTTCTTCCTCCAGATTTCAGAGAGATATGACAGTAGGCAAAAATGTATTGTGGCTCTAATGCCATCACAGCTTTCTAATGAATCATAGAATGGTTAGAGTTGACCTTCAAAGGTCATCTAGTCCAACCCCCCTGCAAGGAGCAGGGACATCCCTGACTAGATCAGGTTGCTCAGAGCCTCATCCAACCTGGCCTTGAATGAAAGCACAAGTCAAATGCTCGATGCTTGAATCATTTATTTCCAAGGTGTACTTTCCCTTACTATGCCTTTATTTAGCATGCATTTTATAATTTCTTTTTCTGGAATGAGATTAGAATGCAAGATGGAAGTATTCTGTATACCAAAAATAAGACTCTCATAGATTAGGCTGTGATGACTGGAATATTAGAGGGATGTTATAACATGCTAATACAGTTTATTAGACTGCCAGCTTATTTGTGTTTCAAAAGGAGTTAGATATGTGTACACATAATGTACAATGTTTGTTTAATTTACTAGATTATATTTGCTTAGAAGATCTGTTTTATTATACTAATCTCATGGCTATATGACTAGCACTATAGGTCTAAATATATACTGTACTTGTAATTTTAAATTTATACTGCTCTCTAGTGGGGAATGTTTTCAATGCAAAAGATTATATATATATTAATGTACAGCATGTATATAAACTGGGGTTTCTGAAAAGTTACTGTCATCTAGAGCAATTTGGAAAAACTGGTGCTATCATGTTAGCATTTTAATCCTTGTAATGTGTTGATTAAAGACTGAATATCTTAATTTAAAAATATTTTAGACAGATGAATATATCTCTCTTTGGAGTGAACAATATCTCTAGCAAACTCCAGAAGGCTGAGAGCTTGATGGATTGCTGATGCTTCCTCAGGAGAAACCTTCTCCTTCCATTAGGAGAAGAATGCCATAGATCTGTAGAAAAACCTCAGGTTTTCTCCTAAACTCATTATATCTTATGGGATAGCTGTGATTTGTCTGTAAAAGTTCCTGTCATCACTGTTGATATAATAGGTTTGATTTTAATAAGTAACTACATTTATGCTGCTTTTTTTTTCCTCTTTAATTTTGCTTTGGAATTAATTGTTTAGCCTGCTTTCTCATCTCTTGCTTTGGACAGCTAAAATCCTGGATAACATAGTTGACTATACACAAAAGTTGAAATAGTAATACTGACTGAACTGATTGAGTGAGGTTTTAATCTACAGCAAGTGCAGAGCTCCTCTCAGAGCTGGATTTGTACTTTCTTAAATCAAATAGACTTTAGTTAGCATAAAAGAACAAAATACTAATTAGATAGAAAGCGAATCTGAAAACTGAGATTGAAACTGTTTTTGAATATTGATAGGATTTAGAATTGCATCTTTAGATAAATTTGTCTTTTAGGTTTGATTGGAAAGCAGTAAATGTGCTTAAATCCTTGGGAGGACTGGCAAAACATTTAGTTGATGAAATTTATAGTATTTGAAGCTATCTCAAGAATGATTTGCAGTATTTTGGTGTAATCAGACCCGAATCTGAAGACTTGTTTAAAGTTATTTTTAGATACTGAACCTTGTCTGTATCTGAGATTAAAGGCATCTGTAGCCCATTTTCTTATGTTGCTGTAATCATCTTTTTTTGTCTCTAGGTTGTCTGATTTGTTAGTTAGAGACCAAATAGTATCATCATATTTAAGGCTGCAGCAATTTTGTCACTCAAAGTACAGATTAGATTCTTTGGTTAGATTTTTGTATATTCACTGACTCTGCAAGAACAAGCAGTTTAAAGCTTTATATGCTATATAAAGGTCTCATAAAGATGCTAAGTTGGTATAACATTTTGCACTTCTTGAACAGTAAATTAGGTTTGCAGTGTACAGAGCACTTCTTCACCTGTGCCATTTCTGCTCACCTTTAATCACAGAAGCTTATGTTTACATTGGTTTCCCCTGAAGTTCTGCAGATGGGATTATCGTCTCATTTCTGTATTTGTTGCAGTTTGGTATTAGCCGAATCGAAGTTAACTATCCTTGAATTATACTCCTGGGAGGTTAAGATAAGAAGCCAATAGAACATGTTTATTATTTGTCTTTGAACTATTTTGAATCACACAAGTTATGAAATCATTAGATTTGGGCTTGAAAGCGTTCACAGGAGGTGGAGGGGGGATGACTAGGGATTGCTAAATACCTAATTAATAAACTGAACAGCGCGATCTATGCTTAGCTTAGCTGACAAAAATATAGAGTGTCTATTTTTTCTTTTGTTAGTTGCAATGCATCAAAATATATAAATATGACAAATAGAGACTAACTCTACTCCCCCCCCTCCTGTTTTTTCCCACTTGAAAAATGCTTCTTGCATTTCCAAGTGCTAAAACAGCTAAGAATTTCTAGTGATTAGTCAAGTGCAGTACTTAAATATAGGAGTGTGTGTAATGGAATGTAACAATAGATTGTTGTTCATGTAGAGTTTAACTGACCTATTTATTCTACATTTTATATAAAAAAAAACTTAGGGACACTTAGGGATTTAGTCCTACGGAGAATTATCAAATATTTTTGCTGTAATAACTACTTGTATTTCTGTCGTGGATTGACCTTGTCTGGCTGCCGGACACCCACCCAGCTGCTTGCTCTCTCTTTCCACACCAGGACAAGGAAGGGGAAATAAGATGGAAAAGCTTGTGGGTTGATATAAAGACAGGAGGAGTGCTTACTGGTCACCGTCATGGGCAAAATAGATTCAACTTGAGGAAAATTAATGTATTGCCAATTAAAGTAGACTAGGATGGTGAGAAACAAAGACAAAACACTGAAACGCTTTGCACCTCTGCCCCCGCCTTCTTCCCAGGCTTCACTTCACTCTTGAGTCTTCTACACTACCCTCCCATCCCCGAGTCGTGGAGGACTGGGGTTGTGGTCAGTCCGTATCACTTTACTGCTGCACCTTCCTCCTCATGATGTTCTCCCTAGGGTCCCTCTTATGGGATACAGTCCTTCACAGACTGCTGCAGTGGGGGTCCTTCCCACGGGCCCTTTCCATGGGTTAGAGTCCTTCTGGAAAGGACTACTCCAACATGGGTCCCCCATGGGGTCACAGGTCTTGCCAGAAAACCTGCTTCTGCATGGGGTCCTCTCCATGGACCGCAGCCCCTGTTGGGAGCCTGCTCCTTTGTGGGCTCTCCATAGGCTGCAGCTTCCTTCAGGGCATCTTCACCTGCTCTGGTGTGGGGTCCTCCCTGTGCTGCAGGGTGGATCTCTGCACCTCCATGGGCTGCAGTGGGACAGCCTGCCTCACCATGATCTTCACCGTGAGCTGCAGAGGAATCTGTGCTCTGGCACCTGGGGCACCTCCTCCTCCTTCTTTTCCACTTTCTACAGGGCTGTTTCTCTTATGGTTTTTTTTCAAGTGCTGCAGTGTTTTTACCCTTTCTTAAATGTGTTATTACACAGGTGCCACACCCATGGCTGATGGGCTCAGCTTTGGGCATTGGTGGGTCAGTTTTGGAGCTGCCTGGGACTGGCTGTCCCCAGCATGGGACAACCCTTGGCCTTGTCTTAGAGAGGGTACCCAGCAGCCCCAACTGCTGGCACCTGGGCACCTGCATCCAATACAGTTTCCCACTGAAGGTGACAATTAAGATGTCATGAGCTTCATCTAGATTTTGCTGAGATTTCTAACTTAGCATTTTTAAGGTTACTTTATTTAAGAATTGTCCTATGAAAAGTAAACTAACCAAGGATAAGATAAAAATAGTTTAGAAATTAAAAAGAACCTCATGTGACAGGTTGGTTCCAGTGACAGATTTAATAGTACCCCTAAACGTTTAGAGACATTCACCTGAGTGGCTGTGAAGTTACTCAAGTTACACAGTAGAACTAAAAAACATGAACAGAAAGCAAAACACATGAGCAGGAATGTAGTGTAGAAATATGAAAATGCAGAGAACCTGATTTTACTGGTTTGCAGATGTAGAAGTCTTGTGTATATTATTTTGTATTGCTCATCAATTTTCCCTCCTTTTTTTTTTTTTCCCCCTAGAAAACATGAAGAAGCCCTGGAGCCCTGATTTACCAGTTGATAACCACTCATACAATTCAGATTTCACATCTGTCCCAGACAGGGAAGGTGAGAAAGAATTAGCTCCCAATGGCACTGAAGAAAAGAAGGAAAGAGAAAAGAAACACACCAATTTCACTTTGTGTAATGTTTGTAACATTCAGCTGAACTCTGCTGCTCAGGCACAAATCCACTACAACGGCAAATCCCATCAGAAGAGGTTAAAACAGCTCAGCAATGGAAATCTCAAAAGTGATAACGGTAAGCATTAAAATATGTATACCTTTTGCCATGCTTTGATCTGAGAGTTGCAGCAATCTGCAGTAATGCCAGTATGTATGAGTCTAAGCAATTTTTTATTCAGCCAACAAATCCTTTGAAGTTAAGGCAAAGGCTCTCAGTGACTTCAGAGTGCTTGGGGTCATCCCTGGCATGAGCATCTGGCAAATAGCTGAGGGTATATCGTCTGTGTTGTTACAAGTTTTTTCATTTTATATTTTGTTTAGATGGTGATGTTGATTCAGCTTATCTCTCATTCCATTTACATTTTGATGGTTTTCAGCATAATCGGTGATATTCCATAGTTCACAGTCTACTAGAAAGGTTATTCATGTGAGGGGTATGTTTGCTTTTAATGAATGTAATGCGGTTGCAAAATAAATTGAAACAAATAAAAACAGATCAAATACATTCCTAAACTCATTTCACTTCAGTTTGCTTATTCAGGGTTCAACCCATAGCTAGCATAAATCTATTTAAAGGTCATGACTGAAGTCAAACAGAGATAGAACAAAGGTTATTTTGATTTTAATTTATTTCATTGATAGCTTCGGAAAAAGCATTTTGTAGTAGTGACATATTTTTGTATCATCAGAGTGAGTTGTACAGCTCAAAGAAAAACATGTTTGTGGCTTTATGTACAAAAGTTGATCAGATAATAGAAGCAAATGATGGTCCCTGACAAGAAAAAAAAGATTTTCTCTGTTGCATAACAGGTAGTACTCGACTTTGCTGTACTGTGGGTAGAGTTGTACTATACTGTTCTATCTGCTTCTGTGCACCATGCCACAGAAATAGTGGTCTTAGTATGATGTACTTAGGACTTTCAGACTTACTTTCTTCATACCACATGCATTGCTTAATATTTTGTGCCGTGAGTTGCTTCCTGCCCCATCTGCAGCAGGATATGCAGAATACTAATCCTTAGATGGGTCTTAAGAGGTATTTTAATAATCTGTGCTTTGTCTTGGCTTTAAGAATTGGGAATAATATGGGTGTGTTGCTGAAGTGTGTTGGATGTGAATGCTTTGCTATGTATGAGGCTCATTTCCTTAAAACAAAACAATAAAACAGACAAAAAAAAAAAAACCCTTAACACTGAACAACACAAATTCTTTTGTCTTTAAGTGGTGGGACTATAAAATTTGGCTCTGTTCATAGTTCAGGCTTAGGAAGAGTACCACTACCATTAGTAGGAGCTGTGAAAACATGTAAAGAAAGATTGATTTCCTAATTGGTTAAAAGTGCAATATAGTTATCCACTAAACCAGATAAACACAGTCTAATGTTATTGCTATCTTCAGTTAAGGTAAAATTGTGTTATTGTTGGCAGGATTTTGCTAGTGATAGAAAGTGTTTTTCTGCAGTTCATTTTTCTCCTTTAATCCACAGTAATGACAGAATTAGTAATTAAGCAATGCTGAAAGTAATGTTAAAGGGCTTCAGTCATGCTTCAACATTTCTATTCTAGAGAGGATAGAATTAGTAGTATACTGGCATGTTTCTTATTTCTTCTTTAAAAGTATCACTGTGTCATGTGTAACCACATGCATTTGTAGTCAGAAAATAGCTGACTGACTATCTAGCTCTTTGTTTCAAAGTGCAGTTATTTTGGGGGAGTTGCCTGAAACTTGAGGCTTTTCAAATCTGGTAGATCTTTGAGTATCATCAGAAGTAGCACTCTGCTGAGAGAATAATGTAGAGAAGAACGTAAGGAAGTGATTTTTTCCATGTTATCATGTTTTGAGATTTCAGTTTTTTGTTTTAAGCTGAACATTATGAATTAAATGGAGACAAATATTAAATGTTTCTTGCTAGAATTTAAACTGAATTAGAACTGAATGTTTGGATAACCACCCTCCCCGCACTTTGAACAGAGATTCTGTTTGAGATTCCTTTTCTAAGTCAGGCATAAGTTGGAACCTGACAGACCTTCCACAACATTAGCTTTTGTTAAAACTACTGTATCTGAAATATGGGCAGTGTTTTTCAGACAAATGGTTGTTCTGTTGATGAGACCCCAGCTAGTTGCAGTGACATATGACCATGTCTGAGAAAAATTATGACTCAACCCTTTGTCATGTGCACACAAGTGACACTTTTTGAAGGTTGCTGATGTAACTGAAATAACTGTTAAACATGTGCAGTACTATTTATTCAATGTCTGTCAGTAGGTTGATTTATTTGTGAAAATGGTATTTCTTGTGCAGAAGTCTGATTGTCACAGAAGACTGTTGTTATGCGCAATGTCCAGGTTAATGGTCTAATCATTCTTGAGACTAAATTCTGCTGTAAATTAAAACTAAGTAAAGGATCTTCTCAATGAAATTGTGTTCTAAGGCTTCGTCGTCAGTAGTTATTCATTATATCTCGTGTTGGATGCATGAAGTGCTTGCACGAAGCAGAAGAAAACCCCATTTCCCGATACAGTGATTCACAGACTATGCTATGGGTTGTATATGCCTTTGCAAAGTTGTGTGCTCACTTGGAACTAATGTACGTGGAAAGGTTGGGAAAAATATTGTAATTGTGACTTCTCTTTGTTTTGATTCATCTCTGAATTATTGCTGCCAAGCAGTACGGGTTTGTGTGTTTTATATCACAAGGGCTAATAGAAATGGAGGATTGATTTATATGAAGCAACAGCCCATGTCTTGTTCCCGAACAATTTGCAATGGCCTACTGAACAGAGGTAGGGTTCAGCTGTATTAGCATTTGACTGTGTAATTAAAGCTGTCACGGTGTAGTCATCGCCTTCAAATTGTGTGAAGTAGCTTTTATCTGCTGGGCATAAATAACAGAGCATGTTACTGTACTTGAATATCTCTGCGTTATTTCGTAAGGTAAGTTGCTTAAGGACAAAGGCTATTAACCTCTATGATACACAATTATTAATTAATATGCATTGTGGGGTTAAAAGCAGTGTTTCTTTGCTGTGGTATTAGTATCTGTACTGAATTTGAACAGCTCACCAGATTTCCTCTAAAAAGCTTTACTAGTTCCTTATCTGTCAGCTTGGCAGCTTTACAATAAGATACCCATTTGGTGCCTTCCTGGGGCAGAACAGTCTCAGAACAGCAGACTGTGCAGACTCACAAAAATTATGTGAACCCATTGTTTCTTGTGTCATTGCATGGTACAGTGATTTGTGATGACTTAACAGGACATGGTGAGGCGTCAGCACTTCTGTTCCTGAACTGTGTGTACTTGGGAGTAACACAATTTTCCGTGTTCCTTCCTCCTAATAATTGCCTTTTATGTCACTTCAAAAGACTTCTCGCACTGTCCTCATTACACCCTATGATATATTCTTCTTGCTGGTGATTTTTTTTTTTTTTTCTTTCTGCTCTGCTACGTGAGTAGCAAGGTGACAAAAAAGTCAATGGAGATTTTGAGTAAGTTTTGGATTAAAAAGAAGGCAAAATGCACGTCCTCTCTGGTCTGCCAACAGTGCACCACTTCTCACCAAACCAACCTGGATGCTGTGGGAAGAGGTGACCTCTTGTGGGAAATCATTTATTCTGACCAGAAGGAATAAGGCTCACATTTCTACTGACAAAATGGAAAAATAACTGTGGATCCAAATGTATAGCAGTACCAGCTGATATTGTGAAGATTTTATGTAAACCAGAATTCCCCCTGTGCTTCCTTTTGTGTAAATTGCTGAATCATCACAAGTGAATCAGGCATGCTTAGGACAAAAACTAAAACTGCTTTCCTCTGCAATAATTTCTACAATACATTAGATAACAAGTGGAAAAAATAATGAAAGAGCTGATAAATGCCCCAAAATGAATAGGGCTCCTTTCACTTTAAAAAATGTCTTCTTTTGAAACATAGGAGTTAGGGAGGCATTTGGCAGTAGTTTCTTTATCTAACTCTCTGAATTCATAACCCAGATAAAAGACTATACAATTTAGCAAGTTTAATTTACTTTTTTTTTTCATGTACTTTTGAAGTAAACCTGCCTACAACTTTTTTTTCAGTGAAATTTCATCTTACTAAAATCTTATTGTACTGTGATCACGGACACTGAGTGCATGGAAGAAAGAAAGGGAAAAGATCAGAATTAAATATCCATTTTTTAATGCCTTGATAACTGCAAAAAGCAAGTCTCTTAATTCAGCACTAGATATTACTTTAGAATAAGTAACAATTTGATTGTTACAGTTATACTGAAATATGCACTGAAATATGAGTAAAATCAGTTCCCCATGTTATTCTTTTTCAACTGTATATGATGATTGAATGTAGTTTTCCACAACTCTTGAGATAACAATTCAATAATATCTATACAGTAAATGTTTGCACACTAATCAGAGAAAATATTTCAACTTTATATCTTTTTTTTTTTTTTTTGACACTGAAGTCCTGACTTTTTACAATCTGGCAGGTAGGAATTCCAGAAGATGCATCTAAACCACTTGTGGTCCCCTTCCTAACGTTTCTCTGTGGCTGATTCTTTTCTAGTTCTGTGCTGCTGCTGCACTTTGCATCTCTGCCGTCACGTTTTTTGATCATGAAAACTTGCAGCTTTGGGGCAGATAGAATATCTTATATTAAGGTGATCAGCTGCCGAGCTACAGCTTTCAGGCAAATGGTGTTGCCTTCTCTTTTCATTGCATTAGTCCTCCTTTCAGAGAAAGAGGACTTGGATAGGGCTTTGAGGAATGGAGGAAATCTTCAGATAAAGTATATTCTCCTTCAGAGGAGGGGATTTTCTGTTAGTTTGCTGGAAAACAAGTTAGAGTCAGATCCACTTGAGATGTGTCTGGAAGTTATGTCTTTAGTGGTGACCTGTAACAATTTTCTCTCAAGATAAAGCAAGAAGTTATACCATAACAACTAATTTACTGTTTTATGGTTGCAAACTTTTTTTTTTTTTAATGTTATATTCTGATGCAAAGCCTCATGGCCAGTTAACAGTAAATCCAATATGAGTTATCCTCTAGTTTTAAGCATCTAGTTTGTGGGTCATAGATGCTGCACTTCCTTACAAAATACTGGCAAGTTCCTTCTGGCTATTCTGTAATACCTCCCGAATGTCAAAGCTGGACATCTCTGGACAAGTAGGACTGGCTGAGGGCAGTGTGTTGTCGCTTCCATTGCTCCCAGATGTAAGTCTGTCTTCTTATTGCAAAACACTTGTCTATTTTCATCTTACTCCTATTCCAGTTAGTGAACTATTAAGACAGCTTCTGCTTTTAAGAGCACTTTTGCAAGTAAGATATGCTTTTAAAGCACTACTTGTCTTTTCAGAATTATTTTTTTTAATTGTATTGAGAAATGTAATACCCACCATGTATTACATCATAGTTCAGCACAAGGTTTTGTCACAAAGTAACTATTATCATTCTATTATTGAGCTTATCATTGTATCATTGAATGTATCGTGTGTCAATGAATGAATTAAGCCTAAGAAAAAGCCAGCTCACACCAGCTACATGCATGATGTTCCTGTTTCCCCTAATAAGCACTGTAGGATCCACTTGGCTTTGTAAGTATACAAAAAAATGATGGATGGATGCTAATTGTGGACAAACTCTTTACCTGTGTGCAAATATCGATTGTAGACTTGCTATATAGGTAGCTGACAGCTACCTATTAGAAATAAATACAAAAGGACATGGCTACGTTTTAATACAGACCAATCATAGATAAACCCTAGCATTGTGACAAATTGTAGGAAGGCTGGGAAAAAGTTTCATGAGTGCACCTGGAAGAACTTCAATAATGCCATGCAGTCACAAAGATAACTTATGTTTGAGCAATCTTCAGGGCATTATTTTGGATTTGGGCAGGAGAAATTCATAGTAGTTAATTTGTCATGCAGTGTGTCTGGTAATTGGTCTACTGAATAGCATGGCAGAAGGAAAAAAAAATTGTAGAAGCCTAGAAAACTATGTTTATTAATTATGATTGATTCTTCAAAAGCTGGAGGATAAGTAAAAATTTATGGCTAAATATGCTTAAATAATTTTTGAAGTTACTTATTATTCATCAGGTGCACTTAGAAATGTACTTGCGTCCTTTGCTGAAGTATGGTTTCAGTCTCAACTGGCAAATTCATTTCTTTTCTACCATCTTGGTTTACAACTGATTAAAGCCTACTGTGGCAGTTTGTTATGAGTCAAACGGTTTAACATATATGAAAAGTCTCAACTATCAAGAACATTTGCCCAGGGTCTAAACAAGTCTGCAACTGCAGGTTAAAAAAGTTACAAAAAATTGGGTTTGTTCTAGATTTCTGCCTGCATATAGGATTGCACAGGTTCTCTTTTGATATCCCCAGCTGTATAGAATGCCCCCCTTTTTGGTATCATCTCCAAAGCAGGATGCTTAGCAAGTTCTCTCCATCCACAGGACATGGATCCATGAAAAATTCTGCTACAGTGTCGGATAGCTTGAGCAAGTTCAGAAGTGGGTCCTTAATTTGCTGCTTTCTAGCAAATGTGGATAGGGTTTCTGATTGCTATGTTGTGGCGGTGGGCACTGAGGTACTTACAGGTGTCTTCAACAGCATACAAAGGCTGCTGTTATAAGCAGGTAAAAGAGTGAAAATCTTCACCCGTTTTGTGCCTGCTTGCTATGTTTAATCCTCTTCCATACTTGCAGTTCTTACTCTGTTCCAGGTGTTCTCTCACAGTTCACTTGTCCTTTTTAGACATTCATGGGCTCGTGTCTTCAGGAGTTTATGTTGCTTCTAGATTTACAACACTTTTTCTTCTATGTTGAAAAATACCTGCCCGTTTAGTCCCCAAATCCGTGCTTAAAATATGCTTTTGAAAAGCAAGAAAGGTAACTGTCATCTTGCTATCTTTGTGCCTCTGCTTAACATTAGCATAGTCTCTTTTTAATAATTTTATTTTTTTCTTTTTTCCCTCCTGTACGACTTCAGGCTAAAACCTGCCGTGCAGCCTGTTTACCTGAAGTGGTTTATCTTTCCATTTTAATGTTAATACTATTTCAGGTGAATGTTGTCTTAATCTTTTATGCTGTATCAGGAATATCGATAATCAGTCCTAAATTAGCTGTATAAGGTTCAGTTACTCTGGGAGCAGTCTGTGTCCATCTCTGTTGTTTCTGAACTGTGCCGAGATGTCAATCTGCCATTCTTTGCTTCTCCCTGAGTGTGGCACCAGTCTCATTTCTGAGAACACTGGCATTTGATCTCTGCTTGCATGTACAGCTAACAAACTATTGAAACCTGTTTTGCAGGATCTCCATTTAGTTCTGCTTATATCACTAGGTCCAATATAGATTATGATGACCGTGGCTTCCTTCCAGACCTTCTCAGTAACTTGTCTTCATTTAATATGATGGTTTGTTATTATTATTTTTTTTTCCTGCACTGGCATCTGGTAGGCAACAAATCTTCTATGAGTCATGACAACGGACTAAGTTTATCAACGTTTCCCGGTATTAATTTCCTGAGCGCTAGCTTTTCCCATATTCAGTTATTTTTCTTACTTCAAATATAGGTCTATATTCCTCAATGAAGCTGTAAAAGGATAATTTTGTATCTCTCATGGTGGCATTATTTTTTTTTTTTAACTTTTAGATTATCACAGAATGTAAGCAGAATTTTTGAGCTATATTTGAGAAGAAGAAAAATAAAACAGATATCATCAAATGTGACACATTTCACTAATGCTGACTTCTTATTTATGGCTTTTTATTCTTCTGATTCAAAATATACTATCTACCTGATAGTCATGTCACTGAAATATTTAGTTATTTTTTTATCCTCTGACAGGTTTCACAGTAAGGAGAAATATATCTCAAGATCAGAGTTTTAAGACCAACTGCAGTAAAATTAATTACAAACTCCTGTTGATTTCAAGAGGAGTTGGCAAGTTCCTCACTCTTTTGAGGAACTTAATTAACGTTAGCACACATTTAAGCCAGTTCAGTTTACATCATCAAGGAACCACCGGTTCTAATCTACAGTTCACACTGCTACTGTGGGAGTAAATTAATCTGTATGATGTCTTTCCTTTGTTTCTCACATTAATGCTTATAGGCTAGCTGGGCTGAAGTCCCCATGCAGACAGCATTGTAGATATATGGACAACATCAAGATTTCTCTGCCAGTTTTTCCATATATATAAAGTTAGAGAGCTGCAAAGATACAGTAATTGTAAGCAAAGCAGCTCACTTATTAAACCGTGTTCTGTAATCAAAATTGAAACTCTTCTCTTGTGACTTTATGTCAGGGTAATATGTCTTTAAATGCAAGTTTCCCTGGTGGGCATAGTATGTGTGATTTTTTGGCTATAGAAGTAATATGAATGTTTCTTTTTAAAAGCTTTAGCAACATAATGACTATTAGAGTAGAAGGAAAAATGAAACATAATCTCCCTCTGTGCTAGACCCCACAATGTGGTAGAAGGAAAAACAAAGTTAATGAAGAATAATTTTGTGATCAAACATTTTTGTGAGCTTTAAACAATTTCATTCATAGCTAAGTACAGTGAAAGTAAAACTGGAAATGTCAAAATGACTCACTTTGGTATTTTCGAATGCCATTGGTTAGCAATTTTGTCAGAGATTATTCAGAAATGGGGTATTACTAATTTTCTTCTGTTGAAGCTGTCCCATTTTTAATTATTCTTGGGAACACTTAACTCATCTGTCCCTTTTTTTTTTTTGCCAGGAGAACCCCATCCCTGCCTTTGAGTAAGTCTCATTCTGTCCCAATAGAAATAGCTATTTTATTAAAAAGTGGATTAAAAATTCCTCCTTCCACTTCCTGTCCTCAGATTCAATAGAGGTTTGAACCTTGGTAGCTTGCATTGTGAATAGATATTTTTTCCACTGGGGAAAGACAGTAGAATTTTCTCTTTTTCTTGGTCCTCTGTTTTAACTATTCTGATAATATGTCCTAGTTTTTCCTAGGGGGTGTGTTTGTTTGGGTGGTTTTTTTTTTTCTTTCCTTATTATAGTTTTTATTTGATCATCAAACTGAAGAAAACCAATGATCACATGGCTGTAGTACTGACTGTACTTAGCTGCATTTTCCTCACTCTTGATTCAGGGTCATGTTACTTGTAAACTGTTTTAGTCATAAACACATTTTAATCATAAAACTTTTATATACTAAATCACAGATGGATGCATATACATAGGTGGTCATTCTCAGTAAACTTCCAATTTCAATGCTATCTTTTTCTCTTTTTGCTGTTGAAAAAATAGTATCTTTAATGTTTATTTTTTTCCTAGAAGAGTTAGCAAAACTACTGGTAAAATGACAGCATTCTTACCAAAGGTAGTTGAGACAAGGACTGTAGACAAATGTAGTAAAGTTCAAGTTGAAATACTACCAGGGATGTCCCTCAGCTCAGTAGTGATATTTGAGACTCTGAAATCTGTCTTTACTGTGTGATAAATTGAAAATTATAAGTCTTTAAAAGAAGCAGTTCAGCTTTTTGTAGTAGTCAAACAGAGAGTTACACAGAGAGCATTAGAATCAAGCCTGTAGGAATTTTTCTTGTGGAATTGTATACTGGGGAAGTTTTCAGTGGCAAGCAGGATAGCACATTTTAAGGGATCTTTATAGGAGGAATATAAAATAATGATGCCTGGAAATGTTAGTCCCATCTTCAGAAAAGGCAAGAACTAGAAGCCAGTCAGTCAATTATCAGTGGCCAGGAAGTTTATGGAGCAAGTCTTTATGAAAGCCGTTGCAGGCACATGAAGTAGAGGAAGGTGATTGGGAACAGCCAAGACAGATTTACATGCAGACTTTGTAAGACCAACCTCATTACCTTCTATGGTGAAATGGCTGGCTCTGTGAACACAGGCATATAATTTTCTCACTTAAGACAGACTTTCATTATGGTCTCCCATGGGATCATTGTATCCAAACTGTTGAGATAGGGCTGGATCAGTGGAGTACAAAGTAGATTAAAAGCTGGTCAAATTATCAGATTCAAAGTGTAATGGTCAAGCTTCCAGTCTAACAGGCAGATGATCAGTTTGGGGGATTGACACTGGGGCCAATGCTGTTAAACATCTTCATGAGTGATCCTCATGTTAGGATGGAGTGCACACTTACAGAATCTGCAGGTGACACTAAACGTGATGAAATCATTACTATGATGGAGTACAATGCTGCCATTCACAGGAACCTCAAAAAACTGCAGGAGTGCCCCAGCGGTAACCTCATGAAGTTCAACAGATGCAAAAATGTGAAGTCTTGCACCTGGAACATATACAAGTACAGCCTGGCGACTGAATGGGTGAAGCACAGCTTTGCGAAAAAGCACTTGAGGGTTCTTGTGGGCAACAAGTTGAACATGATTCATGAGCTTTTATAGAGATGAAGACTTAACTGCACACTGGGCTGCATTTGCAGAAGGGTAAGTTGTAGTTTGAGGGAAGTGATTACTCTCCACTCTGCACTTTTCAGATGATATGCGGAATACTGTGTCCATTTCTGGGCCCCTGGTACAAGAGAGATATCAACAAAAGGAAATTAGTCTGGAGGAGCATCACTAAAATGGTCAGATTGCTGGAGCACATGACTCATGAAGAGAAGTTGATGAAGCTGGTTTTGTTTACTATGAGGAGAAAAAGGGCTACTGGGGGGGTCCTATTGCAGTCTTCAACTTCCTAGAAGGAATTTAGAGGGAAAATGGATGTGTACAGTGAAAGTGCAAGAGAGGATAGTCACAAATTGTAGCAAGGGAAATTCTGATTAGACATATGAAAAAAAGCATTCAGAACTTCACTATAAAAATGGATAAGCACTGCAATAAGTTGCCCAGAGAGGCTGTGGAAATTAGTCTCTGGAGATTTTAAGAGGTCAACCTGATCTAACCTGGAAATTAATTCTGTTTTGAGAAGGAGGATAGGCGAGGTGAATTCCAGAGATCCCCTTCCACCTAAATTGTTCTGATATTCTGTAGAAAATACACTAGGAAAACTTTAAAGATTCAGGGGTGTGCTTGCTTCATTTACATCAGAAGCAAGATATATACAGCCAAAGGCTTGGAATTTTCTTCATAGCTCTATGTTTAAAAAGAAAAAAATGCCAAGAAAACTCCACTGTCAAGTTGCTGATGTTATTTGACAGAAGCAAAACAAATACGGTAAAATCTGTATTCTTAGAAAGACTTTGAGATTTAAAACAAACTGTTGAAGCCTTTTTCAGTATTTTTTCATCGAATTGACTAGCATAGTCGGAACTGGTGTTGATGCGTGTTACAGTCTATCTAGTTAAAGATAATAAAAATAAAATTCTTATCCTCTAAAGCTACTAGTATATATGGATCTTGGTTTTAGACCTTTCTTCTCTTGTTAGTGGTGACATAGGGAAGAACAGATACTACAGGATGCAGTAAGTAGCAACAGGTACCATGTTGTTCAATGATGTATTAAGACAGACTTGGTCTTCCTGGCAGGCCAATATTAATAGGCATTAAACTTATTTTTCTTAAAATAAGTAATGTAAATTTTAATGTAAACCACTGAAGATGTCAACAGTAGAGCTAGACCTTGTCATGTAAACACTGAAGTGATCAAACAGCTCATTTAAAAAAAAAAAGATCCAATACTTGATATTCAGTTTGTTTATGGGTTTTTTTTTTTGATTTTGTGTGTGTTTTTTTTCCCTCACAGTTCATATCTCATAATTAAATTAAGTTATGATTAATTAAACAGTAGTTTTTGTATGTTGAGGGGAACATATAGATATTTATTGAGAATAGTCATCATAATCTAGTATCAAAAGTATCACATATCAGTAACAGAGTACTCCCAATGTTTTAAAATCTTGAAATGTTTAAGAAAAAAAAACATTGACATAATAATTCACTGTATTTTATTTGATTTTATCACTGACTTTTGGTGTCAGTGAACCTTGTCAAAAATAGATGAAATATGCTTTAGAAAGCCAAATAAAAGATCCTGGAACTGCCAAGCTTTGAAAAATGTATATTATTCAGAATAGCAACGTTGGCATTTGAAGACTTACTCCTGAGAAATAAATTGGTTTAGGAACAGTCACAAGCCTCTCTGGTCTTATGAATGCTCCAAATTAAAAGATTGTGGAAAGAAAAAATGCTGCATCTAAAGAAAGAACAATTTAATAAGTTTATAACTGATATAAAAGTCTCAGTGCTTTTCAATAAGGAAATATTTTAATTTTACCAAGACTTTATTTTATAAAGCCAGAAGAGTTTATTTCAACAGATTGACTCTCTTAATTTGGTATCTGTGAGATTGGAGTATGCTTAAATAGTTATAAATTACTTTATATCTTTTGATACAGGCTGAAAATTTGGATTGTATGTTAGTTTAATCTGTTATATACCTGTAAATCTGTTGTAAGGGAAATAATTTGCTTCTTTTGCAATTCCTTTGATATTGCATACAGCCCATCCTACAAAATCCATTGACCGCGTTGAGTTCTACAGTGTCAGACAGAATTTGAATACATGTGCTTCTGAGTGCAGCAATTATACATTCATACACACATGCACACACACAAAAGTCATGGCACAGTTTTTTCTTAGTCTGAATAGAAATATGTTAGCTCTTGGGCTAGTTTGGAAGAAAATTCCAGTGCTGGGCTTTATAGGGAGCCCACTTGTGCACCATCTCCTTATTTGCTTGGAGTCAGTCCTGTACTGCAGTCAGCAGCTAGTTACTTTTTAATCTTTGAAAATTGTAGGGGATGTGTTTTTGCTAAACTGCTGCAATAATTTCTGTTTGAAAGGAATTTTCCAAACAGCGTGTGTTTATTTTGTCAAATCAAAAGTCATATTGATGATACTTTCAAGTGAACATCAGTAGGAATAAAGCTTCCTAGTCCTTAATGGCCCTGGAAAGCTGAGTTGCATTTCTTCTAATTCAGTTTTATTCACTGATCCTGCAAATTTTATGGTCCAGAGAATCTGCTCTTACAGAGTATGATGTAAAATCTTTTCCTTTCTTAAATCTTTACATTTTTCTATTTAATACACTCAAGAAAGCCTCTCACACTTTAGTATTCATATTACCTTGTAACTGATGTAAACTGATACTTAACAAGAATAGATGTTACTACTTTCGACAGATCTCTAGGAGTATGTTAGCTGTTAATAGGATGTCTAAAACATAATATCTTTATGCATCAATGGGTTGGGGTTTGTTTGCTGGGAATATGAAGTGGTATAGTTACTGTTCAGTGCTATTAAGATATCCCTGGTGTATTTTGGTGAAAACATCTATCCCTTCCTACATCCACTCTTCTTTCATTTCTTTGCAGAATGATCTTCATAATATTACTTTCTTTTTTTGCCATCTAACTCTGGATATTTTACTAAGTGTCATCATAGAAAGCCTGAGTAATCCAGCTTAGCTGATCCCCAAAGTTACCCAGAGAGGGAGTTGTCACCATGACTTACTGTTTGTGGATACCCAAAGGATTTCTGGTTAATGTGTTCTGACAGAACTTTCCACGCTCTGCAGTTCACCTGCTAGAGATGAGATCCCATTAAAATGTGATGGCTGAGGCAGCCTGTGCAAACACAAAGTGGCAGGATGTGGTGAGTTTGTAGTGCAGTTCCTAAAGACGCACAGGGAGTGGAATCAAATGATACCTGCTTCATCCTTTACATTCCTTTGATAAATAAAGCATTTCACAGCATTCTTCAGACCAAAGCAGACAGGAATATGTACACAAAGCACAGCATGGATTTTGAAATGTGCTCAATTTGTTTATTTTGTGTACAAAGTGAGGTGCCTAAGGCTCCTTTTCTCTTGAAATTGTGTAAGGTCAAAACCCACCCACTGTGACACAAAGAAGCCCTACGGGAAAGGCAGGATATTAACCATTCTGAGGGCAGTAATCAGGCCAACAGTGGCTTCCTACTAGACCATTTTACTGTAACAATATGAGAGGTTAGACTCATACTGTTTAATCTCATGGAAGACTTTAGAAGGTCTTGGTTCCCGTGGAGAAGCGCACTCTCTGGTAGTAAAATGCCCATCACAACCCCCTGTGAACAGTGGCACGAACCTCTGAAGAAACTTACTTTTATGCTGGATGAAGGGGGATCAATGCTGCGGCATGAGGAGACTGACTAATGAGGGGATAGCAGGATTCAGACGGGACTAGGTCAGCCCTTTTTCATGATTTAGTGGGAAAATCAGGCATGAAAATTCATTTTTATAGGATAGAATTAACTTGCAGAGGTAAATATAAATGTAGAAAATTATTAGAATAAGTAAATGAGCAACTGTGGGGAAGACTACGGGATAGGGGAGGGAACTGTTTGTCTTGTATATCAAAGTAATTGAAAACCTGACAGAACATAAAATATTTTTTGCTTCCTGACCGTCTTGAAGTCATTAAGGAAATTACCATAATTTCACATTCGCCTAGTGCGTGTATTTCCTACTCAGGTGGTGGGCTCCTTCTGCCAAGCGTCAGCTTATTGGCGTAAATTACCCAGCAGAAGTTTGAATGTTCTTTCATCACAAGGTGACAAAGTGAAAGATACACGTAAAAAAACCAGTACTGTCCCCAGCCCTACAACCCTCTCATTTCCTCCTCCTCCTTCTTCAAGGAACTGTAGGAAAAGAATTCAGTCTTTATCTGAGGAAAACTTAAGTGAAATTCTTGTCTGAGAACTACTTGATTTTGAGCAGGGAGAAGACTTCAAAGTTACTGTGGCATTTCTCAAATTTTTGAACCTGCATGATACTTTGATTTTCTGTTTTGTTTTTAATCCAGAGTTTAAAAATAATGTTTCCGTGCTACAGAAGCTAAAACCAAAAATACAGTTCTTAATAAATGGAACTATACTTCAAGAAAATCTACTTCTGCATTGTATTTTTTACCCCATATAAATACTATCAAGAAGATACAATGCAAACCCCCCTTTCTGCCTGGGTCAGCACAAGAAGGATTTATCCCAATTTAGATAACATATTATGTGAAAACTAAAGTAGTGAGCAATGAATTACACATTTCCTCTGAGGAATCCAGGTTTCCTTGCATATAAAGTTGGGTGATCCTTGAAACTTTTCTCAAAGAAATATAAAACATACCTAAATCTTTGTACTCTTCTAGAAGAAAACTCTTTTGGAGTATAAAAGGACCTATAGCATATTTGTAATGTTGCAGTTTCATCACTTGTTCTTCTATTACTAGTTTAATTAGATCATGATACCCTTGGAATTATTTAATACCATATGGTAATATTATACCTGCTAAGTTGGCAATCTTCTGGATGGGGATTCTGTTACCCTTATCACTATGTAAGGGAGAAGGAATGTGAAGACTCTAGAGTAATACTATGAATAGCACAAAATATTGGTAACATCAAAAGCATAAAAAATTAAAATGAAGGTTTGTTGGGGATTTCTTGGTCTGAATACACTTCGGAAGTGTGGAAGGTGCTATCTGCAGAAAAGGGGCAAAAAAGGACTGAGGAAAAAATTATTAATTTAATTTTGTAGAAGTTAATTTAATACTTCATGGGAATGGTCTTGGGTTTCTCTCCCTCCTTTTCTGAACACTGTTATGTGGAATTCCTTATGCTCCTGCTGTCTTTACCATAGAAGTGTCTGCATTTTAGCAATAGTGCTGAGTACACAGTATGGTAATAATAAGGTATTATTTCTGGGAATCTTTCTGTGTCATTAGTGAAAACCAGGCAGGTTCTTGGTGATTTTTTAATAGAATCGTAGAATCCAACCTGGCCTTGAATGTTTCCAGGGATACGACATCCACCACCTCTCTGGGCAACCTGTTCCACTGTTCCACCGCCCTCACTGTAAAAATTTTTTTCCTGATGTCCAGTCTTAATCTGCCTCCCTCTATTTTAAAACCATTACCTCTCATCCTATCACAACAGGCCCTGCTAAAGTGTCTCTTCCCATCTTTCCTGTAGGCCCCCTTTAGGTACTGGAAGGCCACTATAAGGTCTCCCTGGGAGCCTTCTCTTCTCCAGGCTGAACAGCCCCAACTCTCCCAGCCTGTCATAGAATCATAGAATGGTTAGAGTTGTCCTCATAGGAGAGGTGCTCCAGCCCTCTGTCACCTTTGTGGCTCCTCTGGACTCACTCCAACTGGTCCCTGTCCTTTCTGTGTTGGGGGTTCCAGAGCTGGATGCAGTGCTGCAGGTGAGGTCTCATGAGAGCAGAGTAGAGGGGGAGAATCCTCTCCCTCGATCTGCTGACCACACTGCTTTTGACGCAGCCCAGGATCCAGTTGGCTTTCTGGGCTGCAAGGGCGTGTTGCCGGCTTATGTTGAGCTTGTTGTCCACCATCACTCCCAAGTCCTTCTCCTCAGGGCTGCTTCAATCTGCTCTCTGCCCAGCCTGTATTTGTGCTTGAGATTGCCCCGACCCATGTGCGGGACTTTGCACCTTTTGTCTTCCAAACCCACTAACTGAACTGCGAAATTCTCTTATATCTTTTGGGGTTTTTAACCCACATCTCTAAAGCATCTTACTGTTTTAAACCCAAATATTAAATTGTTGCTCTGGAACGAAGGAGTGTATCAAACTTTCCTTTTTGCCTGTACACAGCACATGTTGCCAGTGAAAGTACGTAACCTCCTTAAATTCTGACTCTCTTCTTCCATAAATAAATAGCAATATTGTTAACTTCAGTGCACAAAAATATTATGAAGGAATAAAAAATACTTATGACTTAGAGTATGCAGCATTTTTTTTCTCCTTGCTTTTCTTTGTTGGTGATACTTGCCATGCAGACATTATTTTCTAACAAATTAAATTGCAAAGAAATAATTCCCTCAGAAGCTCTCTTTCAGTTTCATTCCGAACTCCCCCTATTAATGTTGAAAATGTTGGCAGCCACACTTTCATGATGTTTACAGAATTGCTTAGAAGTTTACAGCTGCCCTTTTTTTTTTTTTTTTTTTGTGAAAAGCAAAATAACAAGTTTTTATTGCTCAACAGTTTTTAGCATGTAAGACCTAATGTTCCCACAGGTATATTAGATCCTAACACCCTTCACTTCTTACAGTTAGAAAAAGAACATTGGTGGATATTTCATTTGTCTGGCAATTCATTGGTGTCTGAAGCCACTACTGCCACACTCTGGAAGAGTTTGTCCTGAGTAAATGCTCGGGGACTTTTTAAGTGCCTTTGGGAGGTGAGATCAGATGTGTAAGAATGTGTTTGTGTTTATTTTTACATGAATCTCACTTGTAGAATCCTTAGGGATTTGCTGTATCAAATATATTTATGAGAATATTGCCCTCAGCTACAGTTTGAAAGAGAGCAACGTGGGACAGGGACAGATGAAGGATAGGCAAACTGGTGACTCTGGTCACAGAGAATGGTGAGAATCTCCTAGATCTGGATACCCTTTCTGATACATAGCACTCGAGCAGATTAGCTGAATGTGCAAAAATCTACAGTCACATTCCCACTACATAGGCTCGTTTGTGAATTGCCATTCCTGAGTGTTCGTAATTACAGAAACAGCAAAGTATGAGCAGCCTTAGTCACGCAAGGGATGGACGCAGTGTATGCTGTTGTCCACACATGGCGTGGGCTTATTTGGAAAGCAAGATCTTCAGGCATGTGACTGTTATATTTGGCCTATGGTGTGAAACAGATGTTTGTTGTTTGTACACATGAATACTTTTGTGTTCTTGCAATATTTCTGCTTTAAAGGGAAGAATTAGGCAAGAAAATGGTAAGTAAATTCTGGCAGGTTTATCATAGTAGTTCCTTGGCATGTCTAGGTTTACATTTCCCATGAGTCACAGGTAGTAAAAATGATTGAGCAAGCAGAAAAAGAGATGAGTTACAAAATCAAGTTGTATATCAAGTTTTCTTCACTGGGGAGCTATTGTTCTAGTAAGAAGTAGGAGCTATTTGGTTCAGTAAGAGATCTCAAGCAATAAATGTAGAGAACTAGCCAAAGTGCTGTTTAAAAAAAAGATATCAAACATTTGTATTAATTTTGCTCACCAGAATAGTTGCATAATCTATTAGTAATGTACATCTGCTGGTATATAAAAATAAGTGTATGTATGCACGAGCGCACACATACAGAAGGTTTTTAATTAGCTGCTGAGATAATGTAAAACTCTGCCCCTTTAAATTTCCTGATTGAAAAATGAAGAATTCCTGCCCTTTAAATGTTCAGCTTTCACAGAGGTTACAGTAAATCTCTTAATCTCCCAAGCACTTATTCTCCTCTGGGTTTTTCACAGGCATTTATCCACAGGACATTCATTTCCAATCTGTATTTAAACCCAGGAATAACTATGTGGTCTTTGAGCTATCTGCTTTCACACTCTCCTAATGGGCTCTACCACAGCAACTCTGGATGAGCTGGAAAAAAAAAAAGATTCAACATGTTTGGCTTCCATTTCAGCTTGAGCTGAGTCTCTATTTATTCTTGTTGAAGAGAGCATTAAAGAAAGCAATTATTTGGGGGCGATGGAAGGGCAGGAAGGATCCACAATGAGGGATTTATTCTGGCTTTATAGAGAATACCAGCATATCTGATTTTCAGGCTCATAATAGGACGTAGTCGAATGTATCTTCAGAATGGGGTGTGAAGATTTGAAACATATCCTGGATTTTTGTCAAATGCTCTCAGTGCTTCTTTTCTAGTTCCTGACAGAAACTGTAGGCCAGATTTGTGGATGTAAATGGCCATGACTTCACACTGTTCTGTAAATACACAGTAACTCACAGTAGCATGATTACTCATTGCTTAGTAGGTGCTTTGCAGTTAATAAGCAAAATGGCCCATTCTTATAAGAGAAACTTAGTATTAAATTAATATTATGGTGTGAAAGAAAACACAGTGTTCTTTTAAGTAGATACAATGAAGCTGCATCTTGACCGTCTGACCTTTTCTCTCTTGTGCATCAAATAATTTGTTTCAGTTTCATTAAGTGAAGGAGATTGAAAGAAACTTGAGCTGAGGAGACTTCTGGTTCTGTATTTCCAGCTTATGTAAAATAACCTTAATTTGAAAACTATCTTAAATTGTATCCAGAAAAATGTGTGATGTTACCAATGAACATAAATCCTTTAAATAATAACTTTTAATCTTCTGTCGTTTTCTTCCCATCCTATTTTTCCTCTGTGGTATCATTCTCTTCATTATTCCTCTTCTCTGTCTCCATTCTGTGAGCCTTTCCCCACGGTATGCGTCCTCCTGCTTTCTGTGCACTGTGTTTTCTGTTCTTTGCTAATACAGCTTTGCTTTGCTATTTTGGTCGTATAAACATACAAGTTTACCAAAGACAACTGAATAGCTTCTGTCAGTGATACCAAGATAAATTTCTTCTTTCCTGCTAATAATGTTGGATATATTTTAAATAGTAGTATAAAGATTTGGAACGATGTTCATTATTTTTGATAAATGTGTTTAACTTGAGATTTTACCTTTTAAAATATTATTCCTAGATAGCATACAGAATGATGATGAATTGTTCAGTAGAAGATAGATTTTTTTGTTTGTTTGTTTGTTTGTTTTGGGTTTTTTGTATTTCTTTTTAAACTGTGTGTCTTAGTCTCATGTGGAGCTATAAATAAAAATAAATGGGTTAACTAAACTGTGATGCTTATTAAACTCGTGGCAAATTTGGTTAGATCCTTTTTCCTGGTGCTGGAAAAGTCTAACTTGGATAACTATTCATAGCATGACTAAACTTCTGGATAGATGGAGATTAGGAAGAAAATTCTGGTCAAATCTGGTGAGATGGTGCTTACTTCTTTCAGTTTAGATCAAAGAGCTTGGGCCAAGGAGTACCTTGAGGAGAAGCAATGGACTCAGACCAGTATCTTGTCCTCTCATGGTAGCACAAAAAGGGAAAAGGAAAGGAATTGCTGACTTTTACCAATTTGAGGTTTGACTTCTTAATTTACTGATATGTGTAACCTAAAGAACAGATCATAATGTGGTCTAAGTGTCATCCAGCTACTTTGTAAATGATTGCCTGAGCAAATTTACTCAAAACCCTCTGGTGCTAGGAAGAGAATAATGATGAGCCTGAAACTTGCTTTTTATTTATGTATTCATTTTTCTTCCTTAAGGAATCAAAGCTCTTGCCAGCAGTTCTAAACATGTCTCTGACTCAGTAAATTTATACATCATGGGTTGTCTAACTGTTTTCTTATCAAGTTAAGCAAACACTTATAAGAGAATACGCAATGTTTCTGTAACCAGGAAAGTATTGCTTAAGATCAATACACTCATTAGGTTATTTAAACAAGAAGCCATTATACTGGCCTCTCTACCACAACCTATCCTTGCTCTGCAGATTTCTAGCTAAAATTAAAAAAAAAAAAAAAGTTCAAAGTGAAATAAAGAGGAAACCTGAAAATATAATTAAAAAATTTGGTAAGTTAGAAGTGATGGTTTCTAAATCTGGAAATCTGTTCTTTAATAAATTAGTGTTCAACAATTTCTTTTCAAAGACAATGAGTTGTTTGTTCGCACCAAGTTTTTGTTTGCTGTGGATTGCTGCTTGTTGCCATGATGGATATGCATGCTTCTTAGCAGTAACATTTCGTAGCAGAGTTGATCATAGCAATAAAGAGAAATTGTCCGTGAAAGAAACTTGTTTGCAATAGCATTTAACTTGCAAGACATAGAGGTTTATGCTGACTGATGGCATATTTAATGGTCACGATCGTGTGGGCCAGAACCTAGAGTATTCTGCTCCTTGGCTTACTGAATTTGTTCTTAATTTCTTAGCACCTTACAGCCTTTCCTTTATTGTTTTACTTTTGCAAAGTAAATTTGAGGAACTGAGGTGTAGCCATGCTCTTCAGGGTTTGAAACCTCAAAAATGGAATCTGTCTCTCTTCTTGAAAAGCTTATAGATTGAAACACAAGTTTCAGTTTGTCACTTGGAGATTTAAGTTTTAATATTTGGCATTTGAGCTTAATTATTTTTCCCAACATTTAATAACTGCGTTTAAATGAGGCTTGTCTTGATGGTTAATTACTGGGAATTTATGGCTGTCTTGACATTGCTAAAACACTGATGATTACAGTGAAATCACTTACAAACTTATGTAGATTTTAAGTTATTTGCTTATGAACTCTTTATTCATCCCCTTTTATGGGAAAGCACTGTGGCAGTAGGGACCGCAGGTACTCAGCATGCAGCTGTATGAAATAGTTTACATCAGCTTCTCATCTGGCAAATTATCTGATAGTCCAGCAGGCATTTTCACTTACTTCTAATAACAATGGGGAAATTCAGTCATTAATAACACTCCTCAGCCAGCCCAAATGCAGGTGTGGAATATGAGACATATATGTTTCCTGACTTCATCAAAATCTTGTGATGAGTTTCTGGCAACCAGAATTAGAATGTAGGATATCTGACTCATATTCTAGTTTTCATGACTTGCCTTTCTTCTGATACTTACAGTCCAAATCTGACATGTAATTCACTTACCAGTCTTTGTATCTTCATCAAAAAATTGTGGTACATCTTTCTTTATCAGCAGTACCCTGACCAGAAACATATATTTAATTTAATCTTTTTGAAAGCAATATTGCAAACCTTATTTTGTTTCAAGGAATTTTATCCTTTAATAAGTTCCCTCTGATAACAGTTTCTGATTCTTTGGGTTGCAATATATTGTAAAGCTTGCCTTCTTAGCAGACCTGCTGTCATCAAATTCTGAAGAGAACTATGCTTATGTTCATATATTTCTAGGGTTGCAAATGGAATATTCAGCTATAATATTTGTTTCTTTCCCCAAAACTTGACACAGTAGTGGTTTATGAGAATACTTGCATGTCTGCTGAAGTTTATTTTTCTGTGAATTGTAGTTTGAGATTGTTTTGATTTTCTTACTCTTTTGTAAAACAAAACAAAACCCAACAGCAACAAAAAACCCAGAGAAAAACAAACAAAAACCCCAAAACCAAACCAAACAACCCCAAACCAAACTTTAGGATGTTTTTTAGCTGGGGAAAAATGTATCATTTCAATTCTCTTTGGACATCAGAATAACTTACTGTGTAAATATTGCGTTATGCTATGTACATTGTGTTAAGCATAATAGTATAAAATAATAAGTAGCTCCACAGAGAACAAGGATGTAAATTTGTAGCTACACCATTTCTCATAATGCTTAATTTATAAGATGTAAAGATAGGTTTATGAACTGGAGGTTACACAAGTTTTCAGTACCAGCCAAATACAGAAATTATTTTACTCCTTTGAAAAACAGTTGACCTTTTCAGATATTGAAGCGTACAGGCCAAGAAATTATGGTCAAACACTCAGGCTCATGCCAATGAGCTGCAATTCCTTTGCTTCCATCAGCCACAGAGAGCTTTGTACTCTGAGAGTCTTCTGATGTTGCATGTAGGGTTCTCTGACTATCAGTGTCTTCTTGTGGTTTGTTCATATCATCACTTTTGCATAGCCCATTTAACTGTAATGGATGGGTGGATGGATTTAAAAACCATCTGCAGTTACTATTAATGTGTTTCTTCAGCATATGTATTTCCACAAGCATTTTGTAGCAGCTGTTTGAGCAAAAAACTTTTTGATTTACTTCCTTTGTATCTAATTTTACAGTACCATATCCTTTTCTGTTTGTTTTAGGTAATATTTGTCTATCAGAAAATGTCAATCATAGAATTTTAAGAAAGTCCTTCACAAATACCCAGTGAGGTATTTGAACTTAAAAAGTAACTTCTTGGCATACATTCCATGTCAGTAATTTAAAATCAACATTGTTTATTTTAGTGGTATTTCTGGCAATAGCTTATCAAAAGTTTGAGTGTTACTATAAAGCTCCCTTGTTTTACCTTAGTTACATGTAAGTGTGTTCTTGTGGCAAATCAAAGAAATTGTTTACTATGAAAGTTGTACTCAGCCTATATTTATTGAAAAATTTAAAAATATTGTTATATTTTAATGACTCTTCCTTCGCTTTTCATATAGTGTGCTTTACTCCTTGATTACTGCATGATGTGTGATATTTATATCTAGCTAGTAGAAAAACTTTCTAATTAAATAGCAGATTATACAAACTTAAAACATATTTAGCTTTTAATGATTAGTGATTATTGCTGTAGACTATAGTTCCGTGGAAAAGAAAATGAAATATTTTGCCTGATGTGAATTCCTCTTCTATTGTGCAAGAAATAGTTTTAATTAAAGCTTGGGATATGCAGGTAAAATCAGTAACCACTTTAAAGACAGTTAAGTGAAAATAATGATGCTACTTGTGCTTGCAGCAATAGAATATATTTGCCCCTTTTTACATTCCAGAATGACTTTTGGTAATTTTCTTTCAAATTAACGATTTTCCGGACATTAATGGTACAGTGGTGTCAGTGAGCTTTTAACCTGAGGTAGGAGTCCATAAAAGAAAAAAAAAAAAAAAAAAAAAAAAAAGGTTTCATTTAAGCCTTCAGAACATAGGACACAAGGAAAGGAAAAGACTCTGGAATTTAAAATCTTTTCAGCAGCTACTTTGGTTCCACAGGTGTCGTTCCTGTTTGACTGAAACAAATTTCTCGTATCCTAGTAGTAGATGTATAAGTGCTTGTTTACCATTACAAGCAAGTGACAAAGATGTCTCTCGTAGCAGGTTATATTTTTAGATAGTTTAATCAATGTATTTTCTATTTGTTCTGTATTAAGGAATAATAAGGAATATTAAGGAATAATATTAAGGAAGTTAAAAACTTCATCATTTGGTGATGATTATGCAAGCTAAATTAGTTCTTGGTGTAATCAGTTCAAACTAATGGTGAGTAAAGCATTTAGTAATAGGAAATAAAATTAATCTCATCTTTTCTTGACTCTGTAAGGAGGTGTGGGAGGTCTGCCAGTAGGGTTATTGATCCTTCATTACTTTGTCTCACCACTTGGCCAGACTATGGTTTATAGATTATCTGATGTTCACAGTATATTTCTTTTGGCATTCAGAAATTATAAATAGTTCACAACTTTGAAAAGTCTTCACTGGGAAAGGCAAGGAATGAGGCAAGATCACTTTTTGAATAGGTTTTGCAAATGTGTCTTTAGTGTAGGACTATGTATCTTCTAGCCTGTGATCTAAGGTCAACTTCATATTTGGAAATAAACTCTCCTTTTAGTATATGATAGCTTTAATGGAGAATATAACACTGAGTGTGTGTTCTTTGAAAAAGTATGTGATGGGATGCATTGCTGGGATCATTTCCCATTATAGACTTCTATATTATCTAGACAGCTGGGTTTTTCTTCTGCTACCTTCAGCGTGCTCGCTGGGTAAGACATTTCTGTGATAGGTCAGTGATTTCCAAAATTCATACTCTGGGCTGTATATTCTGGTAAGTACCTGGTTTAAATGGCAGCACTACAGAGTTTGGAGAGGAAAGGAACACTGTGTTTTGTAGCCATTTTTTTTTTGTAGGATGCAGCTATGAATCTGATAGACATTGTACTGCTTCAGCTGAGAAAACTGCCCCTGCTGCTTTTCCATTGCCATTAGTAATAAAGCTTCTAAATGTAGTACTTAATATTTATTTATTATTATTTTTTTTAATACTAGCCAAAAGACAAAATAATGCAAGTCCTTCCTCTGAAGCCATATTGTTTGTTTCCACCATAGGAGAGCTTGTATCTTTCCAAAAAACCAGATGGCTGTTGTGGCAGGATACTTTGTCGAATTTGCCATAAGATGTTGCCACTTTTCTTACCATAATAATCACAGCTACAGATAGTGAACACCACCACTGAAGCAGGAATTGATTTTTTTCCTGAATGGGACTATATAGCATTGCTTGTATTAGATGCTAACTTGCAGTGCCGCTTCTAGCCTGACTTGAATTTCTTGGGGATTTACAGATGTATTATATTAAGGTACCAGCCAGGCTACATTAAAATGAAATACAAGTCTAGCTTTTTTTTTTTTTTTTTTTTTTTTTGACAGATTAAGTGCTTAGCAGTTCTGTTTTCTAGTCCTATCATTTGAGAGGATCAAAAGAAGCTTGATAGTCTGAAATTTAGCACTATGTTACTTTGAGGATAAAGTCATCTGTTTTCATGTCACCTAAACCCAGCTATCTATGACAAAACAGGAGACAGTAAGTCCAGATTTTCTTGTGCAGAACAGGGAAGAAGGATTGCTGAAGTGGTGTTATTTGAATTTAAATGTGTTTAAGTAACTGATAGCTGTTTACTACTATAAATAAACAAAGAATGAATTAATTTGCTCCAATAGTTGCAGCAGCAGTCTAATTGCAGAAGAGGAGATACATTTCTAGAGTAAAAGATAACAGCTTGAAAATGCTGTCTTGGCTGACTTTGGCTTTATATAGCTAAAATGCTAAGCCTCCCCAAAGACAACCTTTGGTGACCCATATGCTAATACTTTCTGGCCAGCATCACTGCTGATTACAAAGGAATCTAATAACCTTCCTTGGCAGAGATTGCTGTCTTCTTGTGTCACCAGCGATCTCTAACAGCAGTTCTGAGTGGGTGAGTTCATGGGAGTCCCACACATTTTTGCACCGTTTTGCAAAGCTCTGCCTGCGTGTTTTCATTTGGAGTGTGTTTTTGTGAATATGACGTTATTACTTGCTCACCAAATTTCAAGGATGACGTAGGACTAAATATCACAGTTGGTGAAGTTATTTTGTTCACTAGCAGTGACCTTTTTTTTTGTGACAGCTGCTCTCTAAGGGTTGTAGAAATGGATGCATAGACAAATATAAGAATTTCTCTCTCTGTAGTCATACTTTAATCTTCTGGCGGGATTTGTTCATGATTTATAGTTTGTTGTTCCTCCTATATGCCTATAACCTCGTTGGTATTCTTGTATTGTTGTTTTAAGAAAAGGCTTTTCTGAAATGTAGGCTACATTTATGTTTTTGCTCTGCTGTGATATCTCTGTTAATACGTTTGGGATGTACTTTCTCAAAAGTATGGATTCAAGAACTACTTTTTTGTGTGTGTGTGTGTGTGTGTGTGTGCAGCTAGCAGAATTGTGAATGTCAAAATTCCCAGAGGGCAGTACTTAGTTTAAAAAAAAAAAAAAAAAACAAAAAGCAACACCCGGCTTTCCCCCCTCCCCAACTAACAAAAGCTCCTTATTTTGGGAATGTAAGCTCCATCCATATAAGATTCATTACAGAAAAGGCAGCAGGCTAAAGGATTGAACTTGGAGTCTGGTTTTGAAAGGTAGATGGAACTCCCTGCTGAACTGGCTTGCCTGGTTTGCTTTTCAGAACATTTTAAACACGAAGAACATGTGAGGGCTAGGTCATGGTTTATGAGCAGTCACTTGATACTTTCTTTCCATGGAACACTTGAAAGGTTTTGCCCCAGTATCGCTTGCTCTGTGCACTTGAAAGTGTTTGCAAAGTTATTCTTTATGCCTCAGCATAATGTTTACCTTGAGTGCTTCCCATAGGTGATGAGGACGTTAATTCTGGGGGAACATGTTTTTCTGTGAAATTCAATTTTAAAGTGACATCAAGGGGACAATAAGGGAATCGGTATTAAATCTGGAGAATTGTTTGCAGTCTCCTGATGAATCTAGTGGATGTAATTTTTTGTGACCTAGAATCAAAGTCCATTTCTGTTTCTCAACACTTAGTAAGTTCAGCACTTAGTAAGTGCAGATTGACCAGTATTTGGCATAAACATTACCATTCTCTTTAGCTTCATCTCCAAATTTAATTAAATGCAGGTGCAGGACTGAGTAATAACCTTCGCGCTCTGTTCCCACACAAAAAACTCACATGTCACTTGTGAGACATTTGATGTCTGATGTGGTTTCCTGTCTGTTTGTGGGAAATGTTTTCCTTAGGAATTGGTGTGTGATGGAGATCCAGCTGAGCTCCAATATCTGCTGCAGGTTGCAATCTGTTGTCCAGCACTAGAAATCTGATCTCTCTGTGAAGTGCTACTTCTGAGCAAATACTTTGTGGCAGATTCTTAAAGAGCAGAATTCATACCTACTTTTCTCTTTCCTTTTTGTAATTTTTCAGCTGTTCTCCCATAATCTGCAATGTCAAATCTGATAGGATTCCTCTTGGGACTTCCTTGAATTAAATTTGGAGAGCAAATTAAAGATCCTCAGATCAAACGAATGAAAGCTCAGATAGGTACTGAGGTCTTTTTTGTATGTAGAAATTAACCTATAGCGCTTGATATAATTTCATATGAACATTTGGTATTTTTGATACATGAATAGGAAATCTTTGCTTTGTGTTTTGTCTTGAAAGCATGTGTATGACAGAGAATTGTCTTAATATTTTTTCAATGAATTTGAAATATTTCTACTAGACCTGGGTACCCTTAGTGTACTTTTCACTAGACTAAAAAGGCTTGTTTGTCCTAAGGGAACTTTTGCCACATTCTCTGAGCCTATTTCAAATAATCCTTCCTTTTTATGCAGCGGAGAAAGAGAGCTTGTAATTGCAGATAATAGACTCTGGATTTGGCTCCTGAATGTAGAATTAAATGAAAGTTCTCCTTTTGACTTCTTAACGACCTTTTACTTATTTTATATTTAACTTGATGCTGTAGGCTTTTTGCATTTGAATGTAGAAAACAGAATCAGTACATAGAAATATTTTTAAAAATAGTCATACTTGAGCATTACTTGTATTTTCCCCACCTAAGTTTGAGATAAGAAATTACTTACAAGCATTAAAATTATTTTCCTTAGTATAGTAATATTTCAAATAATTACACAGCACACTTTTTAATAAGAAAGTCATAGTTCACTCTCTCTCTAGTGAACTTGCACAGTATATCTTAAAAGCAAACATACCATGAAAAGCTTATTGTCTGTGAGAAAATGGGTTTCGAGGTGAAAGTTAACCCCCCTGTCCCCCCTTTTTAACTAATTCTAGAAATGAAGACAATTGACTTTTTGGTCCAGACTGTTGAATATTTTACTCCTGGTTTAGACAAATTTTGCTAAATGTTGCAATATTTCACACTTTATATGCATGCACCTGCACCCACATATATATTCATATATATATATATGTATAAATTGAGTATGTCTGTATATATATGTTGCTCTAACTGTATAATATGCCTGAACAGAACATGGAAATTATCATATTCAATAACTGTGCCTGAATTTGTATGTTACATGCTGACAGTAGTCTAAATTGTGATCAAAATATCCTGTACCTTTGCAGCTGTTTGTCATTTCACAGCCTGCTCAAATGGTTTTAAATTTAGTCAGTCCAATCCCAGATGTTCTATCTTTAACCAGTGGAATAATTAGATCTATTTCTGTTATCATGTCAGAAACTTTTAATTTTTAAAAAAAAAAAAACAACCAGTTTTAAAATATTTCCAGTTCTGCATATAATGAGAATTGCTTTAAATATTCTGGATTGAAAATATGATCCAAATAATCCACTTGTAATTGAACAGCAGATCACTTGAGTATGTTGCTTGTCCATTGGAACTGCACCGCTTTGATAAATATAATCTGTTTTCCTATTGGGTTTTTAAGTTCTTTTAATACTTTGAGGAACTGAATTTTAAAAAGATAAATAAATTTATTTCTCCACAGTAGTTGCAGCTATGTAACTTGTTGCTGGAAGAGTTACTGAAATGTCTCCCAGCAAAGAACATAGCCTGGATGTGCTGTGTTGTATTACACTACCCATGAGTATGAAATGAAGATGATTGTGGAATAGCTGGGACTTAATTGGAAGGCGCTCCTGGAAGAGGGTAGAATAGCTTGAGAAAGTTGTGGTGATTAATTTCATTCTGAAATATCTGAGGAGAAGATATGGCCATAGATCACTACCCTTAGAAGAGTTTTCAAATTCTGCCTTTACCTAAAATTCTGTGGGTTCAGTAATGAATGTGAATGCGAAGTTGAACAACTACGGTAATGAGTGATGTCAACTCATGGTCAGCTGCCTTTATGACATCTTCCCTTGTCTTGGCTTTTTAACTAACCTGTTAGGTCTGGGATGAAATGGTTTGGTTTCTCCTGTTAGATGTTCAGTATCCGTGAGAGGGCACTGCAGCATGTATTACAGATGTGGAGAAGAGGTGCATGGGGAGCCTAAGAGAAGCAGCATGTCTTTTAAAGACATAGCTGAATATAAATCTGCTAAATATCTTATCCTATTAAATTCCCAAAAACAAGGCAAGCTACTTTTATTTCTTTAGAAATACGAACAAGTGTAAGTATGTAGAGACTTCACAGTAATTTAATGCTGATACAGACTATGCAACAATTAATAAAGGAAGATAATACAGGTTTGAAATATTGTCTGCTGTGTGTTGCTGGACACTGAAATTATTTAGGCATGAATATTTAATGAGTTAATAATTTGTTAACATGTCAAGATCAGGAGTAGTTTACATTTATTGGAGTGAAAATGAAACAAATACCTCAAATGCCTCCCCCTTTTTTATTCCTAGTTCACTGACAGGCAGAAGAAAATAGTGATTTTCACTTTTCCTTGTTCTTTCGGAATCCAGGCAAACAGTGTTAAAATGCAAAACCCACAAGTCTGACACTGAAGTTTAAATTATAGTAGCAGCTGCAGAACTAGTTTTTCTACATGGGAAATTAAACCTAATAACATGCCCCCAACCCCTGAGGGGCTGCCATAGCAGCACCAGGCACAAGCAATTTCCATACTGTGGAGCTTGAAAGAGTTCTGCTGAGGTGCAATTGAAGCCAGTACCATTTTTTTTTTTTTTTCCTGGTGATTTCCTATATCAGCTCTCCAGAGAGTATGTTCAAGTGCTGAAGCTTAAAGGTTTCCATGTTTTTGAGAGTTGGGAGGCTATCTGACATCAGAGCTTTATTTGTGCTCCAACCCAACTGTTTCAAGTACCAATTTATCGCTGGGGAGCAGTAATGGATTTTTAAAGTTTGAAGATAGATCCGAGCTCTTATTGTCTACAAGAAAATTCACAGTTCCTTTAGGAAGATAACGTAGGTGCTGAATGGTTACAGGATTTAACCCTACTGTTTTGGGTAGTATTTATCAATACGCTTTTATAAATTCTATTAGAACTGCAATATTGCCCATTCTGCTCTACACTGTAGTATGAAACTGAAATATGTGTAAAAATACCGAAAATTGTGTTATTCCTCCTATTAGCTTAATGTAGTAAAATTACCTTATCCCTACTCTCAGACTCACAGTCCTTTGGCAGACTTAGTAACTGTCATGAAAGCCCAAGAATCACATAACCGTCTCTCGAGAGATGAAATGCAATATCTGCATTTTCAGTGCATAATGCCACTCTCGCTCTATTCCACAGTGCACTTAGCCAGTTAATTTTCTGCATGTGCTTGTATTAATTTGGGCAGAGCGGGAAGTGTTTGAGGTAATTGTCTGAAAAATCTGAAATATTATGTTACTGCATATCAGTGTAATGGGATTTTTTTTTTTTTCAACAGCTGATTTGTATTAACTGCAATTAGGAAATGTATTCTTCTAGAACTGTTTTTCTGACCCTGAGTACTACAAATTCACAGCCTGTTTCAAAGGCATCTAAAATATGCCAATCAGAGGAGTTTCACACATTGCTTTGAAACTCGGATTTTTTAATCCCATATGGAGTGATCAGGGGAGGATATCTGCATTTACACCTGGCACAGTACTTCTCACAGCTGGGATGCGCTCCCACCCCACTCACCCCCAAGGCTGGGGGGTGCCTAGAAGGGTATGAGGCTGCTTCCAGGTTTCCCCTGCATGGATGTTTCGGGACCACGGTGGGAGCTGTTGGAGGAGCCCAGCGTAGGTAATGCCTGCCTTGAAGTGTAGCCTAGGCATGCTCAGGGGTTTGTTCAGTCAACTTCTTGAAGGTTTGAACTTCTTTTTATTTATTCTTTCTTAATTCTAAGTGTAGTTTTGTGAGGGGTGGAGAGGTGGGTTTTCATTTATTTTGTGGGGTTTTTTTTGTTGTTTTGTTTCCTCCAAATAGAATTCACGTATCAGATTTCCTTTTGATTTCTGTGCACTGCTGTTACATTGGGAATATGAAGGAACAGCTGACCGTGACTGGCTTGCTGTAAGAGGCAGATTTCTGTGTAGCCTGCTATATAGCTCTGTTGAGGAGGGATACCCAAGAGGTATTTTGTTAATGCTGCTGCAGGGCTTTTTGAATTATAAGACACTGTTCTCAGGAATGCTGATGAATTTCAGTGACAACTTCAGTAAATCTGACAAGACATTTTCAGTTGTTCTTTTAAAACTGATGCCTTATTGTTTGTGGGATTTGGGCATACGTAGGAGACTTTTAAAGGGAAAGATCTGACTACAGTTCACACAATTCACAACATTTATAAAAAAGAAAAAAAAAAGATTTTGTATCTCTGCTTAATACATTTTAAGAAACTAGATTAGAATCGTTTGCAAAGCTATAAATTCCAGTATGTCAGTAATTAAGGAAAAGGAAGTAGGATGAATTCTTCAATACGTCACTAATACTCATCGTGGATCACTTTGTCTAGCATGTCATCCACAACTTCAGATTCAGAGCAGCCTGTTGACAACAGTTCATGTGTAGAGCCGTGTGGCTTAGCAGTACTTGCCAGAGAGGGAAAAAAAAAAGGTGAAGGATATTTTGTGTTTGTTTATTTTCATTTTAAGCGTCAAGGGATTTAATGTCATAACTGCTTTATTCTAGTTAAAAGAAAATGGAGTGAGTGCCCCTAATGAGACACTAGGAATTTATGGTATGGTGTTGAAACCTAGATCGTGACAAGCAGCACTTCACACCATGTCTGTGGAAGCAGTTATGTTTTCAAAAAAGGATGTTATGTGGAAGGTCACGTCTTTGCCTACCATCGAGATTCTTGTACAATGCAGAACGTCATCTGTATTTTTAAAATTAGCATAAACTGTTGACTGTTCTTAGAGTGTGATGGCTGCTTTAAAGTTTATTACTTCAGTTCCTATTTTAGTCCATAGTTGCAGAATCCCTGAATCATACTACTCAGATATCATAGTTTACATGTATACTTCCAGCTGATTAAGCTGGAAATATTTAACTGTGCAATATAATGGGTTTGTTTCACACAAATAATTTTGTTTACCTGTCCTGGTCTGCTGCGTATGTTCTCATTGAGGCTGACGGTTAGGAGATATTGGTAAAACAATTTCCTGGATTCAGTATCATCTCCGGTCAGTTATGCTACATAATAAAACCACTGATTTTACCTTGTTAAATGGCTTCATAAAGATTTTTATGAAAATGAAAAGGCAAAAAACCAAACAAACAAAAACCTATAGATGAAATCATGTCTCCATTAAACAAAATTTCACAGTAGTTGTTCAAATTTGAGGTCCTACACCCATGTCTAGACTGGATAAGTATGTTATTTTTACAGATGCCAGCTAAACCTCTTGTTCTTGTTGGGTTTTGAGGTGATATATACATTCTTTGTGTCTTTGAAAAATAATCCAGTTTGACTTCTAGACCTTGATGTTGACACCAAATTCTGACCAAGTTAGAGTGTCTGGCAGAGAGGCTTTGATTCAGTGGAGAAGTTTATTGCTGTCAGAAGGCTATGGAGAGCTTTCAGTTCCAGAGTCCAAATTCTGGAGATACTTTCCAACTGTGACCTAGTTTTGACTTACTCACTTATACAGAATATATAATGGACTATATATTACTGGAGAATTAAATGTAGCGTGGGGCAGTTATTCTGTCCACTTGATTCACCCTTTTGTGTCATGTATTACCCTCATATTTTCTACCTAATGAAATGCAATATATTTATGTGCGGTAACAGTTCTATTTCTGTGTTAGTTGTGTAGATTCTATGTATAGAGAAGTCTTTCAGGGTGCCTACTGTACATCTACAGATTACACATAGTAATACAGCTTTTCTGAGATAACCATTTAATTAAGTTAGGAATTTCTTAGTACAGCTGACAAATATATGCACCTTTCCCTTCCTTCGTATTCTAGAAAAAAGATTGAGAAAATATTTTCCCACAAAAAAAGCTTTAGAATAATTTAGTAACAGTTCTTCAATCTTTCCCAATTGCTTGATTTTTAAAAATGTGAGGAATAATTGCATTTTTGCCTTATGCAAAGTATCAAAAGCCCTTTTTACTCAAGCAAAATAAATTTCCTTTTCATTTCTGCGAGAAAGTGGACGGAAGTTCAGTCAGCAGTGGTCACCATGCACTCTGACTTTACCTGTAGCTCTGTGTCATGATTTATGAGATTAATATCTTGATTCAGCACGATTATGGAGTGCTGTAGATTTTAAATAGCGTGCTGTTGATTTCTTCAATTTAGTTGTTCCTCTATATGCCAAGACAATTTCATTTTGTATTTGATCTAGTTTTAGGTTGTTGGATATAGTAAGATTTCTAGTTCAGTGTTCTGCTAATTGTAACGATGATCTGCTTTTTGCTCTGACACCTGGTTTTATTCTGCACCCATTGCAATGGTGCTGTTGCACTCCTGTTCCTCTGTGATATGTAATGTGCTGGGGTGCTTATCTGAGATTACTGTTATCCATCAGCTTTAGCACACCACCATTCTTTTCTTAAAAAAAAAAAAATAAAGAAGGAAAGAAAACAACTTCAACAACTGATGTGGGTTTTCAACAGAAATATTCTACTTCTATCAACACGTTTGAGGACATTTTTCCTAGGTGTTCCTAGGCTTTGTATTAATGCAGACGGTCCTGAAGAGCCTGGGGATTTAGTGGCAACAGCAGGTTGAAACTGCTGTATGGGCTGGGAGAAGTGAAGCCATGAGATTGCCAGTGAAGTGTGTGATATACTGTGAGTTTCGAGGTCCTGCCATCACCCAGCGGTGAGTCTAACAGCTGAAGTGATACAGAGGGCAAAAGCATTACATCTCCTATGCATGACAGGGTAGCTGAATTGACTTAGGTATGTTTCTGGTAGTTCACTCTTTAGAAAAAAAACTCCAGAATGAACATAGAAACCCCCAAATCTCAAGCAAACCTGGATACAAGGAAGATGTCTTTGTTTACCTTTTTTTTTTTTCTTTTTGAAAGGGAGAATAAAATCAAAATATTACTTAGCTGACTTTTCAGGAATATAATTTCTGGTGTATTTATTATTTTTTATACTTGGTTGTTTCTGATTTATTTGAATCCGTTTCATATTCTTTACATTAACATTAGCCAAGTAGAATACAGCTAAGAACTGTTGTAACCAAATATTTGGTAAATAAGAATAATTCAGAGGGGAACCATACTGTAAATTTTTATCTGTAGACAGATAATCCTCTTTAATCTGGTGATAAGGGAGTCTACTCTTAAACGGTAAGGCTGATAAGGCTCTGAAAGAGAGTATCTCAGTGTTTGCTTCTTTTATTGGCTTGAATGGATGATTTTGAATGATCCGTATTTTTTTCCAGTTGGATTTTTACCTTTAACCAATTTCAACATGTATCGTAATATATTTTGTTGTATCTGGGAGTTTACAGTAGAAATGAAGAAATTATTCATTATGGCCTCAGTTCCTTGCATTGACTTCTGAAAGATAAATTGCATTTCACTGTGCTCCGTTTGCAGTGTAAGGATATTAATGGATCTTCGATTAAGTGATTTTTCAGTTATTACGACAACAAAACTATTTCAGTGTTAACTCAAACCCAGATCCAGCTTAGAAATTAAAGGTGTCAGAAGGAAGGCCTAAAGGGCTTGCCTGGGCACCAAATACCTTTCCATCAATTTCTATAAGCTTTGGTGCAATTTGTGCTTGCAGTTGATGAGGCAGGAGGGGATTTATGCCTGGTTTTTCTTGAGGAACAGATAGAAAGCACCAGCAGTAATCAGAATGGGTTGAACAGAAAACATTTACATGCTTATAGCACACTGTACTGCGTTTTTGTGTGGCTCTACGGGTGGTAACAAGACCTGAAGGCTTCAACCACTTCTTCTTTCCCAGACTTTTACAGTGAAGAAGCTGCTGGGTGCTTTTACTCTGCCCAGGAGAGCTGGGGACAACTGAGGAGGCTCCAGGCACATTTGTATTCATTCCTGATCTCTGCTGAAATCCTCGTTTGGATGTTACTTTTGGCCTACCCCTCCTGCATTGGCTGACTTCAATGACCCATCCTATTAATAGGACACAGTCCTCTATTAGTAAACTGCAATAATCTTAAAGAGGAGGTATCACCTAGGGGGGCAAAAAGTACATCACATTTTGGAGTTGCTAACCTCTCCTTTGTTCCTGTTCCCTGCCATTCTCCTCTGTCTTATATCCCTGCATTTTCTCTGAAGTATGACACTTCTGCTTTTGGATGCAGAATTAAAAGAAACAGGCAGGAAGGGGCTTAAAAATGTTAAGATCCAATGCAAAATAGTTGAGAGCTTTTAAAAAATAAATCTGAAAAAGTTCACAAAGGAATTAATGTTTATGTTATTTCCCATGGGTTACATTTTCCACATCATAAAGAACATGAAAAATAAATGTAATTTGTAGAATAAGACTGGCAGTAGTACAGTATAATAGACTGTACTTCAGGCCTGATTATTCATATGTCCATAAGGTTTCTATTTGGAACTTAAGGGTTAAAACTGTCGTTTCATAACCAGCTATCTGATAACAGCTTAGCATGTGAGCAAGAGGAGCCAAAAATCTGGATGATTGATTTAGTACCTGATCACATTACATTTGTTAGATTTCCTGAAAAATGAATTTGATGCTGGCAAGAGGTGCCAGATTGACAGCTCTGGATTCTTGTTTATCTACCAAAAGAGAACGTTTCTGACAGCAGAAGTTTGATATCTCTCTTACTGTCCCAAAACTCAGTCTAGTGGGATTCCGTGCAGAATATAAGGATGCAGTTTTGTCCTCGAACCCTTTAAGACTTGGTTTCTCTGCAGAGGTTAGCGAGTTCTTGCACTGCGTAGGGAAGGCACAGCTCCATGAAAAGTGCTGAAGTCGTGTGATGGAAGAGGTCTGGATTATTATTGTGCATGGGGTTGCTGACCGTGGAGCAGAGTAAGAGACCAGCCAGGAGCTGCATCTGCATCCAGGCTGCCTTCCCCAATCCATGCAGAAATGGACTATTTGGCTTCTCGTTTCCAGAGGGATTCCCCATACAGTATCATCAGGCTTTGGAGAGGGCCAGGGAGAACGGGTGGGGAACAGAATAACGGAGAGGAGTGTCCTGTCGTTTCCCTGTGCACACTGACACTCTTGTGCTTTTTAGTAGCATAGAGAGGGCAAAATCCTTCTGTAGATGGCTCACCACAACTTTTGTTGAACTTGTCTTGGTTCTAAGAATAAGAATTTGTATTTTTACATGTAGATGTGAGAAAGTGTGTGTAACATTTTTCGTAAGCTAGTATATTTTTAACACCATAGTTTCTTTAATGATGGAAAAGTGTTAGCAATTTTGACCTAGGATCTCTGGCTTGGTTTTATGTCTTTTAGTGGCTTACTTCAGGATTATGGTTTTTACTCAGGCTCTGGAACTTCAATTTTGTGTATGCCTTGTTCTCTATACTTTCTTCCTGAATAAAATGACTGCCTCTGAATGTGGTGCACTGTACATGGGAAATGCAGCAGTGCAGTCTTTGATATAGGTGGTTCCTGATCCATCAGCATTATTCTACATGAGGATTGTTTTCGAAGAGTGCTGAGAAGTTGTCTTGACTTGATGAATATCTGTGGAGCACCCAGGAGTTGTGTTTTGAGCAGCCTGTGCCTCTGCACAGCCTGCTGCTGTACTTTTGAAGATGAGTTTTCTGTCCCATCCAAGCAGGATAATACAGAAAAGTGAAGGAAGGAAATAACATTTCCATTGGTGATTTTATCTGAGCAGCTGAAGTTTGAAAGAAGTTCAGAAGAGCTTTAAGATTATACTTTAACAGTGAATGACTGAGATGTTCAGATAATGTGGACTTCAGATAAAGCTCAGATGGACTGAAATGTGTTTGGTTCTGTGACAGTACTAGAGGAAACTGGTGGAAAATACTGTTTAGGATAGGATGAGATAAAACTCTGGAAAATATATTGCATTACTAATCTTAAATTGTCAAAATGGAATAGATGACTACTGCTGATAAGTTATTATTTATTTGATCTACATACGTAATAAGTGAAGAAAGTTTTATAAAACTTAATTTTGCACTTTCTCAGTTGGTTTTTAAAGGAATGCTAGTTTTTACTGGAATAGGGTCTCATCGAGCACATACCAGGATCTTTGGGGTTTCAACCTGATATTTACTAGCACTACAGTAGTGCCCAAGGTTGTCTGTATTAAAAACTTGGCATTTGGAGCAATGGAGAAGAACCAACATTTTAAATCTGAAATTAGTTTTGTGATTTGGCTCCAGTTAAGAAAAAAAAAATCCTTTTTTAATTATTTTTTTTTTTCCTGAAATGCTGGCTTTTCTATAAAGACCGTCTGTTCCTCCCAAAGCTGTAGCAACTTCAAAGGGTCTGTCAGCCTTAGCACAGCTTGGGTAGAAACCGCCAACAGGATGTGGAATATTTGTACAGTATTTCTAATTTCACAAGGGACTAAGCACATTTGCTGCTTTATATGCAAATACAAGAGATGATGATATAAAATTAAAAGAAAGAATAACACAAAATGCATTCTTCATGTGTTTTGCACTGAAGAGGTGCAAGGTGAATATAAGTGCAAGCTTGTATACCAGATTATTAGTTAAATTCAAAGTTGGAAGGAAGCCAGTCAGATTGGTTTTTTTTCAACTGTTTGTTGTTTTTAGTTTTACATTATAATGTAGTATGCTGTATCGTCGTAACGTAATACAGAAATTGTTAAAGATGAGTATTGCTTGAAACATATTAAAATTCTCTATATCTAAATTTCAGGTTCAAATTTGTCTTGTTCACTGTCTTCCCGAGGAAGAATTTGTGAGCAATTCTGGGAGCAAACTAGTAGAGAAAAATAACCGTTGAGACTTTAATCACTCTGTGGTAGGAGCATCTGAGAGTAGAAAAATAAATTTTTCGGAGAAAGTGTCCTTGCTGAGGAGAAGCAATCTGAAGTGGTTCAATGAATAGTTTTTCGTCATATGCCACTGTTAAATTGGAACAATTCTCCCTCACTGTTAAAATGGTACAACTCTCAGCACAGCACTAGCTCTTGCAGTTTCACTTTGCTATATGCGACTTCACTTTTCAGTGAAATCTGCAAATACTTGAGAAATTTTACAGGGGAAAAAAAATCAGTGCAAGCATAATGGCAGTGGAGAGTACCTCAAACTACCAGCATAATATTTAGAAAGCAAAGAAATGGCAGTCACTCTGAGGTAGTACTGGTTTGTCTGCTTGCTTTTCTACCTTTATGCCAAGGGTTTTATCTGTTGGTTTCAACATATTTGAAGAGGAACTCGCTGCTCCAGGTAAAGTGAATCAAAACCATAAGCACCTCTAGGTACTCAGGCTGTTCACATTGGAGGAGACTGTTCAGTTGGAGAAGACTGAATATTACCATTTTGCTTAGAGGAGGAAATCTGAACTCCAATTGAAACTGGAGCAGTAATAAACAAAATGAAGTTCAGAAAACTGAATTTTTTTTCTCCCTCCTTCAGAAATAGTGGAGGAAAGTTTAGTTTGTATATCATCAGGTCAAGAGTAAGATCATTCAGTGTCTGAATACAAAAAAAACCCCCACCAATAACGACTTAACAGTTACTTAAATGTGTTTTTGAAAGGGAGAATACCAAAGAAAAAAATTTATATATATATATATATGTTTTACCGAATTCTGCTAAAGGTCATTGATAACTGGCATCCTTCTCTAATTTATGGATGGGGGAAAAAAATGACTCGTTTTTCCAAAGCAAAAAGGGGAAAGTGATTGCTTTATTTTTCATCCATTTTCACAGGAATGCCTTGGCTGTACAAAAATCTGTCATTTGTACCAAGTAAACCTTTGAGCACTAAGTTGTTTCGTTTCTAGCCAGTGTTGTTAAATATCGTTCGATTATACTTAGGAGTGTTTTGTGTGGTTTCTCCCTAAGTAATGATTTCTCTATTTTAGTATGTTTTTATTTGTTTCTGCGAAAGGGGAAGATCTGGTCCAGTGTACTTACTGCTTTGTTGGGATTATCTGCAGTAGTGCATCTGAGCTCCTTGCAGTCCATAAATATTTAAACTCACAGCACGCGAGTGAGGTAGGAAAGTGGTATCTCCTCCTTTTTACAGGTAGGGGAGTGAGGCACAAGGAAATTGAGAACTAGCTCCTCAGAGGTATCCTGCAACCCAGATCCCATTGATTTGACATGGAGATAGGCACTTAAATAGTGTTCTGAAACTGGCCTTAAGTAGCTTACTGAGGAACTCACAAGAGATCCATGATAGACTCCTGTTACAAACCTCAGTCTTCCAAATCTTGACCTATTTCTCTGACTCCTGCCTTGCCTTTCTTCTAGGAAAATTTTAATGTTTTTCTTTTGTCTTTTCTTTCTCAATGACAAAAAGTAGGCTTTAGGGGTATCGTTAGCACAAATGGTTTCAGAGGGGGATGTGGAGGGTGCAGGGAGAAAGAAGATCTTTTATATTCCCCCTTTAAGTTAATTTTAATTTTGACACAGTAATCAAAGTGATAGTTGTCTGCTAAAGTGTATGCCTGAATACTGCAGATCCATCTTTGGCAGAGTTCATTTGACTTAAGCATCAGGGCAATGCTTCACCAGTCATTAGCATACTTTGTATTTCTGTGACCATGAAGCAACCTTCTATAAATATGTGAGAGCAGTTGCACATGGCTGTCTGAAGAAGTCTGTCTATAAAGATTTATTTGCAAATGTCCTTTTACCCTTTTTTTAACAAGCAGCTTTCAAAGGCTGTTTATATTTTTGGCAGAGCTGTGAGCTTTCTCTTAGGGCTACTCACATTTCAGAGAACAGGTGACTCGCATACTTTTTCTTTATAAATTACAAGTAAACTATACTGTCAGTCCAATATATATTTAGAGCTATCATAGTTGGCTGACTGTATTGCTAACAATTTCCAATTCCTTTCAACATGCTTTGAACTTCTGGTTGTTTTGTTTGTTTGTTTGTTTTTCCTTGGAGACCTCAGGAGTAATCTTGGTATGTGTAGAATGTTGTTTTCAAACAAAGCTGCTCTCTTTTTTTGCTCTTTTGTTGTATTTCATATGTATTCTCTGAAGAGGATGCTTCTCCTGGATTTGCTTAAAATAATGATTGCTAATTATTCCTTGTTAGTAATGGAGAAGACTCAAAGATTTCTGACAATTAATACTTCCAGAAACACACACGAAATCACAAAGCATCTTATCAGTCCAAGAAAATGAACTCCTCATCTCTTGGATGATTAAATACTGTAGAACTGGTTATTTTAGGTTTTATTTGCTTTGTTTTAAATTCTGAATTAGTTGGATGGAAACTTTTGGGAAGCAGTGTAATTATCTACACTATTTTATGGCTCAGTGACAGAAAGAACTTGCCTTGGCGTGCCTGTGGCCAAATTCCCTGTTGGAATAATCTGTCTGACTTTGTTAAAATTATGCCAGGGAATACTTTGGGCCCTAGTATTCCAAGAAACAGAAAAATGGGTGCTGAAACCTGCTACTATCACTCGACTGTAACCAAATATCCCTTACTACAGGGGAGGGGGCAACAATATTTTTCTCAAGAAGTGATTTGTCTAGCTCCAAGGTCAGGCAAACGGTATCCTTTTATATTCATGTACCATTCAAAACTTATTTCATTAAAGAATTAAGGTTATTGAGCACTATGTCATTTCTATAACAGTGAGTATTAGAAATCGAAAAGCTGAAAACCACAGTTAAATAGAAATAAAATAGAAGGTGTTAAGACTAGAGCAAACTTGAAAAATGGCACTTCATACAGTCACCTGAGAATTCAGATGTTTGTGGTAGGCTCATGCAGCTCCAGGACTCTTGCTTTCCCCTTTCACTGTCCAGCCGTACACTGGTTTTCTTCCTTGCTCGGTCACTGACCTCTCTCAGATGGTATTGGCTCCTTTCCATGCTGTGATTAACTGCACTGCTTTTGATCTGATTACACACGAGTCACATTCTACCCAGGAAATGTGGCAAGGTCTGTGGGGAAAATGCCACTTCTGTGTGTGGTCTGGGTGCCCAGCAGAAAGCCTTGTACGATCTCTTTCTCTTTCCAGTTACTGGCAACCCTGGGCCTGGTGTGGTGGGATTCGTCATCACCCTTACCCTTTAATGTGATAGCAGCAACAGAAGCCAAAATGGGCAGTTCTGGCACTTTGTTCTCTGGCAGGAGCTCTGGCAGTTTCTTCTCTGTATGCAGTGATCTTTCTCGGCAGATACCTCTGCCCAAGAGGTTCCACTCAACTCTCAAGCCTGTTTTATAGCTCTTCTCCCGTTCTGTGGTTTCAGAGGATGAGAGGCAGTGAGAACACAAATTGCATCTGAGAGTGTCACAAAGGCATGGGGTGCTTGGGCCATGTAACAGCCTTCAGGAATGTTAACAGAAACACACTTTGGTTCTGTGTATGCTAATCGCAGCTGTGGTGTGGTCACAAGAGATCAGCATCGCTGAGATTGCCAAACTCTCAAGTTGTTCAGAATTGCTTTTGTTTCCTGTTCAGAGCAAGACTGCTTTATACCATGAAAATAACAGTTGTTTTACTGTTATTTATACCATAGCTAAGATGGCCTAACAGAAAACAGTTAGCATGCTGGCAGCACAAGATTTTAGATGGCCGTAATGCAAGTTATTGATGCCTTCAGAAATTTGATATGGAAAAACCAGAATTCTTTCTATCAAGAAAATTTTTAATTTGTAGCCTTTTTTTTTTCATTTGTAGACATTTTTGTATTCAAAATATCCAAAATGGCATCAGCATTTTCAGTATTTGAGTTTAGACTATGTGTAGCAAACACATCGAAGAGTGCATCAATAATACATAAAATGTCCCTGAGTAGCCACTAACAGTGTACATCATAGTGATATGTACATTTTATCATTGTGTTTCTCAATAGCACACAAATGCATATGGTAGAAAAGAATAGCTGTCAAGGCCTCAATATAGAGAAGCGTGAATAAGCTGTGTTTTAAAATGTGTTAACTAGTGTATGGCCTGAAAAGATAAAACACAGTGATGGGGAAAAAAAGTAGTTTTCAAATGTCTCCAGGCATAGTCTGCTTACAATAGATAAATAAATGCATCAAACTCATGAATAGGTAACAAATCCTAGTGCTGATAGACATATCCAGATGTCACTAAATTCTGTTTAGAACTTTGGTTTAACATAAGGGGGACAGTGAGTTACTCATAGGTACCTGCATGAGCAGTTTTAGAGCAGATCAGTCAGGCTGATGTTTTGTCCTATCCCCCAAGCACATAGGTGCCTGGTTCCTTCTGTGCATTAACCTTGAAACACACTGTCGAAGTCCATTTGCAAGTTCTTTGCCTTTGTCTCATTGAGATTGCATCCAATACTTGATTTGTGAGCAAGTGTGAATCAAGGTGTGACATCCCTTACTGACATCAGAAACAAATCTTGCATTTCTTGCATCCATGTTCCCTCATAGAAGTGTGGGGGTCCTTACATTATCTTGAGTTGGTAACCTGTCTGTTTATTTTTTTTTCTTGCTGTCTGTCACATCTTTACCTATCTGTTAGGTCAGTTCCTTGAAGCATACACCACCATATTTTGTTGTGTGTATGTGTTTTTAGTGCAAAGGCACCTTGACCCATCTGTGATCTGTAGTCTAGGTAGCTATTATGCAAATTTTAGCCTTTAATATCCTTGAAGAATTGCTTTTCAGTAATACTGATTGGCAGCAGTTATCTTTGATGTAGTAGGTTTGTGTCCTGAGAAAAGGAGGAGAGTGGCACTTGCAACCCATCCTTGAAAGCGACCTTTTGCTTTGTGGAATACATACAAACAGCAAATCCAACAATGAACATATGCAACTTCTTTGGACACTTGCCATCCCTGCCCTGTTGTTTGCTTGGACAAGGCTGGAGTTCTGAAGTGCCCTGACATTTGTGTGGTTATTGTTATAGGGATTATTTTAGCTGGTAGTGTATTTATATCTTCAATGGAAGTAAAATTTTGTTGAAGTTTTGGTGAAGAGATCTCAAAATCTAGAGGGAAGTATCTAAATTTAACTGGAGCCTACATATCTCTTGATTTACTCAGTGCACTTCAAATCCTCTAAAAGTATGTTTACCTCTAGTACTTACTAGGGTCATCTTGCCCTGGCCTGTGCTGAGCTCTGTTACACCACTGTGCAGCTTTACAGTTCAATTTTTTTTCCCGCCTGGCTTATGTGCTGTATGACTGAGCTGCTGAAAAGAACAAAAGTGTTCTGAAGCCATTCAGGGGGTGAATCCAGACTGTGCTGCTTTCCAGTGGCTGCTTAGTTCAGCACAGTGTTTAACTTCACCTCTACGGGTTCCCCCGAGCCTCAAATCAGCATCAAACTGAAAAGCAGCATGGTCAGGATAGCACACAATGTTTCCCACGGCTTCAGAACACTTATTTTCTTTTCAACTTATCCTCCAAGCAATTGAGTCTCTAAATTGGCATCACACTAGGTGACATGCTTAGGAGAGTACATCACTAATAGCATTAAATTGCTGATTTCTCTTAAAAGAAATACAAAATAAAAAGGAAGCAGACAAAAATATAAAAGTTTTCTGACGTTAGTGGAGCCTATAGATGAGAGGTGTGGAAATAACCTCTTGTACAATTATTATCAGCCTTGGCTTTCTTTCAACTACCACACTTCTTTGGAAGCAGTTAGAGCTTCCGACTTCTTGAGAAGTTTGTATTTTGTGGAAGCAAAAAAGATAGAAATGGTCCAGTTGAGAGCCCTTTAATGCAAAACTCCTAAATAGTGACATGAGATTCAGTTTCAGCCCATCCTATGGCTGTAATTTGTCATGGAGACTTTAGTCCAGCAGCAGAAGGTGGACACAAGATTTTTTTTTCAGAATTCTTACATACAGAGACTGTCCTGGTCCAGACCTCAGGGACTCTCTTTAGTTTTATTTTCTAGAAGTGTCCAGTAGTTTAAGATTAGGATGTGATACTTTCTTTTGGCTTACCCTTAAACCCTTGTGTTTACCTCTATTTCACCCACAAGGTCTTATTTCCCAGTTCTCTGTCATTCTTGTCTTCCTGTAGCAAACACATTGAGGATTGGTCTCAGCTCCACCTAGATGCCTGAATAAGAGTAACCTGACACTGGAAATTAGGAACTTTATTCTAAGAGGGTTTTGCAATCAAAGTCTTGAAAGAGGAATCACAACCCACTGGAGATGGATTCAACTTGCTTGAGATGGTGTTCTTTGAAAAGAAAATTTGTCTGAAAGATGGAATATTAGAAAATTTGTTTAAATTACTTAGAAACAATAGTGACATAACAGTGATTTAAAAAATATTTCTGAAACATTTTTTTCCCATTAGTTTTAGTGGGCTTTGGAAAAGCATCCATACAAATTAGGACCTCAGAAATTCTGAGTTCTCCTACACACTTATTCCTCATACATCTGAATCTCAGCTCTTAGAAATATCCCTACTAAAACAGATTTAAAATATATTTATATGTGTATATTCATTGTATACTTCTGTTTTATTTTTGTCACTTTTTAGATACTTGTGAATGTCTTATTGAGAATTACAGAATTACATGGTTATCTCTTCAGACTCCCATTATATTCCAATTATGTTTTAGTATCCTTTCCTTGATTTCAGGTTGGTTTTTTTTCAGTGATGTTTTCATGGTTTTGAAAAATGGTTGTACAAAGGATTTTGTGTTGGTACGAGCTGGTAGGATTCTGCAGCACTTTCCTAGTATTTATTTTTTTTTTTTTTTTCCTAATCTTCATCTTTTTTTGTCAGTTACTTTATTTATTTGTGTGCTGTCACAGTACAGGTACTCTACTCTCTGTATTTTGAGACACAAGAGAAGATGCCCTGTGTGCAGACAGCTGCTTGTACTTTTGTCAACTCGATTGCAAGCATGTCACACTGTTTTTTCCTGCTGTGTCCATTGCTGGCAATGAATTCAGTGCTGAGATAATCCAACTTCATTTGCCAAAGTGCTTAATTTTATCTGGTATCCTAATTTTTAGTGTGTTTATCATACCTGTGCCAAGTAATAGATGTGACAGCACTTGGGTTTCTCCAAATAGCAAAGAGTCTATAAACATTTTTATTTGGCTTGTAGAAATAGAACTTTAAGAGAAAAGATAAATTGTGTGGAGCTAAAAATATTCTTAATGTATGTTAGTTACTTTATTAATGACTTTGTAGAGGGATATAGGAATGCTTTGATACATGGGACTGAAGTGTTCTTTGAGTGAAAACAAATGCACAGGAAAACACAGCAAGCATATTTACTTTTCCATCCTCTAACACTTTGCAGCTCGGGGACTATTGGAGCCAGAGGTGGTTTCTGTGTGTTTAGCGTTTTTCAGAGGATTTTTATTTTTTTTTCCTGTTGATCTGTTCAGTCTCTCTTTGAACCCATGTAATCCTTAAGCATCCACAAAATTTCTTGGCCAGGAATTTCGACAGCTGAACTGCACATTGTATGAGGAACCGTTTCCTTTCATTCAGTCTTACTACTTGCTTCCTTTAAAACCACCTAATACTTCTGTAAGAAGAAGCAGTGTACAGTCAGACTTCTTTCACACACTTCTAGGAAGGAAAAGCTTTCCTCATACTATGTAATAAATTGCACTTAGGATAGGTGGGGTGGCAAGAGAGCTAAATGTCCTAATCCTGTATAATTACAGATGTCCTCACAATATCTCTATGCATGAGGGTGCTATTAAGCAGATGTGTAGAGTGGCTGTCTCTCAGATTTCAAGATGCCTAGAGATACAGATAACCATGCAATGGGATTTTCAAAGGCACCTAATTGTCTAGCTCTGTCATCTTCTCATTTTGGTTTTCTAAATACTGTCTGGCTTAGTTGGCCATAAAGTACATTGCTGAAGGTTGGACAGGTATTCTCTTGGGAAAAGGCAGCTGGGACATAGTGCTCAAGATAGTCAGCCTTTTCAAACTTCAAATCCCCACAAATACACAATAGAGAGTGACTGTGCATATGTAATTTTCTTCCTGTCCGTGACAGGTGAGGAAGCTGATGTTGCTATAGTTTGATGCATCCAATTATTGTAAGACCCTGCAATAAATAGACTATTTTCCCGGCATAAACCTATGGCATCAAATTAAATAACAGTGAGTTGAGTCAGTTTTAAGCTGTTGTCATCAAACAAAAAACTTCAGTACTTAATTTTAAATAAGATTCAATTTGGTACATATTTTGCAATTCCTGTGAGTTTGTTTTATGATGAAAATTCTGTCAGCTCTTTGAAAGCTTCCTTAAAAATCTGTCCAATTCTTATAATGGTGGTAACGTTTTATAGATTTAAATTGAAACCTAGAAAAATCTAACTCTCCATATTACAGTGACGCTAAATATTGTCTCTTTCTAATAGATAAAATTCTAATATATACTTGATATTATTTTAATCTGAACCATGTTCTATGCATAGCTCATCTTTCCCACTAGTTCTGAAGGGATGTCTTATTTTAAAAAATACTTTTAAAATGCCCAAGTATCCATCCTATTTCTTAGGTAATCTGATCATTAAACGTAATTATATGCTTGTAGACCTTTTTTTCTAAGTTCACAAGGACTTAGACTCCTAAATTTTTTATGTGACATAGAAGATGTAATAATTATACATTCAGATCTCTTGATTCAAAATCATATTTAAGTAGAAACAATGGTAACTGATGTAGTTAAAATTGTATAACAGTTTTAGTTGGTTTACAGCTGCTTGTAGCTGTCTATTCTCCTTCCAGTCTGAATAGTTTGGAGTTTTATTTCTGAAGAAAATATTTAAAATACTTATCAAAGACATTGTCTTTGAGTTGTCTTGCCTGAATATTGACTGCTGTATAAATGTTTTGAAAATCTTGTTGTACTAAAGAAGTTTCATATGTAAGAGGCAGAAAAACTTGTTTGCAATTGCATAGGTAAATGGCTACTCAAGGTAGAATGAATCCAGGCTTAACTTGCTCATGCATGCAAGGACACTCTTGACATGTAAAAGAGAAGGTATACTAAGAATTCACAAGGAAGGAATAATTAGGAAAGTTTATACCAGGGATAGTACGTCATATAAAGAGCCTAAATTTCCTAGATTCTTAATTTTGGTAACTTAGTAAAATGCTAAATTATGTCTTCAACTTGGGTGTTTTGGTTGGGTGCTAGCTACAAATGAATTGATTCAGACCATCCTACCCACAGGATGGCTTATCCAATAGAGGAGAAGTTAAGAGAGAGAGTTCATGGACTAGTATGGAGAAAAGTGCTCAAAAAGCACACAGAGTTCCTAAGTATAACAGAGGAAGGACACTGAAATTGTACCAAATATGCAGAAAGGAGTTTTCTTCTGCTACTCTGTTCTTCTTTCTGCAGAAGCTGTCAAAGGGAAAAATGAAGGTTATGCTAGGTTAAAAGAGCGGTTCCAAAAGGAAGACTGAAAGACAGTGAAATGAGAGGATTCAAAAAGGAATAGTATTTGGGCCTGTTACAATTGTTAGATAGAGCAGGCTCGTCTAGAATTTTCAGTAAGACGAACATACAGTTTTTTAAATTATTTACCGTTATACTATTTATCATTATATTATCAGTATCATTTTTAAATGCAACTGAATTTTCGGAAGTCTGTTCTATGTTACTGTGTTATTGCTGGTCACTGACTCCTTAAAAGAAAAACTGCAAATACATTTCCATTTCAGTCTGTTGTGAAAGGACAGGCAGTACAACATACAGTGCAGTATACTGGAAGCCAAGGTCTGAAAGTAAAGGAATTTCAGTATTTATCTCCCAAAAGCTGACACTACAGTTTTGAGGATTGGTGGAGAGTATGAATTTTCTAAGATTAGAAAAGACACCTCTAACTGAGAGATTAGAGGAAGAATATAGTAACCAGCCCCGCAGCTACAATCCACAGCAATTTAAATTTGTAGAACAAGCACATCCTCATGCATGCAAGGGTACTCTTGAAATAGAAATGAAAAGGTTTGTGAAGAATTCCAGAGAGGGGAATAATTAGGAGATAGTCTGAATTAATTCTTCGTAGTATATATTTTTGTTAAGAGAACAGTCACAATTTCTAACAAATGCTAAACCATTGAAAGAGACACTGTTTAACTGGATTTGAACTATTTTAATTCTGTGTGTGTGTGGGTAGCACTAGATATTTGCTTGTGTCGTTGGTCTTGGGCAGTCTAAACCTGTAAAAATCAGGAGATATTTTTCTCTGACAGCTATACCATGAACACTTTTCTTCTCTCCCTCCAAGGCATTTCAGCCTTAGTGACTGGTCTTTCAAACTCAGTTTCTGTAATTTGTCAGTGTGCTGCTGAAAGAAAATGTCAACCACATTTTCTGTTGAGGTTCATGACTGTCAAATACTATTAATTTTTCAGCAGTATATAAGGACACTATGGTTGAATTTTAAGGGTAATCATTTTGATATAACATCCTTCTGCCATAGCCGACACACCTCAACGCGTGGAAGGTCTTTTTTTTCTTTCATAGGAACAAGAAATGACTAGAGCTTTCTCTGGTGAACCACCACATTAAATGCAGTAGAGGTGTGGGCCACAGTATATTGTGTTCTAAAAGCAACTTTTGCTTTTCATAGAATCATTTAGGTTGGAAAAGGCCTTTAAGATTATCAAGTCCAACCGTAAACCTAACACTAAACCATGTCCCTAAGTGCCAGATTGTATTGGGTTTGCATGGCAAGGTTTTGGTAGCAGGGGGGCTACATGGGTGACTTTTGTGAGAAGCTGCTAGAAGCTTCCCCTATGTCTGATAGAGCCAATGCCAGCCGACTCCAAGACAGACCTGCCCCTGGCTAAGGCCAAGCCCATCAGTGATGGTGGTAGTGCCTCTGTGATAATGTATTTGAGAAGCTGAAAAAAACTGATGCACAACTTCAGCTGGAGAGACAAGTGAAAATATGTGAGAAAAACAACTCTGCAGACACCAAGGTCAGTGAAGAAGGAGGGAGAGGAGGTGCTTCAGGCACCAGAACAGAGATTCCCCTGCAGCCTGTAGTGCAGCCCATGGTGAGGCAGGCTGTTCCCTTGCAGCCCATGGAGGCCCACGGAGGAGCAGAGATCCACCTGCAACCCATGGAGGACCCCACGACAGCAGGTGGATGCCCGAAGGACACTGTGACCCTGTGGGAAGTCTGCGCCGGAGCAGACTCCTGGCAGGACCTGTAGACCCACGGAGAGAGAAGCCCACTCTGGAGCAGGTTTGCTGGCAGGACTTGTGACCCTGTGGTGGACTCACACTGGACTAGTCTGTTCCTGAAGGACTACAGCCCATTGGAAGGACTCACATCGGAGAGGTTCATGGAAGACTGTCTCCGATGGGAGAGACCCCACACTGGAGCAGAGGAAGAGTGAGGAGGAAGGAGCAAGAGAGACATGATGAACTGACCACAACCCCCATTCTCCATAATCCTGCGCTACTCGAGGGGAGGAGGTAGAGAAAATTGGGAGTGAAGTTCAGCCAGGAAGAAGGGAGGGTGGAGGAAAGGTGTGTTAAGATTTTAGGTTTATTTCTCATTACCCTACTCTGATTTGATTGGTAATAAATTAAATAAGTTTTGTCAAGTTGAGTCTGTTTTGCCTGTCATGGTAATTGCTGAGTGATCTCCGTATCCTTATCTTGGCCCACATCATATCTTCTTTTTGAATCCTTTGTCCTTCAGATATTCATTTTTACCTTTGCATCCATCTGAACTATTTAACAGGTGTTACTGTGTAGTAAGTTGTTCATTAAAGGAAAATTGTCCAGCTGTGAAGGTATGTGCCACAACTTTTCTAAAAACTAGTTTCTTTCTAGCTGACATATGCTGGACACCTAGAAGCTGAAGTACCCAAATCACTACTAGTTCCTGAAAATTTTTTTTTTCATGCTTGATACATCTTGGAATTCTTCACAATGTTGAAGTAGGTATTAACTGGTCTGTAACTATGCAGAAATATGCAACACATTACTTTGAGGTTAGATAGTTCAGCTCAAACCTTTGTTCATTCCATAAACAAAATGTGAATGAGAGCTTCAGCAGATTTGCTAAAATTGTGTTCATTTGAAGTTTTTTATTTTCTAAGATTCAGCAGGTTTCCAGACACAACCATGGAATGTAACACAATGTTGGCTCTTTACAGCAAATCTTTCAACTGAAGCCGTTAACACAGTCCTTCCACTTTTAAATCTTCTAGTAAACACCTGATGGACTAAATCATTATTATCCTTCTCTGTGGAAGGCACCGGAAAGGTTCAGGCAATTTGTGACATCTACCCAGTAGCTCTTCAGCCAATCAAAACTAGTTTTGAAGGATATCTTACCTTGCCTGTATAATATGCCCCACTATGTGCTTGTGTGCTCTATAAAATCAATGTGATTCTTAGTTGTATAGAGAAGCATATTAACTACCCATCATTTCATTGTCATTGCCTTCTGCGTGTGGGACATAAGCAGTTCAGACAAGGTTAATTGGAGATATTTGAGCCCAGTGCTTTTTCTTATTTTCCTATGCATAGCAGTAGCACACAATGTTATAATGGCAGCCTTTAAAGTCCTTTGAAAAGCTGAAATACGTATTTATGATGAAGCCTGATTTTTAATTGAAAACCAATTTACTAAACCTCTAAGGCTTGTTTGAGCTTCGTATATGCATATAAGGAGAAGGAAAAGACAGCTTGGTCTTGTAGAGTCTTAGAAGAAGATATGAACAGCAACTTTGATAGTGTTACAAATTCTAAAACTATGACTAAGGAGATGGGGAATGATATTAGCTGTCCCATACTGTTGCTCAGATGAGCTAAAATAAACTGTCATATTATGTGACCTATAAGTGGTATTAGGCATTTTATTACCTTCTTGCTATCCACTTGAGCTCTAGACCTTTATTTAAAGATTGTTTACAGAAGTTATTGAATACCACTGGTTTTATTTTTAAAGCACTGACAGGATGGCATTAATGTCCCTAAACATAAAAGGAAGGAATGAGATAAATTTAAAAATCATGATCTAAGTGCAAGAGGAAGCAAGATAAATATAAAGCAAACTTGTACATTTTTCCTTGCCAAGAGTCTCTTTATATGCCAACACGTCTACCATTACTTTAACAGCTTCTATCAGAGCAAATTGGAAAGGGAAAACATTAAAAGAGTAATTCACTGCACAAAAATGCTTCTTCAGAGTCACATTAGGCACAGCCTCTGAATACAGTCTTTGCTTTCATAATGTATTTACTGCTTTGATAGATGTTAAGGTTATAAGGACGCTAAATGGGAATGGAACATTTCTGATTATGGGCATCATCGATCTTATCTTGATGAAACACTGTAGGTATGACTTGGGTTTAGTGATGCAGCCCATGTTTTTTATTTCCTTGTATCGATAGCTCCTTTATCTTCAGGACTTTTGCTTTGTTCCCCACTCTGCTGTTAATATGAATGTAGTGACTTCCCATGAGCTACTTCACTCCCCTAAAAACTTTTTAATTATAGATTTTGAAAGGTAGATGTACGTGAGAAATAGCTTTAGTAAGCAGGAAAGGTCATAAGCACATAAATCTGTTTCATTTTTTTTTATTGTAATTGAGAATTCATGCAGCTTGAAAGAAATACTTCCATCCATGGCCTGTGTGTGATTTTGGAACCAATCATCCCTGTTTTGATCAGACAAATTTAAATTAAGATTTATACCCTGGCTTACTGGCTATTTGTGTCCTTAATTAATTTGAAATTACAGATTTAATTTAATTTAATTTAATATCTAGCATTAAGGTGGTCAATTTATAACACCATTCTTCGTTGGTGGATAATAGTAAATACTGACTTTGGTACACTTTTTGATAAAGAAGCTGGATTTGAAAGTTTTTCTTACATGTTTCAAAATGGTCCAGCTAAAAATGACATGGGATTAACAATTGGTCCATTCACTGTCTCACCTCAAATACATTATTGACTATAAGTAGAGTGATACAGGAATTGTTCTTTAAATATAAATAAATATAAAAATATATAAATATAAATATAAATTCTCCGAAGATCATCATTAGCAACAGACTTTAGTCTGTTGCTAAACTAATAGGGTTTTTTTTTGTTGTTTTGTAACAGCTTCTGATAATGTGCTTCCTTGAAATTTAGTTTACTGCCAGGTGATTGATTTGCTCCAAACCATGACAAATTAGGATATTTTTGTGTAACTTGGTGAGGACTTTTTTAGTCTACATGTTGTACAGCTGCTATGAAAATACTTAATCAAAAGATTTCTGTGCTTTTGAATACAATATGTCATGAGTTGTCTTTCATTACTAATGTACACAGTTTCTGCTGCTGGAACATCTACTGCTTATTTGTAAAGGTGTAGAAGAAGTCACTATCCAGTAGTTGGATAATAAAGTTATTGAGCTTGGGATAATTGCTTGTGTCAAACTCTAAATTTCTTTTGCTGCAGGCCAAATCCTCATTCAGATCCTTGACTCATCTTTCTGATGAATTAAATAAATATTATTTTTATCTATACTATATTGAATGTTAGTAATTGTTGCTATTTGTTGATAATTTGCTGATAGCTGATGGTTTGCATTGACTCTATTTGTTGTTATTGTTTGCTTCTAAAAATGTAAATCTGACTATACTTATGTTTGTTACAAATAGCCAGTACTCTTACAAACTCTTAGTGTGTAAAGTAGTTCTGTTTAGTAGGTCTTCAGCAGTTTTCCTTTATGAATTTTACACAGATAGATGCCGATTCTCTGAAATAATATTTATTGCTGATTAAAAATTCGGTAATTTTTTTGACAAAGTATAAGATTAGGTTTTATTAGCAAGCTGTTTGCTTTCCTTCTACACATGAGTCATAAATATTTTACTGGTCTTATGGCAACTGAAACACTTTTGGAATAACAAAAATCATTTTGAATCAGTGATAAAATTAGTAGTTATTAATGCTTTTATCTTCCTAGGTATTTTCAGAAATACCAAGCACCATTATGATTGATTGTGACTGGAGAATATTATAAACCTCTATAGAGCAAATTCAGTTCAAGAGATTGATTTTGGAGGAGGGTTTATTAATTTTTCACTAAATGGTCTGCACTGGCAATTAATATTGCAGCAATAAAAAGTTTACAAGATCAGAGTTTGTTTTAAATAGATTCCAGTGTTGATTCCTGCAGGGGTCCTGAGAAAAGGAGAAAGTGAGAGCAGAGCACTTCTGTGGGGAAGAATAAATGTTTGTTAGAAAAAGTAAGCTTTGTTAGAAAAGGACTCCTCATAGCCTAAAGTAGTATTACTCACTACTTCGTTTGCTGGAATATTGAATTGTTATGAGTATTTTGTCGCTGTTTCTTCCCTGGAGTATCTAACTGACTTTTCTGCTTTCATTAGGATTGTCCATCCCTATATGCTGCAACACTTTCTTTCATTGATGGTGGCTCGCTGACCCTGCCGCAGATTTCCCTGCTACATCTGCCAAGACTGATAATTATTTCAGTAACAAGTGCTAGCTCAATAATGTTCATTCTCACAGGCCTCCTCCCTCATTATTTTTCTTCCCTGAGGGGCAACTGATCTGAAAACTATCTCTGTTCTCACCTGGGGTTTAAAGATATGAAAATTCATTCAGACCACAGCTATCCTCCTTGATTAACGGTATGGTGAGCTGAACTGAAGTTTGCAAGAGCAGTTGGTAGAAACGGCTTGCCCGCTTGCAGTTTGCTTTGAATCCAGCTTGTTATCCTGGTTGCGTGAGGCAAACAGAAAAAATGAGCAGGAATTTTAATTACACATACACGTCAGTATCATGTTCTAAATATGGTTAGTAGCTTCATTGCTTACCGTATTGTAAGGAATGTGCTGCCAGAACTGCTCACTTCTGTCTTTCCTCAGCTTTCAGCAGCAGGCTTTCAAGCTGAGCCCAGGAGCACTGGCGAGCAGAGGATATTCCCAGTTGGTGATTATTACTGTCATCGCCATGAGGGACCATAGCAATGGACTACAGTAGTCTTTGCCCCAAGAAACTTACTGACAAGTGGTGAAGTTACCTTAGAGAAGCTAATTATTAACTAAAAGCTCAAAAGATAGGGAAAAGACCAGACTTCTCAAGATCTGCACTGTCACTCCTTGGGTAAACTAAATGGGCTGTTCAACCCTCAGGGTCGAGCAGAATGATCATTTAAACATTGCAAAGGCCCACAGTACAAAACATAGCTGATTTCAGTGGCTTACAAGAGGGAATTTTTACAATATAATTTTATTATTTAGTATTGTTATGTTTGAATGGAAAAACAGAATTTGGAAATGCAGCACTTCAGAAAATAATGCAGAATCCTCCTCATAACATACATTTAAGGACTGATTTGTGGCTCAGCAGACAGGCATCCTGCCTGTGATCAAATAATTTCCTATTTTAGACATTAAAGCAGATTTCAAGTAGGAATTTGAAAGATGAGAATATTAGGTCTGACAAAGGTGCAAGGTTCTAGTTTAAAGCAGCAGATGAAGGAAACAGGCATCACTTGGTGATTGGGAACAGGTATTTGTCCTCCAGCATTAAATGGCAAATGGTAACATATGAAGAGCCATAAAAGTAAAAAAAAAAGAAAAAAAAAGTTAGCATTTAATTTGATAGAAGAAAGGGACAAAAGAAAGGTAGAAAGTGGGTCTTTGATGATCAAAACCCAGAGTAAGAACTTATCTTTATGATTGTGAGAGGTAACAGCAAGGCTTCTGGAGGAAACATTGCTGCACTAATCAAGATTAGGCCTGACTACTTAATTTTTTTTTTAACAAATAATTTAATTGCCCAAAAATGCTGTTTTAGGTTGACTAAGTGTGTTTATGAATTTGCATGGAATTTGGCATAGGCTTCTGACTGAAATAGAGTGAGCAGTCTGTTTTTTGACTTTAAATAGCATTATTGAAGCTGTAAAGGAGGAATATATCATCAGGAAAAGAAAGCTTTTTCTATCACCTAAATTTAGTTATCTTAACAGAAGAAAAGAAAAAAAAAAGTTATAATGTTTTGGTTTTGAATTGGATGATGGATTTAATACAACCTGAAACAATCTTATGTCAACTTTTAATTTCACCCCCAAAATTTCCTATTCTACACTGACTCAAAGCAAACTTTTTTCCTCCTGACTTTTCAGTTCAGCCTTTCACTGACTTGACAGTAAATCTGCTGTAAGACTGGAAAGAATGTCTTACAGAGAAAATCTTCAATATTTAGACATTGCTAGTTTGGGAGAGGTGTGGTGGAACTTCATGTTCAAGCTGGTGACTAATTTCCAGCCCTAAATTACAAGATCAAAGCAAAGGACCAAGCAGGAAACATCTCAATGATTCAAGAGCGAAAGTTACTGTTTTGTAAAGTTCATCTTGAATGGATAGGTAGTCCATCTGGGGAAAGGCTCAGTCTTTACTTTTGGACAGATGGGGAATACAGAACCAGATCTATGCTTTATCCATACAGGGCTTGTAGAGTGACTTGCGCTTGTGAATTTACTTAGAGATAAGATTCTGTAGGCCTGGTGACAGAGATCTATGTTTAGGAAATCATGGGAAAGACTGAGGACAATCCCATAAAAAACACTGAAGTGAATGATTTGGAGAAGTAGAAAAAAGACCAGATATCACAGAAATAAAGATCAATACAATTTCATGAAGACAATTATTTATTATTACATTGAATGCAGCTGGCTGGCTGAAGAAGATTAAGCTAGGCTATTGACTATATGAAGTGTATTACAATGAATAGACTGATTACCTGTAACCTCAACATTGTCCAGAAACTCACAAGAGAAAAAAAAAAAAAAATTCTGTCTCTCTGAAAATATGTTTATTACCCTCTCAGATCTGGACCTTGAATTTTTATTCTCTCCCTGCAGCAATGCTATGATGCATTTGAGCTTGATCTATCCCATGTCCTAGAGAAGCAGTGGTAGACCTGTGTTTGTTTGTTGCATAAATACATACATATGTTTTTTCTTATGTCTACCACATAATGAGCATGTGTTCTGGTTTTGTTTAGTGAGGGGGAGGGCTAAGGTGGTAGCTTCTGTAGGAAACTGCTAGAAGTTGCTCCCCTTTGTCCAGTGGACTCGGCTGGGCTTAGGGCAGACTTTCTGCTGGCCAAGGCTGAGCCAGTTGGTAGCAGAATGTCCTGTGATAACACCTCTGCAATAACGTATTTAAGTAGAGGAAAACACACAAAAAAAATAGAGACTATGTGAAGCAGCTGAGTGGGGGGCAGAGAGGGGGAGGTGTGAGCTTTGTGGGCCTTGCAGGCCTCACCCTCTGGCCTCCTGCCGGGCAGCTGACTGGGCCCAACTTGGCCTGGCCTGGCTGCAAGAAGCGGAGAGAAGATGAGAAGTGAATAAGATGTAAAAAGGATCCTGAGAGGTGTCTGCCAGCCTGTTGTGAGGAACGGCTGCAGATGACAAGGCCAGTGAAGGGAGGAAGAGGAGTAATGCAGCTGCTGGCCAAGATTCCCCTGCAGCCTGTGGTGCAGCCCATGGTGGAGCAGGTTGTCCCCCTGCAGCCCATGGAGGTCCACGGAGGAGCAGAGATCCACCTGCAGCCCGTGGAGGAGCCCACGCTGGGGCAGGTGGAGGCCTGAAGGAGGCTATGGCCCATGGAGGGCCTGCTGGGGCAGCTGTTCTGGAGGGACTGCACCCCATGGAAGAGATGACCCACGCCGGAGCAGTTTCACGAAGGACTGTGGCCCGTGGGAGGGACCCCACGATGGAGCAGGGGAGGAACGCGAGGAGTTCTTCCCCTGATGACGAAGTAGCGGCGTAAAACAATGCATGATGAACTGACTGCGACCCCCATTCCCTCTTTCCCCCTGTGCTGCTTGGGAGGGGAAGGTAGTAGAGATAATGTTAAGCCCGGGAAGAGGGACGGGTGGGGGGAAGTTATCTTGTTCCCTGTCTCATTATCCTGCTAGTTTTAGAAATTAGTGAATGGTTTTCCCCAGGTTGAGTCTGTTTTGCCCATAATGGTAACTTTAAGGATTTCTCCCTGTCCTTATCTCAAGCCTCGAGCCGTTTTTTCTTATATCATCTCTCCCTATTCTCTTGGAGGGTGGGGGAGGGAGAGAGAGACTGCGTAGTCTGGTCCCGATTGGGGCTGGACTATGACAGCATGTTATTTTTTAAGTCTTTCATAATGAGTTTTGAAATGCTATTTTTGTTGTTAACAGATTGCTGCTAAGTCGAAATGGGAGCCACAGTAAATTAAGACTACTAATCCTATTTAACTTCTGTTTGAGGTCTCAAGCATAAATTTCAGAGGTGTTTGTGTTTAACAAAAATCAACAGTAGAAAAATGAATAATTGGATATTGGCCAGTTAAAATGCACAAAATCACAAATCCAATATATCCACCTAAATCTGGAGGCTGCATACCCCTTGTTCTGCACAGATCTTTGTCTTTCAGGACTTAAGGAGTAATGTTATGGCATGAAGTGCCGGGTTCTTGTGCATTGGATATAGGCAGACAAGCCAGATTTTGTAAGACCTGAGACATTTTCATTTGAGTTCTAACCAGAAACATCTTTGTTTTACTTAGACTTTAGGTTGAACTTGACAGACATTACAAAGAATGAAAATAAATGCTGGTAACTTCTGTATAGGAGTAGAAGAGTCTTTGCGTGTGAAAATGACTGTCAAGGATGTAAGCATTAGAATCTAAATTTAATTGATATCTGCACTGCTTTCATATATTAAAAATAAATATATGAATTCATTTTCACTTTTTAAATAATTGAATTTATATGCATATGCATATATGAATATATATATATATGCCATTTGTCATGTCTTTGTATTTCATCTTTAAATGCAATAGTAAGTCCAGAAGCACAGAGTTATATAGCAGGTATCTCTAGAAATAAAACCTTCAAGGTTGAAATGAGTGGTTGTCAGGATTTTGGTTTCTTGGCTGAATGATGTGCTAGATGTCAAGTCATAAGTTGTTTTATTGACTTTCCCAGCAGGGAAATAAATCAGCAATATTTTTATAGCATTTGCAATGATTGAACTTGCATGGCTTTCAGCAGAAGGAAATAGCAAGCAGATTGTAGAAGGATTAAGATAACCTGAAATACTTTGATTGAACTGTTTGTAATACAGTACCATTGGGATCTCAACAATCTACTTTACAATGCAGAAAATATGTTGGATTTACTTTGGACATAGCTGGATCAGACATGAGAAACTAAGTAAATTTCAGTATTATTTCTCAGTATACAAATAACTTTTAACCATACTGTGCATATCATGTAATTAGATGTGCAAAAACATTTGTTTCATCATGGAATTTTATGTAAGACTCTATAAAAGATATATGTATAAAACACAATGAGAACATGCCTGTCCAAGACTAGAGCCCCAAGGAAGCTGACTGCTCCGAAGTACTCTACTTTGTGATGGTATTCAAAGCTTTCTATGATTATGGCAATAATCATATTTATTCCAAGTTTATTTTATAAAACACTTGAAGCTTCATATATTTGAAAAGATGAATCATGCTAACAGTGTGAATAAATAAATTTTCATTTTGTCAGTGCTTTAGAAATATGGTTGCTATAGTGCATTCATTTTATTTCAGTCTTTCTTTAAGTATTGAAGGTAATGTCTTTGGAAGTGTAATCTATGTATTGCTCTTGCATTACGGCTTGTGCCATCTTTGGTATGCAATTTATCAGTAACTTGACAGAAAAATGATTGAAAGTTGAGTCATAGTTATGCACATACAGATTTATTTGCAATTCTATTTCTTAACAAGTTTTAAAAAAATCTTTTTACTTAAAAAGAAACTGGAATAAAAGTTGCCTATTTTCATTCTCTTCCATGCTAGCAGACAATGAAAAATACTGGCAAAAGGCCATGCAAAACAGTTTTAAAAGTATCTGACACAAATTCTCTGACCCACTTAAACATAGGTAGGTTTTTGTTGTGGCATAAGAAAAAGCTACCTAAAAAAAAAGCATGTGATCCTCTCACAGCTTTGAGGAATGGTAAAATGTGATATACAATGGTGTTCAGTTTTTATTCTGTTTCTCCAGAGACTGCACTTCCAATTGAGGTAGAACAGCCTTAACTGGAGAAATTGAGAGCAACCTGGTTACATCTTTTCATAGAGAGAGAGGAGATGGTCTGTCTTTCTTCTAGCAGTAATATGAATTTATTCCTCTATTTCCTTTGCTCTTAATACAGGTGTCTAGTATGAAATGCTATATTCCAGGTCAAATAAGTAATCTGATCTGAAACACTTTTTTCTTCCTAAAATGAAAGTAGGAAGAACTTGTGGTTTAGGTTGACATGAACTGAAGCTTTTTTTTTTTTTTTTTTCCAGATAACTTTGAAAGCCCCATGCATTCTCATCAACTCTTTATATACCAACAAACACAATTAAGGGTGATTTGTTTTTCCTCATGTAGGTTAATTATTGGACTGTAAAAACATAGTGTTATCATGTTGCTGAATAGATTTATAACAGTGCACTTGATTCTAGCTGGCCAGTGCTTCCTTCTGTTGTTCTGGTACGTTCCCCTCCCTGCATCACCATATCCATTTGAAGTGTTATTGAATGAATCTTCTCCCTGGTCCTCCACTTTTTGATTTATTTTTTTTTTTAATCTTGTTATTAGTGTTGTGCTTGATTTACTCCTTTTGTTATGCCACAGGTTTCTGTCACATGATAGAAAGAAAACTGAAAAGGCTGTGATAGGACAAATCACTTAGGTCATTCAGGCATTATATTCCTCAGTCTGAGTTCATGTTGTAAGATTATAATGTTTGTTTCCAAAATGTTTACTTCAAATCAGTTTTCCAAATAAAAAAGATACAAAGAATCTCACTTTTTTTTTTTCCAAAACAAGGACTTATTTGTTTCTAAAGTAGAAATACTGATATATTCTAGATAACTTTTCTGTTATCTAGGACTTTTGAAGATACTCCTTTAAAATTCCTACTAATAAGTCACTTACTCCAAGTTCTTGGGAAAGAACAGGAGAAAGCTAGAAATCTTGACTCCATTTCCATCATTTCTTGTTGAAAAGGGACTGTGTGATAGTGCTTCAGAGGCACTGTTTTATTTTTGGTGTCATAAAGTATAGCTGAACTGAAAGTGTGATTAAAATCCTAAAATCAAATTTAAAAAAAATCACCAAGGAAAAAATCTTGCTTATAATAAAACAGATTATGATGATTTAAATACATGCCAATGAATTTAAAACACATGAGAAGGTGTGTGAGTCTATCTTTCCCCTGACACACTGTCAATGATCAACTGGTACAGTACCAAAAGAAAATAAATTCTAACAAATACAATGAAACAAGTGGAAATGTAAAGTGCAACTTGACATCTAAATGCACTTTTGAAAAATACTTCTTTAGATTTTAATGTTTTATTTATAATCAACATCAACATCTTTGTTGACAGGGTACCTTCTAACGACAAAAAAAAAGGCACCAGGAAAGAATTGTGTGTTCCATTCAGCCTAACTGTTTTCTTGCAGTGGGGTCTCTAATACCAGGCTTCAACATCACTAATTGATCGTACAGTGCTTGTTATAGTCTGTCAGGTGCTCTGGCAATGTGTGTGTCAAGATAAATGGTTGAGTATTAAAAACCTTTTCCTCTCTGCTCTTTTAGATACAAAACATTTTAAACTATTATTTCTTTTTCAGTGAGATACTCTGTGCATATACAAAGTACATATCTATATTTACTGTGTGTGTATATAGATACTTGTATATTCATATACATATGTGTACAAATTAGAGCCATCCCGTATTTATAGGAGCTAGGAAAATCCATTTTCAATATGTTTTTGAAATATGTACTCCATGCAATGAATTTTCTGTTCTCATAATGTTTCTCTCTTATGGAGATCAAGATAGTTTCTATGAGTCTTGTCTGCAGACTGTCAGAAAAGTTGGTTTTAAAGGCCAGTCTCTCTTTCCTAAATGTTTGTTCTCCACATCAGTTAACCAAGTGAGTGTTATTTTCAGAAAACTTTTTTTTTAATTTCTTCCAATGAAGTTGAGGAAATAGATGAAAGCATTACTATCTCCTTATCTGAATTGGAGCTGACGTCTATACCTGCACACTAGGTGGAGGTTCTGATCTAGCCTTTATCCTCAGGAAAATCAAAGATCATGTCTTTGCTTTAAAGTTGTTAAAAAGTGAACTTGTATGACTAACTGCTTTCCTTGTGGGACTTAATCTGTAGACCATCACTGATCCACAGGATACAGTGGAAAAACAGCGCTTAGACCACTGAAGACAGAGTACGTTTTCTCCCTCTGGCCTAGTGAAATCTGAATAATTTTACAAGAGAAATGAAGGCAGAAAGAGGCTAAATCAATTCCAAAATGTTTTGAACATTAAATCATAGACTTGTATCCCAGATGATTTCCCTTTTCTGACTGTCCCTTTTCTCTCGTCTGTCTGTCTTCTGAGATCATCATTCCATAATGATGCAGGACACCAAGAAATGCCAAAGGTTGAACATAACTTTTCTTAATTTCTTGCTTTTTGGATGGCTGAGATGTGTAACTGATACTTAGGAGAGAAAGCATATAAAAATGTCTCTCATCCATTAAAAGTCCTTTTCCTGCACTAGGGGAAGGTTTCTGTTCAGGAGACTATCTCCTTCTCCCCCACCCCTTTGACACTGGAGAAGTAGCTAGCTGCTTTGAGAAGCTTAGTGTTGGATATTGTGCAGCCGCAGTTTTGGATGAGGAACATTTTCCTTCATTGACAGGTGAGCTTGCGCACTTGGATTTGTTCCTCGCCTTTTCTTGCAGCTCAAGGACCAGGTGGAGAGATTACATTCCCCTGCTAATTTTCTTCCATCTGTTGGTGCTCTGTTCAAGGCCTTGTTCAGTTGATTGTTCAATACCCTAGTAAGTCAGAAGTGAAAGTGAAACAGCAGATGACGTTACCTGGAGAATATCAGAAAGTCTTGTGCAGAACGTAGCTAACTCTCCTATCCTTTGGCCGTTAGCCAGGGAAAGCACTGTGCTCACAGGTGTGGAACAGGCATTTGCCTAAACTCTGTGTTGATTATTAGCATTGTGTTAGCAGGTGGAATAGAGTGAGATGGGTGTTGTTGGGGCAACCTGTGTCATAGTGTTCATGGCACTGTCAAGTAGTATGGATTACAAAAGAAGGGTGAGCTGCACAGGATGAATTGCTGTCATGCAGTTTCTATTTCAGTCACATATGAAGGCACGCTTTCACATATGCACATGGTGTTGAGGTAGAGACTTAATGCACTCATATATTGGTGGAATGAAAACAATCCGTATGGAGCATGATAATGGTTATACTTATCTCATCTGAAGTTTTGTCTTGCTCTCTGTATTTTCTATCTCCCTATGCATCTGCCTGATTTAAATAAAATACTTTAAATGGAGACATTATTTAAGATTATTCTAGTTTTCCTTTTGTATCTGCTCCATTAAGGTCCTCTTGTCCGACCCCATGTTGATTGACAAACTCAATGTTTATGTGCCTTCTGCTGTGAATTGGTATTTTTGCCCTTATTTGCAGCTGGTTTTTTTTGAACGTATTTCACAATAAAATTTAATGTATTTAAAGATCATTTCTAAACTACACCATTAAATTCCTCTTTTCTAAGCCTTCCTCAAGTTATTTTACACATACATATATTATAATATTTAGAAAAGGAACATTACGGAAATACTATTGCATGTAATTTATTGAATGGACCATAGTGAAATTTTTAATTCACACTATTACGCAGGGTGATATTGAGACTCTATAGGAAACTGCCCTGCAGAAGACCTGACAAACTGTGATGAAAGTATGTAATTTTAATAGGCATCATTCAGTGGCTGCAAAGTATAGTGAGTGAGTTTGCAATCTCTTTGCCTATTTACAGTATTATTGTAGTAATTCAGGGAGTTAAACTAACAAAATACAGATTTAAGAAGAAACAGATGGTGTCTTCTGTTATGTTAGAAACAAAAACCTGTGCAAAATTCTTTTGTTGAGAGGTATTGACTCAAAATGTTTCCTCACTAGACTACTCTGTGTCAAAGACGAGCATCTACTGTCAAGTGCTTTTTCTCTGAGTTTTCTCATTACTACAGACATTTGGCATTAATGCAGTCTTATTAATAGTCAAAATCTACACAAAGAAGTTTTAATTAAGTCAGCAGAGGGAACAGAACTGTAGGAACCTAGAAAAAGATAAACAATAGTAGTCTTTTAGAACTGAAAGATCACAACTGTAACAAACCCTGACTTCTTTCATTTGAGTTGTGTCGGAAATGAAAAATTGAATCATCTGGGTAGTGCGGAACTACAATAGCGCAATGAGGAACCTCCTCTTTTAAAGCTGGAGAGAATCTCAACCCTGTAACTTGCAAATCCTCTGCAGTACTAACTTCAGGCTTCATCTTTATTTTAAAAGATGAAGAGTCTCATCTATGCGAAACCAGGCAAATCCTAAAAGTGATGGGTCCTAAAAGGATGATAATTCTGCTGTAGTCTTTCTTATACTGCTTTTACTGTTGTCTTGCTTATCTTTTATCATTGTAAACCAATTGTCATAATTTCAGTGTTCCCAAGCCTGCTGCTTTTGGAGATTTCCACTACCATAACTGCCGATCACTATATCTTTATGTATGTTGGAAAAACTAATTACAAACCCTTCTCATCAATTATCCAGCTGTATATGTTATTATGGTAACATTTGGGGTCAGCAGGCTCCCAGAGGGTGGCCAGTACAGGCCACAGCTCTTTTTACTGATGCCTTGTTTGAAACAATTTGGTCTTTCGAGTTGAAGAACATTTCCACTAGTGGCTGTCACTAGAGCATATAACAGTAAGAGAAAAACGAGGAGTTCAATAGTAACTGTAATACTTACATACATCTTTTTCTTCATGTAATATTGTTTCACCCATTCCTTCGTAAAGTTTAGTCATTATAAAATAGCTGCCTTTTCCAACTTGTTTCCCCACTGCGATGCTCTGTCTTGTTAGATGTTTTCTGCTTACATGTGCTTGTTTTATAAGCATGGATAGACAAAATAGAACGTATCATAAATTATAGCAGTTACCAGTGAGAATAAATCAAATCTTGAAAAATAATTCAGTGTGCTCCTGGGAACAATTTGGATGTGATTCACTGCTGAAACTTGTGGAAAACAAAGTATCATGACTTACACTGGTGATTAAATCTTTCCTAGTATGAGTTGGGAACAGAAATATTCTATTTAACATATTTCTGTGTCTTTTTACGTTTTACACAAGGTTTTCCTCACCTTCAGGATAAATATTTTAGGAAAAAAAAAAAAAAAAAAAAAAAAAA
>WHYT01017163.1:35552-47927 GCA_009806455.1 Tetrax tetrax
TTTTTTTTTTTTTTTTTTTTTTTTTTTTTTTTTTTTTTTTTTTTTTTTTTTTTTTTTTTTTTTTTTTTTTTCCCTGCACACCCCATATGTAAAGTTTCAGTGTTTGTGGGCCAGGTGGTTTTATGAACCTGGTTTCTTTTTTGGAACTAGTAAAAACTTAAAATATCCCTCCCCTGAGCCCACAGCAGCCAGGCAGCACAGTGCAGCTCCTAGAAGGGGCTGAGCCTGTGATGGTGCATCTGGGATGTTTGAGTGTTTGGGTCTGTTTGTCCTCAGCTTGCTCCAGGCGCCGTCAGTGTTCTTGACGATCACTTGGCCTTTTCATGCAATGCCTTGGCGTGACCAGGGGGGACCTTCTGCGGCGCATCACTCAGGAAAGCCCAGGAAAGGTTAACAGAACTGTTTATCCATTTTTTTCTTTACTTCTTCCTGCCTTTCCTGTTCTCTACCCAGCCACCAACTATGCGGGGAGAAAAAAAAGCCCAGCAGGTTTCCTTGCAATATTGGTTTGAATGTTCTGGAAAACAGGAATCATGAGTCATTGGTCCCGAATTAACGCTTGTGTGCGAGGCTGGAGTGACGTGTGAGAGACGGGTCACCGCTGGAGACGGGAAGAGCATGGTGTCACACTCGCAGCTCTCCAGGCTGCAGTTCAGCTTGTGTCGGCTCTTCCGTTTATGAAATACTCGTTGGAGAGGCTTGTAAACACCTCTGTGTACATTAGGCTCGCTCTGGAACTGAGGACTTCAGCCTGGAAACAGGTTTTAAAAACAAACAACCCTCTTCTGTTGCTCTTACGCTTCAAAACTCAGCCTGTGAAAGTTTTTTTTATGTGTCCTTGGAGCCTGCAGAGATCAGCAATTTCTGGAGGAATTTCTTCTGCCGGGTTTCTTTTGCAAAATGTAAGTACAAGCCACAAATTTGAGAAGGATTTCTGGATTTTGAGTCCTGAGGGTCTGGTCCCGATTTACTTGTTGACATTAGGAACAACAAGTTTCTCTGTATCATCTGGGGAATTTTTGCTTGTTGAAGGGCAAAATTCCACTCCTTCTTTCGTTTCCCCATGTGGCCACCTGTAGCTAGGCCCTGCCTTCTTGTTGTGTGTAAATGTTCTTGTGTACATGTGCCGGTGGAGCCAGAAGAGATTATCCATCCAACTTTAATTGCCTCCCAATACAAGGAGGTCTGTGGGGGTCCTGTACCAATTTCTGCCCAAACGAAGGGGTATCTTGGCCAAGCAGAGGTCCCTGTCACTAATCCAGTCCTCTTGCAGTAACTTTGCTCAACTACTGTGTGCTATAGTCAGGCACTACTGGCTTTGGCTTTCTTTTCTTCTTTTTTGACAGAACAAGAGTAGGATAAGATTTATACATATTTTCTGTCCATCATGAAATCATTATTTTAACAGTAGTGCTTGACATTTGTCACTCTTGTAACTAGGATTGAGCTGAAGGATGCTGATTTACTCAGACCTTGGAGTCCTAATTGGTTGGTATTGTTTAAGGAGTCAAAAAAAAGCCGCAGAACTTAGCTAGGTTTAAAACAAATATTGCAAGTCAAGATGAAATTCCTCCTTCACCGAAATGTGTGGTTTGGAAAAATATTGCACTCCTACATCTCCTTTCAGGAGGTTGACCTTGGATCGTTAATCTTAAAAATATGCAGTGCAGATTAGTTGGTTTTTGGTTTTTTTTTTTTGTTTTATTTTTTTTTTCCTAGAGAGGAAAAGAAATGCCATGTTTCTCAAAGCAGCTCCCTAGAATTAGGGAAAACAAACCAAAAGCCCAGAGTGGTTGACAAAATGGATTACAGACTCCATACTTCTGGTATCTCAGAAACTGCTAACAAAGCTGCTGATGCAGTCCACCCTGTGCTGGGTGGTCGTCGGTGATGGAAGCAGCAACGCTCCCAGGGAGGAAGGGAGGGAGCCGAGCTGTGATGTTTGGCAGGTTGGATGGGTGTTGGACGAGCAGCTCTCTGCCCAGCCTTGCCTCGTGGCAGCGATGATGCCAGCCTCTCGGGAGTGGAGGTGGTCTCTGTCCTGGTCTGTAAAAGGGACTGGAAAATGCCACTTTGGATGCTGGAGATGGTCATTGAGGGTTCAGCTGGATTATGGTGGAAACCACCTGAGCTGCTTTGAAGTGGTGGAGCTGGGTGTGCCGGTGGCTGCCCACGTGCAGGGGAGATCTCTCCATCTGAAACACAGTTTGTGGTGCATAGTTTCAACCATCTGATGAAAACCAGTGCCAGGCAACCCAGACAGCCCTTGGTCAGGCGAGGGTGCCGTCCCCAGCTTGGACGCTCGGTCATCGCTGCATACTGTTGCCAGCACAAACCTGCCCTTGTTTCTCCCACTGTTCCCGTTCCTTTTGGTAATCGTAGAATCATGAATGGTTTGGGCTGGAAGGGACCTTTAAAGGCCATCTAGTCCAACCCCCCTGCAAGGAGCAGGGACATCTCCAACTGGATCGGGTTGCTCAGATCCCCGTCCAACCTGGCCTTGAATGTTTCCAGGGATGGGGCATCCACCAACTTTCCAGGGAACCTGTTCCAGTGTTCTGCCACCCTCATTTTAAATAATTTTTTCCTTTTGTCAAGTCTAAATCTGCTTCCTCCTATTTTAAAACTGTTACCCCTTGTCCTATCACAACAGGCCCTACTGAACAGCCTCTCCCCATCTTTCCTGTAGACCCGCTTTAGGTACTGGAAGGCCGCTCTAAGGTCTCCCTGGGGCCTTCTCTTCTCCAGGCTGAACAGCCCCAACTCTCTCAGCCTGTCTTCCTAAATAAGTTCTATAATTGAATTTTTGATCCCCAACCCTGTGTAACAGCCAGCAGGAGGGTAGTGCTGGAGGGGTGAAACAGGGACTGCCCATGCTCGTGGATGCAGATGTGGCAGTGAACAGGACCTGTGGAGTAACTGGATATGTTAAATACAAGAAGTTCATGGAGGAATAGAGCTTAGCCCAGAAATAAGTGTATTGGCAGGAGGAAGGTAATCAGTGGAGAAACCAAAGCTTTTGAAGCTGAGGCGTGAATTAAAGAGGGGAGCTTGCTTGCCAGGGTATGGCTGTGCATTTGGGAGGAGGAAGTGTCGCACTGCTCTTCCTGGGGCTGAGGAGGAGGGAGGTTTGAGGAACAGCTGTTCTCCTCCTGTGCTGGCTGGTGAGCCCCAAGGGCGCAAGTTCTTCTGGTTTTTTAATTAAAAAAAAAAAAACCATACGTTTCCATAAATGCTTTTTGGAAGCATTTGGGTCTGTATCACTGAAAATAGGCTCTTTGTTAAGGTTCTTGCTGGTAGTGGGAATTGGAGGTGACTAATTTCTGGAGTGTTCCATCTTTTATTGGCTGCAGATAAGGAAGGAAGCAGGGCTTGTCACGGCATTTACCGCTGTGGTGGCAATTCCCAGATTTTACCCTGCGCGTGTCACTTCCATTTACGCTTTGCAAAAGGGTGAGGAAATTTCTGTGTATTTGTCAAGGAGTTTTGTTTTCCAGTCTTTCTCAGTTTTGAGAACGATTTTGCAGGATGGAGTTTGTGTGGACGAACGTGTTGGGTTTTCCATAGATTTAATAATATGGCACCAACACTGCAAAGTGGGACTGGGTTTGTCTGAAAATTAGAGCTGTGTTTTGGATCCCACAGACCGATGGGCTTCCACTCACAATGTATGTCGTGAACTGTTGTGTTGGTTGGTGTTATTGCCGTTTCATCTTCAGAGAAACTGGGAGGTGGAGATGACTTGGATGGTTTTTCTAGATGAGTATTTCTTTGGAAATCATGTCCCGACAGGTGATAGAGCTATGACAGCATTTGCTGTTTCTATTTCTTGATTTTATTTAGTATTTGATAGTTGGGAAGTGCCTTTCCGGAGCGTGTGTGGACATCAGCTCTGTCCCACCACATCTATGCTGTGGTCTACGTGACCTCAGGCATCTGCACAGTAAGACTCTGCGCCTTGCCAGGAAGCCAGGGTGAAGATATTTTGGTGTGCGCTGTCCCTGGGGGTCAGCACCCCGTTTGAGATCCACAGACAGGGATCCCTGGTTGGGAGAGCGCTTGCAGGGTCCTGGGGAGCCAGTTGTGGGGTTGGGGAGGGCATTGTGCAGAAGGACCGATGTGTGGAGCCTCTTGCGGGTGTGGTGGTGCTCACCCTGTTGTGCCCCACGGAAAGAGATGGGAATTTGTAACACAGAAGTGATAGAATTTCAGCCCTTGCAAAAGCAGATGACCAATAGATGTGATAAAGAGGAGAGGTCGAAACAATGCAGATGCAATTGGAAAAGCTCCATGCACTGGGGAGACTCAGACATTTTAGAAGACGCCCTGAAAAAAAAAAACAAACAGAAGAAGGGAACTTTTAAAAAAACCATATTTTCCCCATCTATCTTGTGCCAGGCCCCAGTTTGATGTAGATTGATTGCTGTGTGCACCTGCAACCCTGTTGTGGCTAATAGAGGTCTGAGCAGGCTAAGGGCTCTGCTGGAATGGAAACACTGGGAAATTAGAAATTTTTTAAATGCTGATTTATTTGGAAGAATGGTTTTAAGTTTGCAATGTGCGAACGCAGTTCTGAATATATATGGGGTGTTGCGCATCTATATTAACTGTTTCCACTGTATTATTTCCTATTTTTAATGCTTGAGGCCTTGTTAAAATGGGTTTTATGGAAATGCCTGTTCATACTTTTATATCAAATGGGCATGCGTGTAATTGTCCATTTCAAAATGAAGCTAACAAACTGCAATTTCACCTTGTAGTGTAACAGAAATCTGGTTTGGGGGGGAGTGGTGTTATTTTTTCACTCTGAGCCCCACGCTGTCCCTGCCTTTGTTCTGCTATCTGACTCACTCATCACTGTGTGCATCTCCAGGTTGGAAGAAAACAGTCAAATGCTGTGGTCATTCATCTCTGAGGGCTTATAATGAGCTTATCAGAAAGAGCTATAAATACAAACCTCATACCCCTCTTACATTGGGAGATGCTTCCTCAGGCCATGAATAATTAGGTTGGCCCACCTAAGCTAATTACAAGCTGTCTCACCATTCAAAATACCCTCTGGGTAACACTGTTAGGACTCTCTTACAGGTTAATGGGTTCTCTGTACTCGGAATATTAGGTTGACCTTCACCACCCTGACCAAAAATGCCCTGTATGGGACTCGTTTGCTATTAAGAGCATCATCTTTTCTCCTCTTGGAATGGTGAGCTCAGAGGGAAAGGGCAAAGCTTGTCTCAGTCAGGCGCTTTGGATTCCATCCATCAGCTCAACAGTGCAACTGTAAAAACTTTTTCGAGTCTTTTGAATTGCAAGGTGGAAGCAAGTCCGTAACAACCCCAGTTGTATTTAGAGCCACTACAAAATTTGATCGTTTGCGCTTCTGATGTGATTACCTTTCAAATCTGCTCAGTGTTGTCTGGCAAACTTAACTCACCGTCTTCTCTTCAGGAAAACAAATGTACCGGTTATTGCTTACTAGAAAATGCAAGTTGAGCTGTGTGGGTTTTTTTCCTTTTTGGTGGGCTTGCTCTGATTTTGTTTTGACAGATTGAGCTGTGTTTCATTTTGCTTTCATTTTTCACCCTGTCAAAAGAATTTTTAGTGCATTTTTTTTCCCCTCCCCCTGCCTCTTGCTGTCTGTATGGATCAAGTGCACTGAAGCAGTGACTCCCTCTCCTCTGCATTGCTGGTTTGCAGCTTCCTGGGCTGCAGAAGCCTGAGCTGAACCTTCCTGATGGGAAGCTCAGGTCAAACTTTGGCCGTCTTGGTGGACAGCATCTTCTGCCATGGGCAGGACGTGCAGGAGAGGTAGTAGGGACAGGTGAGCATCCAAGTGGAGGAATGTCTCAAGCAGTCTGAAAGTTTTCTTCATTTTTTCACTTGACTTGCACCGTGTTTCTTCTGACCCGCCCCGAGGAGCAGCGTGCCTTTGGCTGGATCATCCCCACCGCTCGGGGCCAGCTGGACAAAATGCTGCTCTGCCTCGGTGTTGCAGAGGACATGGGACAGTTGCTGTTCCCAGTTGCAGGAGCTGGTTTGTTGAAGTTGGGAGGTGTATGGGTTTAGGGGTCTGACTTCCATTCCTGCCCTTGGCTGAATGACGCATGTGTCCCGAGGAGAGCAGAAGTTCGTGTGCGGCCGCCGCACTGCAGCACGAGTGCCACTTGAAAAGATGTGCTGGATCCCTCCTGCGCAGAGGGCAGTCCGGGCATCGTGTATACACCTTGGTTTGATCTTTCAACCAGGCAAAAGCCCCATGTTTGTGCAGAGTGTGTGCGAGGTGCTGTCCCTGGCTGTAACGGATGCGAGTCCAATGCTCCCTGCAGCAATAAGTGTGTCTGGTCCTTGTTGGGTTGGCGCTGGGGCTCTGGGGACACCTCACTCCCGTGTCTCTCCTGCCCTGGGATATATTCTCCAGGGACTAGCTACTGCTGCTCTGCCCACGAGGAAATGAGGCAATCGAGAGCACATATCAAATCCCTAAGTACCTTTTTACTTTCTGCTCTTCTAAGCTTGAATTACTTTTTTGGGATGCAGTTTCTCTTGGTTTATGGGCTGTATGTGTCATTCTTGCCTGCTTAATACTTCATTTATTGAAACCCTTGAATTCAGCCACAGTGCAGTGACCAGCAGGTCTGGCTGTGCTGTGAAGTCTTCCAAATTCTCCCTCAGTCTCTAGAATTGTACTTAGGAGAAGCAGAGATTTATTTGCGTAACTGGTCAAATGGAGGTTAGTGTGAAATAAAATATGTGCATGTACTCCTCTTGGCCTCCCTTGATGCTGGGTCAAGGCTGGCTTATTTTTTCTGAGTCCTCCCATTGTCAGAACCTCTCGAGGATCTGGGCTCTGGTCCACATGCTGTCAGAAGTAGTTTACTTTGTTTCTCCATAAATTCTCCAAGTTTGCAAACCTCCTCCGAGGCTATTGTATGACAGCATCCCTCACGTGATGGGTCTGGTAGTGGGGAAAAAAAAAAAAATCTACTTTCTTGTAATCCAAACACATAGCACTTTCAATTATGCATGAGTGAAGTGTTCAAAGGATGTGAAGCCTTTGAAGTCGACTCAGGTATCTCTTCTCTCCTCCCCCTCCCTGCCCTCTCCAGTGCTTTATCGTAGTTTTGGGGTGAATTTGCCATTCCCTGGATGAAGCTGAGGGAGAATGGAGGAGAGAATGACAGAGAGAAACCCAACCAGGGCTGTACCAAGATAACACTTCTGGCTCAGGTGGTTCTTGAGCTGCCGCCTCTGCCAGATGCGGTTCTCTCTGGGGAAGCACCACTGCGCGCTTGTCCTCTCCTAGCACTCCTCCTGAAGCAGTTGCTGCTGATGTTCCTCGAGATGGGACTATGGAGTAGGTGGATCTGTGTTCTGACAAACTGTGGCCTTTCCTCATAGGCTAAATGAAGCCAATGCCATGAAGCAAGACACTAAAGTGCTGAAGAGACGTGGCTTTCTGAGTGTCTAGGGGCTCAGCTCATGTTTCACCTCAAGTCTAGACCCCAAAGTGTGCCCAGGCAATTCCCCTGTCAGGTGTCCCAGCAATTTGGGACCCAGCATGATAGATATGCCTGGATCTGCTGTGTGAGGTGCTTTGGGCAGCGCCTGAGGGCTGGCTGAAGTGAGGTCCTGGAGGAGAGTGATTTGCCTCCAAAAAGGCCTCTGTCTTCAAAAGATGGATATTCTTTGGCACGTGCCTCTCCTGGAGCTGAGCCTCCTGGTCCTCTCCCACTTCTTTGAGTTGCAACCACAACATTGTCCTTGAGCAGTGAGGTGACCCTGGAGAAGCTGGCTTGCCAACTACAAGTAAGGGCCACTGATAGCATCCTCGTCGGAGGATGCCTGTTATGCAGCTTTTGGAAATGTGACTGTAGTGACTGCTGTCTCCTGGATTTTCCAGGCCCAATTATCTTTGGTTGGCTGAGGGATCTGTTAACGGAATTCCCTTCCCTGATGCTGGGGAGAACTTGTAGATGAAAGGAAGGTGGTGTTAACAGTGGCAAGTAGCTTTTCCTTTCCACTCCTCCCCTATGAATGTAAAATGCTTCGTTCTGCCTGGAGTTTAGCTATAGGTTATGTTTAAAGTGTTTGTGGAAGCTGAGAGTGGTTACACCGGTAGCTTAAAAGACGTAAAAGCAGTGACTTGAGACAGGCAGATAGGAGACAAAGTGGCAGCGGGGTTGTAACTGGCTTATTTATTACAGCCTTGAGAGCAAGAAGTGTTACAGAGGAGAAAACTCCTATGATGTTTATGTAAGGCTGTAAGAAATTGATTACAGCTCAGATATGTTTTGTTGCATGGTGCTGGGAGGAATCATAAAAGTAATGCAACAAAGTTTTGAACATTGTGTTACTGCTGGTCTGTTTGAAAGCCTCATTTGCTATAATGAGAACCTTTAATTTGTTCTTGTTGCTGACTCTAGTTGTCTTTACTTCCAACTTCTTTGCATTGCTACTTGCAGAATTCAGGTCTTCCAGGCTGCAGGCCTTCAGGGTGAATAATTTCTTCTATTGTCGGTCATTTAAACAAAAAAATAGCTCAGGATTTTGAAGTGTATTTTCCCACAGGGATGTTTTCTTATAGTTGTTGTTTGTAAGCCAGGACTTGTCCTCTTCTGTCAGACTAAGAGCTTTGGAAAAGCGTTTCCTAATATTCTTCCCAATTTGTGCCACTTGATCCCACCATCCCACTGAACCATGCAGGGTTTGGTGCGGGGCACACAGTGCCCAGCAGCGGCACTGGGAAGGGCAGCTTTCCCGCAGCCGCCCGCCTGCCCTGGTGGGACCAAGCCCTGGACTTGCATCGCTGTCCTGGAGGAGGTTGGGGGTTCTCAGCAATGTCTTGGGCCTCTGTCCAGCCCTCTTCTTGCAGCTTCAGAGTGAGTACAAGTAACAGATCTTCTGAATACTCATCTGGGTTTTGGCATTTAAGATGTTTTACAGCCAGAAACTCTTTTCTCCTCTCGCTGTCCTTCCACCGGCCCAAGACAGTATGTAATAAATCTCAGCCTCTTTGAGCATTCATAAGCCACTGCTGGAGAATGATGTTACTTTCACCTGTTTACTTTCTGATGCTTTTGTTCAGTGTATGTGCATTAAATCATTTCTTCATTGGATCTTCTCTAAAGCCATGGCATCTTACGTCCCCTCAGGAACTGCGTGAAGTGGTAGACTTGAGTCCGGCAAGACTATAGACTAAAACCAACAGTAAAAGAGACACAGGAGTGCTGTCCTGCTGTCTGCCACCTCGCGAGGTCCCCGGTCCCCCACTGCAGGGCTGCTGGGAGGGGTGGTGGAGCAACTCAGCATGTGTTGTTCCTGGTGATGCTGAGCGATCTGGGGCAGAGACTGCCTAGCAGTTACCCTGGGTTGGAGTTAGTGGCCGAGAACGTGCAGCGCACAATGCCTTGTCTTCATTTCTGTGGATAACTTGGAGAAAACTATGGATGCTCGTTTAGCCTTTGCTTGCCAGACATTTGTTCACGGAAAAGATAGGGTGGTTTAAGAGTTTGTGAAGCCCATCTGCTGTTTGATAGTGCTGTTTCAAATGAAGAGAGTGTGTCTGGGGGTTGAGAGTGCTGACAGACCATGTCAGCACAGGTAAAATGGGTTGGGTCCAAACTGTTAGTCAGCAGCTGAGTTCCTGAGGTGCTGCAGCTGTTTTTAGGCACTGCCTGTGTTCTTAGGTTACTTCAAGGAGAAGGCCAGTAAGCTGGACACAGACTCACTGAGCTGCATGAAGGCAATTTGAAGACTATTAATGCGGATTTTAAGTCATTGCATTCCCGTCACAGAAAGCACCACTTGCCACTTCCCTTAGCACGTGTCTGTGATGGGGGACTTTAATTGCCATTTCTAGTTTCACTGATGATAACGAATGGAAGGAGTCTGGATCTGACATTCTCTGAATAATTGTCCCACCAGACCTCAACAGAAGAGAACGGTGGGAGAGCGAAGTGCTGAATCTCATTCGGTCTGTTCCCACCAAGAAGAAAAAATCAATGGAACCTCATCTAATATGGCTGCAACCATGAGGAGAGGACAAAATAATACAGCGCTCAGACAGAAGGACTCAATTCTATTTATTTTAATGTTAAGAGAATGGGGTTGAATGAGAACGTGTGTGTTCTATTGATTTCAGCACATCTGGCTTTTTGTGGTGTAGTTTTACATGAAAGTGAGGTGCAGTCTTAAGTTGCAGGAACTTGGAAATGTGGATTTTTGTTTGAAACTTCTCAAACATTAAAAAAGTGGTGCTTGGGAAGGACTGAGATTTTCACAAATCAGTGTGTATAAAGTTGGATTTCTGAGTTCATTTAGATACTAGAAATGTCCTGCCATTTCTTATTATTGTTATTGTTGTTACTATTTTACTGGTAAGTGCTGGGCATCTTTGAGCCTGCACTGGCTGTTGAGGGAACTGCAAGACGCTCAGCACATCTGATACTTCCTGCGTACAAGGTCCAACCGTGGATTTGAGTGCCTGGCACCTCTAGTAAACATCTTGATTTGTGTAATGTAAGCTTCAGACAACAAAACTAGAATCAGATGCCCCCCCGCCCCCTTCCCTGTTTTGGTGCTAAGCCAACTGATTTACTGTGGAATACAGCTGAATTGCTTGCTTTATCTCATAAAACAAATATGCCTTTGTTCCTCTTTTGGACTGATGTTTTCCTTAACTCTGTGTTGTGGCTTAAGTATACCATACCTTCCCTCTTACTCTTTTTGAATTTTTATTTTATTTTTGTATTTTTTTTTTTAAATAAGTCCCGTGCAGTTATAATGGTTCGAGTTCTGCCTTCACTGCTCGCTGACAGAGTTGTCCTTTCAATGCCACAGGGAGCTGGGCATAGGCAGTGGAGATATACTGATAAATTCTTTGCTTTTGTGTTAGATGTTTTGTTTTGTTTCGGTATAGTATGTATCATTTCCCATTCAAAACTGCTTTTATTGTATGGTTGGAAAAACCCTCTTACTTGGCGTTGGCAAAGGAAGCAGAGTTTAAAAGGGAAGAAAAAATAATACTTAATCTGCAGCATTTAATTTAATAAGCAGTATTTTGGGGTTCCTTTTGTTACTCGATACCTTTTGAACTCTGTAAAACGGCATGCAGACCTAATTCACAATAGCGTCACTCTGTTAAGCTGCGCAAGTAAACACTTTAAATGGGAGGAAGCACCTGCGTATCGCTATTGTCTCTCTTCTTCCATTAGCAAAAGTCTCTGGGCTCACTGCGCTCCAGCCAAACCTTCCAGTCAGTGGAAACCCACAGGCAGCGGCGGGCAGACGGCAAACCTCGCTGCCCTCGGGCTGGAGGAGAGAGCGTGCGTGGAAGGGCAGCCGGTCATGGAGGGGAGCGTGGGCGTGCGTGCGGGCACCCGCACACGAGTGGGCTACCAAGGGCTTGCGCATCTCCTGGGCCTGGGCCCCGACAGAGCGGGCTGCCGGGATTACAGGAGTCGGCAAGGTAGGTTGACGCGAGGCTTCTGCACCTGAAGCTGTTGGTGGGGCGGGGGAGGCTGATGGGCCCTGGGGGCCACGGTGCTTTCAGCATATGTAGTGCTCCGAAATTATCGCTGTTGTCCCACTCGTAGGGTTTGTGTAACCAAATGTTTGGCTTGATTGCTTTCCTGTTAAGTTTGTACATTTTTATGGACCAGCAACATTCCTTGGTGAGGAACTGGTTAAGGTGTCACAGTTACAGATACAAGCTGTAAGAAGTTTACTAGACAAGCTTTCAAGCTGGAAAAGCTGGCTTGTATAGAAGAGCCTTAAAGGCTAAAATCTCTTTAGTTTACCCAAGACTGGTCAGAGGTGACTTATCATGATCTAAAACTATCTGCAAACAGAAGATCTTTTGCTGGTAGAGAATTTCTTTTGATCTAGGAAACAAAGGGATTAAAAGTTCATTGACTTGAGGCTGAATTTGGATGAGCTCAACCTAGAAAATACTAGGATGGATTTTCTGTCTCCGTTGGTGTGTTAATACTGTGATTTGTGCCTAACGAGAAATTGTGGGCAGTGTAGAAATCACTGGATAAAGTGCTTGGTGTTGCATAGGAGATCTTGTTAGAGTAGTGTCACTTTTGGATTTCTAGCTTTTCAATCTCTACATGTTAGAGGAGTTTGGTAGTGTTGTGGGTACCTGGGGAGTTGGAACTACATCTCAGTTTATTAAGTGTTCATTTATTGGAGTCTGAGATACTTTTGGTGAGATGTTAGTAATTATTTTATTAATCCTTCTAAAATCAGTTTCCATTTAGGAGAAATTGTCTTTGTGCCCTCTAGTGGAAAAACTATTTATTTGAAAGCTGCCAAACTGGGAGAAGTTCTTACCAAAAAAAAAAAAAAAAAAAAAGGAAAAAAAGGGATTTT
>WHYT01017163.1:53614-64609 GCA_009806455.1 Tetrax tetrax
AAAAAAAAAAAAAAAAAAAAAGTGGAATGTGTGAGAAAGGCCATAGAGGAGCAGAGCAAGGCTGGAGAGATGAGGGGTTGCGAGAGGCGGACGTGCTCTGTGCTTCCTCTGCTTTGGTCCTCACAAAACTGTAACACTAATGACAAACACAGACGTGTTGCTTTTTCAAATAGGGGAGGTAAGGGAATGTGAATAGAGAAGGAAGAGATTATCCAATGCTCACAGTAGCTGGGCTTGGTGAAATTATTCTGGGTGACTTGAGGAAAACCTGATGTCAGCAAGTTCTGAACCGTTGATGATTGCTGTCGATGTTCTCTGGGGATATGGTGGGGAGGGAAGAGGAACACAGCAAAGCCCACTCCAGGCCTTCAATGGGAGGTGAAGGGAAGACCCAGAAAATGAAGGATCAGAGAATCTGACCCTTTTTCCTTAAAAAAGTCCCAGAGCGATTTATGAACAGGAGAGAGGAGGATGAGGATGGGAGTCCAGAAGAAAAACTGAATTACAAAGAAAAAAATAGGCAACTTGGCTATTTAATGGGATAACTGGTTTGTGCATGAGAGGGACTGCTGATGTGACTAAGGCTTGGGAGCAGAATTTCAGATCATCTTGGTGAGCAGCAAAACTGATGGGGCACCAGAGTGATGAGATGTAGGGAAGAGGATGGTGTGATGGTGGATCTGGAGGGAGCAGGAACTGAACAACCGAAGGAGCAGCACAGCAGGGTGGTACATGGTGATGGGAGCTGTTCTGGATGGCCAGCTCCAGGTCAACAGGGTACCGAGGTTTGAGAAAAAGAGTCAAATCTCTCTCTGAGTCATCATTACAGAAGCGTTGTGCCTAAGACAAGGCTGGTAATTGCTTCACACTGCACTGAGGGGTGCTGGCTGGTGCAAGGCAGGAGGAACGCGGTCACGCTTGCAAGTCTGGAGATGAACTGCACAGATGGGAGGCTCGGCAAACGAGGCCAGAGGGGGAAAGCTGAAGGAATTGTATTTGGAAATAGAAGCCTGAATGCACGCGGTACGTTTTCTGATGCATAAAAGATTTCTGTAAAAAGGATGATGACCAGCTTTTAGTACTCACTGGGGAAAAGTACCTGTATTTGCCTGGAAAAAATATTCAAGGTGCATATTGTGGGAGAGTTTCTCACTAGGAGAGTAATGAAGCAAAAGCAAAAGAAATTGTGAATCTGCTTCACCAGAGGATTTGCAGAGCAGTTAAACCAGTGCCTGTTGCCGATGGTGTGATTTCTCTCCCCACTCTGTTGCCTTCTGTCCATCCACCCACCGCACAAAGTCTATTTTACGTATTAATCCACCAAGTTGGCCTTTTTTTTTTTTCTGTTGCTAGAGGTGCTTTCAGGGGTTGGGGATCAAAACCAGTAGCAGTGTTGCAGGCTGTTACATGGCTTTGGGATATAAATTCTGCTCTCAGTGCAGTCGTGAAAACTTCAAACAGATGTAGATCACAAGAAATTGCTGCTGTCCCGAACACTTTCCCTTCCCTCTCTCTGTTTCTGGAGCTGCTCATTTGGGATGTTACGAGAGCAATAGATGTGAATGAGATGGAGTCCCCACAGCCCCCTCCCATCTCTGTCATCCTTGCTTTCGTTGTGCTGGACTGTCATTCTTGTTTATTTTGGTTTGAATTACAATTGCAAAAACTGTAACAGCTCTGTTTATTTGCTGTGTGTCATGAATCACTGTTTATGTTTGCTGCTGTTTGCATTGCTCATTGCTTCTCCTCTCCCTCTGTCTCATGCTTGCAGCCACAGCTCTCCTCTATCTCAGAGCCTCTTCTCCTGTTTTGAGTCTGTGATGCTCTGTGCTCCTGCTGACAGTGAAGATCCAGAATTAGGCTTTTTTTTCCCCCTTTTTCTCTTTTTTTCCTGGCGTTTTGTAAGGGTCCTTGTTTGAATGAAGAGGTTCCTTGGAGACTCCTTCCCTGAGATCTCTGTCCTAAATCAGTCTCTATCTTCTTTCTGCCAAGCAGTGAGATTAATACTGCTTTTTCTGGCTTGCAAGTTTCAGGGAAGGGAGGAAGAATCATGTTAAAAGGACCTTTTTCAAAGTTACTGAGATGCCCATGCACAGTGCCATCATCTGCTGTTGCACTGGCAGGTGTGAATCCCTTCATGTACGTTGTCCCTGGGGTGGAGAGTCGGGCATCCTGCACGAGACCAGGACACAGGAAGGGTTTTGAGTGGCTTTGCTCTCACGATCTCTGCACAGCAGCAGCAAGTTGCTTTTCTTTGCCATCCCTCAATTTTTTCTGGCATATAAAATGGAGATAAAGTTGTAGCATCAAGGTCTTGCTCTCCCTGCCACGGCTCCAGCCATCATCCCAGGATGCTGAAGCACTCCCACCATCACTTGCTAGGTTTATTTTTGGTCCAGGATAATGTTTTGCGATGTATCAAAGCTTTGCATGTCAAGATCACTAAAGCAACCAGTTCTAATGCCTTTTTGTATCAGCTGTCTCTCGAGACAGCTAAAGCCCAAGAAGCTTGCAGGCACTTGGTGTTCCAGCCTGAAGATGAGCAGAAGTTGTTCAAACATGGCATGTCTCTGCCAAAGGGCACACAGCAAGGTGTGAGGAGAGGACCATGACCGTGGTCATGACAGCCCAGTGCAGGAGGTGGCCGTCCATCACAATTGGTTTGCCCCAGGGCTGCCAAGAGTCTGACTTGTGCCTCAGTTTCCCTACGTAAGGCAAGGGGTCGGTGACTTGCAGAGTGCTTTGAGCTCCGTGCGTTAGAAATGCTGGGTAAGAGCTTGTTCTCAGCTAGAAGATCCGACTGATACTTCATGGGTTTCTCCTGGTTCTGTAGGCTAAATTCAGAAGAAAATGTTCCTCCCCAGCCATTTTAGACAGCTAAATGGTCTCAGGGGGTTTTCCTTGAACCTTACGAGCTTGGTGTCTACTGCTTGCACCACCAGCATGATTTCTGTCTGAGGCAAAGGCAAATACCCAGATGCTCCAGGCTGGGGTATCTGACCTCCAGGCCACAGTGTGACCCCAGTTGCAAGGAGCTGCTGGTCTATCAGGAATTGGGGCTGACCCAACCAGCCTCTGGAAGGGGCTCTCCCAGTTCTGATGGCCTCGTGCTTCCTTTTCTTGCTCCTGCTAAAGCGCTGTCATTGCTAGCCAAGAAAACTATACAGCTCCTTGTCCCTGAAACTTGAAAGGTAATGTCTTGCAAGTCACTCCGTATATTTATCAAGGAGAAACAGGCAATTTATTTGTGTTGGCTTAATAGAGCCTCAGCTTACAGAGCTCCGTGTGGGAGAGTTAACGATGAGTCCCGAGTCTGTCTCTGGTCATCCACCGCTTCAGCAAATGTTGGATTGTGAATCCACTGTAAAATAGCTTCAAGCCTCAATTAGCAGCCTTGGTAGAGAGCAGGCAGGTTTTCAGGTATAAAATGTCCATTTTGACTGTCTAAGTGTTCTCAGGTGGCCCATGGAATGTGGATTTTTTTCATCTATTTGTAATCGAAAACCTTTTAATTATCTCCAATTTATAAATTCCTAGTTTGGTACTCGAGTGCCTTTAAGAAAATGCTCAGCTTTTGCTGGATAGTAATCAGGGTCAGAGGAAACGGGGAATAGATGCTGTGTTTTAAATGGTGTCAGTTCCAGCAACTGGAATGTATAATTTAAGTCACTTATATTTAATCATCCTTTAAACACTGAATTTCAGCCTCTGCTGCTTGACTCACAGGAAGCTGACAGCTTTTTTTAATGCCAATGTGGTAACGCTTGAAATTTCCTTAAGCTGCTGTACGCTGAGACCTGGCTTTTCACCGCGTGTGTGCGTGCCGCATCCGCAGATGATAGTCCGAGCCCGGCTGCAGTTGGGTGCAGGGGTTGGGCTCTGCTTCACCTTTCTGCAGCCCCAATCTGGGAAGTCTGAATTGTTTTACCTTTTTACGGAGCTGTGACATCTGCTGTAAATACCACAGCGTCTGTAAACAGCTAAAAGCAGCTGCTGAGGGTGGGATTATGGATCTGGGGTCCATGTATAGCAGCTAAACGTGTCCTGGAAATTCAGCAGGTTGAAAAATAAAGCGGACAAAGCTGTGCGCATCGTGCTCCGGATTCATGCGGCAGGGACGTTTCCTGCTGGAGTGAGGTTGTGCCCAGTTCACACTGGGGTCTGGTGCCTGGAAGTGGGAAGCTTTGCTTTCCTGCGTTTCAGTGAGGAAAAGGTGCAATGTGGGGTGCAGAGGGTCCCGATCCTGCCTGGGGTCGGAGCAGCAGTGCACCGGCTCCAACCAGCGACAGTGTGCGCAATTTAAACCCACATTTTATAGGGGTGCATGTGTATGTTTGTGTGCATATGTATAAGCATATATAAATACGTGTACACGTGTGAAGAAGACTTTTAAAGCATTTTTAAAAAGCAGCTGAGAAGCCCTGTGTGTGTTTAGGATCGTGTGGGATTCTGGTCCCTGGCTGCCTCCCCTCGCCCTGCTTCCCTACGGGCAGTCTGACTCTGGATGAAATAATTCAATGCAGTTCTTGCTCTTGGTGACTCGTTGATGGCATTAGCAGAGGGAGTGGAATTTAGTCCATAAAAAAAAATACAACAGGGCTGCCAGGGAGCGAGCCCCAGCAGAAGGGGTGAGCAGCAAAGGGAAGCCGTGCACTCTCCGTGTGCCGCAGAAGTCGGTTGCCTTTATTTGAAATTGCACATGGAGACGATATTGTAACAGATTTGCCTACATGGGAAATAGGTAGTTTTTGTTGTGCCTAGCAGTCAAATTATATAGTCTTAAATTAGAAGCTGCCACTTCTGTTTAGAGTAAAACTTGCTGTTCTGTGTAAGCATGAGAATATTAGCGTTTCCAGCTTGCCGAGCTCGACCGAATGTGCACCGGATTTGCAAAGGAGCCCATTAGCGCTGGCGGAGGTTAACAGCAAGGAGGGGGCAGCGGGGAGGAACGTCTTAATGAGACAGGGTGAAGAGTTGACGTGAGGACACGGACCGCTTGGAGCCACCTTCTGCTGTGGGAAGAATCCGGCTGTTGCTGGAGGAGCGGCACACTCGGGTAGCAGGCAGCTCGGCGGTCCTGTCGCCGTGAGGAGGAGGAGGTCTCCAAAACGTCTCCCTGCCGTGTTGGAGATGGCTTGAATGTGGATCAGGAGATGATGGAGGAGCTTTGGTCCTTTTGCTGCTCAGAGCCACCAAGTGAATTGGTCGCAGAGGAGAGAAGAGCTCCTGTTGGCCTCATTTCCCCGGGACTCAGGGGGTCCCAGGTCAAGCAGGGCATCCTTGGCATTGGGGTGACCCAACGCGAGACAGGCTGGAGGGACCCGCCGGGGGTGTAGTGGCTAAATGAATCTGCTGGAGGGGTGCAGGGGTGCATTTTTTTATTATTATTCTGTAATTTTAGAAGTGTTTCAGTTCCTGAGGTGGCTCAAAGTTAGCAGGCACCAGCAGGTGATGCTGCATTGGCTTTCAGTGGGAGTTTCACCTCACAAATAGGAAGATCGAGCCTGGAGGGCTACTGGAAATATTAGGGTTTGCAGGAGAAGATCTTACAGTGGATCATGGACCCATTTGTCTATGCATTTTACAGCTCTCCAGATTGTGTTTACTTTTCTATTTTATTTTTTTAAAGATGGAGCACTCTGTAGTGACAGGAGGAACTAAAGGAATAATTGGGAATTATTCCTTTGCGTCACCTTGTTTCATATTGTGGAAGTATTGGTAGAGAGCTTGTCATTTCCTTGAATTTATTCACTGCTCAGAATTACTCACAGCATAAATTTCTGGGGGAAAAAAACCCAACAACTTACATGAACATCTAAGTTGTGAGATGAGCTCAAAAAAACCCCAAACCGTTTAGCTTATTTAGTGCCTGCTTCCCCTGAGATTTAAAGCAATGATAGCTGTGAAGGGTCTTTTAGCTCTAGGATCTTTCTAGTTTTGTAATGTAAAGGTTATTTTTGTTTGTTTGTTTGTTTTCTGGACAAAAGTGATGATCTAAAAGCCTTTTACTTAACAAAAGTGTGTATTTCTACTTTATCACGTGACTCCAGGAGCCAAATTTTTTTAGAAAACGATCAGATATGTGTGAAAATCATCAGTCTTGGCAGCACTGAAGTCATTAAGGAGAAGTTCAGTGCTGTATTTGCTCAGAACTGAGCGCAGTGGGATGGGTAGGTTGCAGCAGTCTGGTGTGTTGAGCAGCACGGCTTTTTTAAAGCTCGTAGTACAACTGCATACGTTTACATTTTGAAGTTTATTTTCTGCTGCCCTTGATAAAAATTTATTTATTGCAGTGAAGGCAAAATCCTGGAGAACTCCAAGTAGCTTCTTTGGGAAAACATGGATTTTGCTCTTTGCCACACTGTTGAGTCAACAGTGTAAATCCAGGTCCCTAGAGATGCACTGTGTGCCTTTGTTGGGTATGCCTGGGCATATTTGCAGACTGGGAAGGCCTGGGGAAGTGGCATGGTTTACAAGGCAGAGATGCTAAGAGTGGATATTTCTGGAGCTCAACGTGCCAGTCAGTGTGCCAGCTCTGCCCCAGCCGGCCGGTGGGGATGCCAGACGCCGCACGGGCACCCACGGGAGCCTTGGTCCTCGTCCCGGCCGTCTGGCCAGATTGGCACTGGTGTCTTGCGTAAATAGCACATTTATAAGAAGTCGGCTGATTTGGGATTTTCACCTGAGGTGCGACATGGATGTGTTGTGGGGGTCCTGCTGTGAAGACGAGCCCTCTGACGGGGAGAGCGGCGGCTGTTCAGCCAAGCGTGGGTTTTCCTGCCGGAGTGCGGGCGACACAAGGAAGCTATATGGAAACTGGATCGGATTCTGGTGCAGGATTTCTGGCAACGTTCAGCTCCCGGGAAGCAGTAGTCCCTGAACCAAATGAGCACTTCCAGCTGTGGGAAAGCAGCCTGCATTTCCATCCTTCTGCCCGTTTCCCATCTATAAGGTTTCATGTCTCGGCTCCAGCAGCTTTGGTTATATTGCTGGCACTGTTTGGATACTACAGGAGATTTTCTTCTTTTTTGACAGTCACTTGGGAGCTGTTCCTTATTTGCCAAAGTTCTGGGTTTACAGTGATGCAGGCAATGTGATACTGTTTAGCAGCTATAATAGAAGTTGGGGCCCTGTTGTCTCAAGTATTGTAAAAACGCCTTGTAAAAGCCTGTACGTTATCCAAGTGCGCTACAGGCAGGGCAAGCAAAAGAAGGAATAAACCAGGCCTTCCCAGCTGCTCCTTATCAATGAGAAACTGAGGCACAACCAAATATGCAGGTGTGTTTTGCCAGCACCTGAAATGAGACCCAGATCTCCTGTGTTGTGCTCTGAAGGAATTTTGTTTGTATGGGTTGATTCAGAGTCAGTTGCTAAAACAAGCTACGACTGCGTGCGCTTAGCTGCTTTATCCCCTTTTGAGTTGAAATGCTTTGAAACAGATCCAGGATATAAAGCTCATCCACTGCTGGGACATCTCTAATCTACTTTCAGGGAAGCTTTTTTTTTTTTTTTTTTTTTTTTTTTTTTTTTCTTCCCCCTTCCCCTGAAACCTGGCCGGGGAGGCAGTGGGAGCATGCTCAGTGTCCTGAGCCCAGGTAAGAAGCAGAGGAGCGCCGGAGATCGCACCCTCTGCCAGCAATTTGTGCGTCTCTGGCTGGGGATCCCAAACCGAAGCGGGTGAGGGCGAGAAGGCGGCAGGTAAGGAGCGCTGAGCACAGGCTTGAGTGGCGTAACTGAACCCCAGGGCAGGATTTTTCTTCTCCCGAAGACGCAAGGAAGAGGCTTGAGCAAGAGCGTGCGAGGCGGAGAGGAGTTTCTCAAGGTGGACCCCTCGGGCACTCGCTGCGGCAGCTCTTTGTTCGCTCCCTCTCCCCAGCCCATCCTTCGGAGCCATCTTGAGAGCTCCCTTGGTTTGGATTGTTTCTCATTAAGCTCCTGGCCTGCTGGCTGTCAGGGCAGGGTTGCCCATCAGCCAGCCCGGCTCGCGGCGCGTGTCTGCGTGCTCCGTGCCAGTGTCAGCTTTGGCTCCAGCTTATATTTTTATAAATTAAGTTTACAAGTCTCAAGTCTTGCCAAGAAAAGCTGTAGGGGGATTTTTTTTTTTTTAAAAATTATTTTCAATTTCTTGCTTCTCTGAATGCAGTAAAATTCTTACGCTGGTTGTTGTTAGGCCCCACGTAGCTAAGAGGTTATATCTGTTTTTTACTGCATTGAAATCCTAAATATTTATGTTACAGGTCTGTTTCCTTGCCATGATCTTTTCTCATAGATCATTGTGGTTATAGTTCCTAAATGATTTGAGCTCTAATAAATAGTTTATTCTATGTCCCATCAAGAAGCCAAAATGATAATTTGATCTTTCAGGATATAAATTCATTTTATTTCTTAAGGTATTGTTTGCTTTTACTATTAAAGTTGTTTACAGTAAATTGTTTTTAAGCATTATATTGTTCACTTGTGTATTTTGAAAGAGTATCAGTAAAACATTGTTGTGCTCCTGATTTCCCTTTGAAAAGGCAAAGTAACCCTCCAAGCAGGCTTGCTTCCCGCGCTGTAAGGGTTCTGTGCGCTTTACTATTGTGTTCCTTAAATAAAAAGCACAAGATGATCCTGCACTGCCTTATAGAAGCCTAACAATTGTTTTTGTAAACAGTGTGTGCTCTGGTATCTGTTGCAAGTAATTAGATTATTGTTTATAGTTGTATCTTCTTAATGAGTATTCAAGTTGTTGGATCCTTCCGTGTGTTTTGGAACGAATTGTGCCGTGATTTTAAAAAGCACTCTGTGTAATTGAGAGTCATTAACTTCTGATACAATGTGATGTAAACGGAAGAAGTCCGTATTTGAAGGGCTCTCACATCACACATCCCAGCAAGGATCGCTCTGGGTGCGCGTTGCGTGAATCCCTAAACGCAAAGCCTCCTGTTGCTTGTGGCTTGCTGCGGGAGCAGAGGTACGTACCAGCCTGTCTGTGGGCACTGGATGGGGCTCTTAAAATTGGAAGGACCTGGGTCTCCCAGAGCTAAGCATAGGCATAAATTTAACTTATTTTGAAGTCAGCCTTATTGAACTCAGCCTTAACTTGTTCTCCCTGATTGCCTACACCTGCATACGATGGAGATCATCAAGGGGCCATGGTGGGCGTGGTTGGGTTGATGTTCTTTGATTTGAAGGGCTGGTGATAAATGTTAGAGTCCCCCCGCCCCCTTCCCAAGCACCCTCTCAGGCACTGCAAACGATTTCCTGGTGACTGATGGGAAAGGAGAAGGTCTGCATTTATAGCTCTGCCTGAAGCCACAGGAGAGTTCTCCTAAATGCATAGAAGATGTTTGCAAGAGAAGCTTGCTGGGGCAGCATCTTCCACAGCGTGGTGGGACCGGGGGCAACATGAGCGAAAGCGCTCAGCTCTGGGAAGAGGAGAGGGCATGCCTAACGGGTGCTGCCAGGTGAGCAGGAGAGCCAGAGCCGTAAATCCTTCTGAAACACTTGCAGATGCTGGGAACTTTGTAGGCTCTTAAGCTGCTGTGGTGTGGGGCACTGTGTGAGGGTGCTGGGGAGAAGGGTGGGTGATGGATGCTGAGCCAGGGTTCGTGCTGCTGCTGCCTTGCCTCAGGCAGGAACGTGGCAGGAAAGTTGTTTTTCTTCATTGAGCTGGTGTATTTTCATGTCCAAACCTTACTGGTGTTGATGTGACTCTCCTGAGTTTCTCTCCATGCTTGGCTGATGGTGGGACAGCCAGCATGGTTCAGGGGAAACTTTGTGTTGTTTCCTTCATCCGTCCAAGTTATATCCCTTTTGTAATGTGGATTCTCTCTTTTCTTCCTTCCTTTCTTCTTTGAAGTAACGCTGCTGGAGCCCAGGGGCTTCACCTTCTCTATGTAGGATCTTCCGACAGCAAAGCTCAAGGGATGTGTCCCTGTTGTATAACACCCCTTGATCTCTAGTTTCTGCAGGTGATCTGAAGCCTCCCTGCTATGTTTGCACCCTGCAGTGGAGGTTTCGGGCTGGGCAGGGGGCTGCTCACCACCTCTTAGAGTCAGCCCTGCGGTGTCTTCCAGGGAAAGCCTTTGAGGAGACAAGGCTGTTTTCTCTTGCAGCTTGCTATCTCCTGTGGCGTTATCAGTCTCCAAAACTCATCCTCTGTGGTTGAGGTAAATGGTAAGCAAAGCCCGACAGTAAGTGGCCTTCCAAAACTGTTCATTTTTACTCTTCTGATCTCGCTGCCTTTTGTCTCTGGGCTATTCTGACCTATTCATGTCAAGAGAGCAGAGAGTCTCTGAGGCTCTGATAAATTTATACAGCCCCTGCAAAGTCTAGGAGAAGGTCTAATTTGATCTGACGTTTACTAATCTGCCAAGACTGTCCGTGATTTGTTTTCATACTGAGTTGAGTTTCATATGCCACGGAGAAATGAGGAAACATATTGCACTGGTAACAACAGCAAGGATGAAGCCAAGTTTTTGGTATTCATGCACTTCAAAATTCCTTTCTGCTTTCCTTTTATGGGGATTTGTTCCTTTTGCTAATTGTCAGGTTGCTAATTTCCTTCACCTGGTGAGGTGCTGGCAGAGTACTTGCTGTGAATTATTTAAGGCTTCTTGTTTGGTTTAGTCTTGCATTGCATTCATATTTTCCTAAGTCTGTTGCCTTAGTGTGCCAGTTGTAAATGTGATTCCAAATATCGGATGTTTTTTCTACCCACTGTGTGTGACTGGTCCAATAGCATCTTATATAGTGCATAGATATTCTTGAATTTATGTCCATAAATGGTTCTTAACACTATGGTGGGAAGGTTCTTGATTGTTTATGTGTTTCTGGCACTTTGTGAGTAAACTAGTGAGCTAGTGAAATTCTCCAATGTTTGGTTTGTTTGGGGTTTTTTTTTTCGTTTGTTTTGTTTTTGGGGGGAGGGTTGTGTTGTTTAGGGGGTTTTTTTTTTTTTTTTTTTTTTTTTTTTTTTTTTTTTTTTTTTTTTTTTTTTTTTTTTTTTTTTTT
>WHYT01017163.1:66595-86522 GCA_009806455.1 Tetrax tetrax
GGGATGTGGGCTGTTGCACGTTGCAGAGTGATCAGTAGAGAATTGTTTAAAATAGTAAAGGCTCCCCCCCCCCTTCTTTTTCTTTCCTCCTTCTTCTTTTTTTTTTATTATTATTATTATTATAAATGACCTAAGCACTGCACTGAAGAGTTTGATCCTGAAAGTCTTAAAAATGCTGGCTCAGGCCCAATCACTTTTATTTGCCACGGCGAAGTATGATGTGTTTTTTATATGCGTCAGAAGCAGCTTATACACGCGTTGCTTGCTTTATGTCTTCAGATATTTGACATAGACAAAAAAGTGAACTTGTAACTCTTTGCTCACTGAGATGTTTTGTAAGAGAAGCCAAAAGAGGGAGATTCTTTCCGTGCTTTTGTCACACTAGATGTTGCCTCATCGGTTCAACTTGCATTGATATGAATTGGTAGACCATTAGCTTGGCAAAATTCATGCCCGCTTCACCCGGGCAGGATGGGCTTGGGCAATTAATGGTAAAGCAAAGCTTTTTTTTTTTTTAGTGGTCTGAGTGGCCTTTGGATAAGGTCTTCTGCAAAGGAGGGTTTTTTCATATATAACATGATCTTTAAGTACAACTTTCCCATGTGCACAGTTGCAATAGGTGGTTTTTGTGAATGTGTCTCTCCTGATAAATGAGTTCTTTGGCCAAGGGACCTGGAAGCAGTTATCCTGCCATTGTCAGAGAGCTTTAACAGTTCTCTAGTGCACCCCAGGTCACACCATGGGCCTCATAGGCAGAAAGCATAGATAACCTGCTTCTCTAGGGGTTTGCTTAGATGTGAAAGTTCTCTGAGCAGATGAAGATCTCTGTCCAGGGTCGTCTTGTTGCCCTGGCAAGAAGGACCCATTCCTTATGAGGAGGAGCATATTTGTTGCCTGTAGATGCTACCCTGAGCAGCAGGCTGTTTTTAAAGGCCAAGAGCGTTTCAGGGGTCTTAATTCTTGTGCCCAGGGTTGCATTCAGGGTTGCATTGTCCATGGATTTAGCATTTTTTTTTTTTTTAACTCTTTGCTGAGCTAAGGTAACTTTAATACAGTATGTTAAAATAGTCTTTCATGGCCGACTGGTACACCTGGCAGAGTGACCTGGGCTGTGTTGCTATCTCTTCTTCTGGGAGGTCTTTTTAAATGTATTTTCTTTTCCTATCTTTTCTGTACAGTAGTACCTTCTTTTATGTCTTTTTTTTTTTTTGGTTTTTTTTTTTTTTTTTTTTTTTTTTTTGAGCTAGTTCCATGCATTTTGATTGCTTAGGGTTCTCATTAGGGCTGCTTGAAGAAAGGAGAACCTTCTGAATAACATTCTTAAATTATCAGTTGTTTTCTTACACCATCAGAAACATCAGAGAAAGGCAGGTTGGCTGGCATGTTTACAGGGATTGTCTTCTCAATGCCAGAATGACTCTAGACCTCAGATCTATCAAATACTAAAATTTGTCACTTACTGAGGGGAAACACAGTCCTGAACAGATTACAGATTTCTACATTTAGAATATGGCAGCCTAAAAATACTCTCAGATTAGTGCTATGCCAATAATTAAATTTATTTGGTTCAGTGGCCAAAATAGTAAAGAAGAAAAATAGTCCTGGTCACTACTAATTGAAGATCTTCCCTTCTCTGAGTTTTCTCAGCACAACGAAAGTAAAAAAGAATTATTTTGCCATAATGCATTGTTCCATTTTTCCTTTTTAATCCTGCTTGATATTTTGATGGTTTTCTGAATTAAATTGTTATTTTTAAATAGCCAAACAAAACATTTCTTCCAAATTCTGTTCTTCCATTCCTTCCATTTGCAAAACTGTTTACTAAATACTATCCAAATTAAATAATAGTTTTTGGTCCTTCTCTAGACCTGCACTTTTGTCAGCGATTCTTTTGTATACAAGTTTTGCCTGACTACTTTAGACTTTTCTGATATCTCTCAGCTAATCAGCTGCACAGATAGTTCTTTAAAGAAATGTCACAAGAGGCAGTCGACAGCTCTAGTTGTGTTGTGTATTTAAGTATTGCCACCCTGTATTTTATATCCACAACACTATATTCTCCTTCTACCTTAAAATTCCTTAAAATTTCATTTTTCCCTTCCCTTTCTCTCTTTTTTTTTTTTTTTTTTTTTTTTTTTTTTTTTTTTTTTGTTAAAAAGCCAGAAGATGTCTGTGTTCATCCCTGAGTTTGCAATCCTAGCAGTTGGAATGAAGCAAAAGTCAAAGCTTTGGAGAAGTGGCTGAGGGTGTGTGGAATGAATAATGATCTAATATGAGGCCTCAAGCAGGGTGAAAAATGTAAGACTAGCCTCTCTTCTGCTGTTGGGGTTTTTTTTTAAGATAAATTCACTAGCAATGAGAAGTATTTTAAACTCTGCTGTTGCTGATAGGAACAGGCCATTAAATTGCTACAGTCAACATTCCTTTGGGTCCTGGTCATAAGCCAAGCTGCCAACTATTTGTAAATTTACTGACAGTCAGTAAGCAGAATACAATATTTAAACTGTCAGAAAACTAATATCCACTCATTGCAGGGAAACATAGCTCTGCTTCTCTTGGGCTCTGGCTTTTCATAGTGTTTGGTTACTGCTGTTATTTTATGCTTCTCAACTCCAAGACTGACCCAGGAAAAGTAGAGAGAAGATGAAGAAGTGGCTGCCTACTTTTCCCTGGGCACTCTGTTCTTCTCGCCATCCATAACGGTATCCTGGTCTGTTTTGGCAGAGGTACTCAAGACTGTGGCCATATTCCCAGGGCTTGGGTTCTCAGTCTTGCCATAGCTTGCCATGGATGCCGTTCAATCGGAGTTAGCTGTAAATGTGAAAGCAGACCTTCATGAGTGCTAACTATATATGATCCTTATGGATCCTTTCCAACTTGAGATATTCTATGATTGTATATATATGTGCTAGCTTCCTGGGGTGTGCACTCAGAGATAGTGGAAAGCAGCTTGAGAAAGCCTAGAAAATACTTTGAACATATTTACCATACTACTAAAACCTTGTGGGAAAAATGGCAGAGTCATTTGTTTGCTGCTTGCTGTTGACATGCAGACCTGTTATGAATTACCCATGCAAAGATAGCTCTCCTGTGAGCCAGTGTTGCATGAGGAAATCTGTTTTCCTTTACTGTACAGCAATGTTATGGGCTTACCCAGTTGTGGACCTTCATCTGAAATAGCTTTTTGTGTAACTACCTGTGTGGGCATCCATAAAATATAAATCCAGGCAGGTTTTCCCCATGCCTTGCTGATCAATAGCTCGGAAGAACAAGTAGTCAAGGGATGAATGGTCTCTCATGGCACGGCTCTCCTCCCCTTGCTGTGCCTGGCTGGGGGTGAGAGTGTTTATTTGTCTCCTGAGAAGGGATGATTTCACCAGGCACATGTAGACTGTGGCCTTGATATCCCAGAAGGATGAGTTTGAAGGTACTGCTGTGGTGACTAGATTACAGGTAAAAGCTAAGTAAGAAATGACACTTGTTGTTGTTCAATCTAGAGAAGTCTTTTTCAGACGTCAGGAAAGCCTCTGTTGTATGTCAGGGTTATGCCAAGCCTGAAAAGTTTGGACCAAGCGGGGAAAAGGCCCGATAGCAGCTCGTTCCAGAGTGGTCAGTGACCCTGGCTGAGGGTGTTCACCTGCACAGCCGGACGCCGGGGCTTGAGTTCCCGATCTCAGCTGAGCACTGTGGGGCTGGGTTGGATCCTTTCCCCTCGTGTGCCAGAGGAGCGAGCACGCCTCTCAGTCCTGCCGTTTGCCAGAAATTCTTCCCTTTAAAATAAGGAACTTTCCTCCACAAAAGCAGCATGCTCCCCCTGAGCAGTCCTGGCCTGGGTGAATCATTGTGATCATAGAAAGAAAACGTGTTGAGACTGGCTTGAATTCCCCACCGTCTGCGCTCCTGGGGTTCGCCGCACGTCATGCGTGGGCAAGTGATGCTTTGAATTTCCACCAGCTCCTTTGAAGCTTGGCCCAAATGAAAGATGTAAGACATTGGAAGGTAGTGTGTGATCTGGAGTAGCCTCAAGCTACAGCTGACATTACCTGGGCACAGAGAGGCCACTTGTGTGCGCTGTTACTGCTCGAGTGCAAATAAATATAATATTTATCACCATGTACTGTCAGCATGTTAGAAATTAAGCCTAAAGGCTGCTATAGCAGTAAGTGTTTTACCAATCATTATAGCATTTGTCAACATTATGGGCTGCTGTCTGTGCCAGTAATAAACGTGTGGTGTTCCTGCTAGAGCAAATGTTTTTTCCAAGGAGAGGTGTTTTTAATGAAGAATGAACAGCACAAGCTGTAAAAGTGGCAAGATCAGTTATTTTTACAAAATGGTTTTAAATGGCGTAGAGCAAGAGGGATGCCTCATGTCTGACCCCAAGGGTGTCCTTGGGTGAGCTGGGTTGGCCACCTCCATTCTTTAGTAGATGCATTTAAATGCAGCCTGTGCACCTGTGCCTTTGCCCTTGCTGCGGCCGGCGCGAGAACAGGCGTTCAGTAATGGGTTTGGAAAGGAGGACGGAGCTGTGAAGGCTCTGTCTTGGGCTGGAAATGCACAGCTTGACTTTGGGTTTCTGCCTCCTTTATTTCAAAAGAGCAGCTTTGATATGCGCTCAGCTTGCCAGGTGGTGGCATGCAAAAAAAGGCCTGAAAGCATGTGTGGGAACGAGGGCAAAGCCCCCCTCCTGCCCGGGACCTGGGGAAACCTGGCTTCCTGAATTGTTGTCAGCTGTTGCAGGACTGGAGGGTGTAGTCTGGATTACAAAAATTGGGATTGTGGTATTTTGTTTGTCTTCCCTTGTGCAAATATCCCTCCTTCTCCAGGTTTTGCCATCTGTTGATTTTGTGGGTGGTTGGTGGTTTTTTTTGTTGGTGTATTGTGGGGCTTGTTTTTTTTTTCTTTTGTTTCCTGATAGTATGCAGTAGGTAACGATGATATGTAAGCCGTGGCATTAGCTGGGATCCAGGAGGTTTTTTCATCTGCTTGGTGGGGAGGGAAGGATGAGGTGTGATGACTTTTGTGGCTCTTTATCAGTATTGCACTTTGGATGTGGCATGGCCTTGAAGCCCAGCAGCTGGGCGGGAGGTTTGCTCTGGAAGTGCTGGGACATCTGTGAGGGAAATGCACCCAACGTGACAGAGAGAACAAACGTTCTTGGACACTTTGTAAGAGAGCTGAAATCCCATGGGAACTGGGGACCTCCTGTTCCAGGGCTCCCAGAAGATTTCTATCTGTTATGTACGTGCCTTAGTTTCTCTTCATGCTGAAAGCTTGGTCTTTTAGGGGTCAGTCATCCTACTCCCTGTCTGTGTGTGCTCCCGGGAGGTGGAAGCTCCCTGCCTTTCTGGTGAATAGCAGGCAAATCCATGTGCAGCATCTTTGGAGGGAAGCTGTTGCTGCACACCACCAAGGTGGAACATTCAGGGCTGCTCTAGCGTGCTAGCATCCCACCAGTGCCGGAACCATTTAAAAAAAAGTTGTGTTATCAAAATACCAGGAGGAGGAGAAATGACGAGCCAGGACCATTTGTTTGAAAGGCAGTGTGATGAAGGATTCAAGTGAAGTAACAAAGCTGTTGGATTTAAAATTAGCTTAATGTAGTTTTCTGAAGAGAAGTTGATGCATTATCTCCCTAACAAATGGCTCCTGCTGCAGAAGTGAAGCATGACACCTTCCTCAAATCAGACTGTTCAGCTTTATAAATGACAGCGTCACCTATCACTGTGTCAGCAAGATAAAGGCATGATTTTTCAAATGGTCCAAAAGCTTTTTTTATTGCATTTTCTCTGTAGTGAATATTCCACTTGTACCCAAAGTGTTACTGAAATAGTAGACTTCCTCTTTAGCCACCGACTGGAGGTAAATACTTGTAATTGTATCGTTGTGTAAGTTGTGTTATACTATTGTATCTAGTATGTATATATTGTTTATATGCATCTATGTATGCTGTATATGTGTTTAAAATATATTAGTTATAGCAAATACCAAATAATATTATACCTACGCAGGTACTAGAAATCACAGTTACTTTAATATACCCAGTCTGTTATCTGTGAGGCAAAACTCGGCTTGAGTAATCTTCAGACCTTAATGTAAAGGTGGCCAGAGGTACAATTCCAACACCCTCTGTGCTGGAGATGGCTCTTTTCCTTCTCCTCTGTACCTTATCCCTCCTACAGTGAGGCACTTAAAGTCTTAGGGCTTAATAATACAATTCTGGATAGCATCTGTCTTTTGCAAATGTAGTTCTAAAAATATTTACTATTCCCTTTAGGAAAGAACTTTCAAGTCAAGGTTCAGAAGATCCTTTGTTACTGCTCTGTGCATATGTTTAATTTATAAAATCTGGCTTAGTGCGGTTTATCAACTTTGGGCTAGTGGACTGTTAGATCGTCAAGCCTGATCTGTGTAACCCAAGCCCTTGGATCCCACCCAGCGGTTCCTGGCGCTCAGGCTCCAGCGTTGACCTCCTGGGTCTGAGCAGTGCACTGGAAATGTGCCTGTCCTCCTCACCCAGCTGAGCTTCACAGCTTTTTTTTTTTTCCTTTCTTTTTTTTTTAATGAGATCTGGCCATAGAGCTTTTTGTGTTTTCTGAATCTGCTGCAGGAAATGATAGGAGTACTGAGTTAAGCAAAGCACTGCATCGCTGGTCCCATGTACAGTACCAGCGGGGCGAGGAGGGGGGACACGGCTCCGACTGCTGCCTTACACTGATCGCCCTCTCCGGGTGACCTTGTAGGACTTGCACACAGGGAGTGGAAGAAAGGTTTCACTGTGAAAAAAGCCATGTCAGACAGCAGAATTTCTGCTCAAAATGAGATTACACATCTGAGTTCGTCAGCTCAGCGCACTGATGTGACCGTTGTGGAAGTGGTATTTGTGATTCCCTCTGTCATGAATCTGAACTTCAGCTTTGCAGTGCATCTCATGAAGTGGCAGGCACAAGACTTCATCATCAGCTTGGGGAAGGGACAGGCAGTCCAAAGCGATATTTATTTCTCAACAGTGATGAGGCCACGTTTCCAAAGTGTCAGTGAGTGTGGTGATGCTTTTAAATGTGGAGTTGAGAAGGCAATGCAACTTACAAGTGTTACACCAAAAATGGCATAAGTGTGTCAAAAGAGATGATGGTTGGTAATGTCTAAAGGAAAGACAATTGACTTTTCTAAATTTTTGGGTTTTTTTCCATAGCCTTCTGGCTGAGGAGCTGCTGTGGGAAGGGTTATAGCCTGATAGGACTGACTTCTGATCAGCTCCTGGCAAACCGAAAGTGAAGTAGCTTCAGTTAAACTGAAGCGGGGGAAGAAACTATCCATATCCTTCATATAGAAGGGTTCCAAATTTATGAAGGAAAGCATTGATTTTTTTGTTGTTGTTTTCCTGTGCTGCCTTAAGTACATTTCCAATCCCTTTAAAGAGTGTCAGTCGACTTTTCTCAAGTGTTGTGTTGTTATAAACAGTGCAGTAACAGGTACCTGGAGAGAAGACCAGATGCATTTCAGCGCTAAATGAGATTTGCGATCTGCAATAAGTTTGCTGAAGCATTTTGATACCATCCATGCTGTTGCTGTAGTGACAGTATGCTCCAGCTGTTGTAGAGGCTTGGCACCTCTTGTTTTCCCTATGTTCTCTTCCCTTCCTCCATCCCATTTGAGACACTAAGTTTGAAGCTAGTGTAAAGGTCAGCTTCAAAAATCTCAGGATTTTAATAATTTTTGACCATGGCCAGCACATAGAAAGATAAAAAAATATCTACTTACAAGAAACTGCTTGGTTGATCATCTTTAACTGTGTGCAAATAAGAATAATTTAACTTTTGGTACTTTAAAAGTCTGAATTTTTTTTTTTTTTTTTTTTTTTTTTAAAATGCATCACTTAAAACCAAAAGTTGATTACTGTGGCATCACTTAGGACAACGTGTTTCATGTTTTTAAAGTGTGTGCAGTTTTGTACACGCCTGGCTGCCTGCCTGATGTTGTGAACTGCAACAGTACAGTGCCATGGTGCAGGGAAAGAAAACCTTAGAGGTCTTGTCACTGAGCTCTTTGTTTGCATCGGGAAACATCTGTCTGAGATTTAATGTGCTGTTCGTAACACTGCTGTTAGAGAGCTGTAAATCCTTCCCATTTCTTCTCACTGGGGTTTGGTAATTTTTTTTTCCCCTTCCTAATCAAAGACTGTGGTCAAGTGTTATAATTAGTGCGTATTAATTAATTATCACTGTTGTAATAATAATATGACAAGATTTTATTCTTTCTGTAATAAAATGTTTAAATATTGTCACTTAAAAAAAACATTAAAATAGAGCTTTCGTATGTTGTTTTGAATTATCAGTTCAGTATGATCGACTAATCGGACTTGTTTTCATTGACACCATTCCTTCCTGCAAACACAAGCTGTTTAAGATTTAATTCTCATTTTAACTTGTTTGAAGGTTCCTAACCAGTTGGAGCAGGGGAGGGGGAAGTATCTTGGGCAAAGCTGTATGCACTGCGTGTGTGACATACTGAAAATAAATTGTGTTTTCTGCTGCTTGCTCCACCGGTTTGGACAATATGAAGTGTGTAATTTTTTTCCTCCCAAGTTTGATAGCATGCTTTTTGAAACATGAAGTTGTCATCTTGCTTTTTTTTTTTTCCTCATCATCACCTCCAGGTTCATAATTTTCATGGATTGCAGTTCAATTTAAACTCCTGAGCAAAGTGTTAGATAAACCCAGTACTTTACATTAGTAACTAATAGCTGGAAACACACGTGTGGGTGTTTGTTTTTAAAGGATGGATCAGTGTATTGGATGTTACCTCATTTAGCATTCTTCTCTGATCTATGCCAAGTTACTTCAATAAAGCGTTGTGAAATTTCCCATTCCATGGGACTCCTGGAAGCCACAGGAGGGGCTCTGTGTGAGGAGTGGGCTCAGGGCCACCAAACCCTTTATGGACAGGTAGAGGTTGTCCTTGGAAACCTAACAGGGAAAGGCCTGACTGTCCATTTTGGCAGGAGGGATGTTTGGGTGCCTGCTGTTCATGTCTGTACAGGCATTTGGGCCCCTCTCATTGTGGTTCCCTGTGGCTTTCTTGGAAGAGCAAATGGGTTTCTTGTCTGTGGGCAACACTGAGATGTAAAAGTCCCTTGCTATTTCTTGTGGCAGTTGCTTGGGAAATAGTTGAGCCGAAGCCAAGACAGCAGAGCCCTTCCCAGGGGGGAAGGGGTCCAAGGGCTACTGGTGCCGTGACGTGCAGAGGTGTGTCGTGAAGGCCCGTGATGCTGGTGGAGCTCTGCTGTAGTGCCTGCTCCATCTGCCTGGCTGGGACTTACTGGTCCATGTTGGGGATTACAAGATGCCATGCCTGTAGGGTAAAACACGTTGGCAGATCACAACCTGAGACAAGGAGGCAGTGGGAGGAAAAGAAAGACCAGGAGGTACCTTTAATTCCCTGGCACTGAACCCTACATCTTGTTGGCCTCCTGCACGTCCCTAATTGTCCCCAGCATTCGTGTCCGAAGGTGAGGTGACCTTATGTGGGAAACAGCTCCAGCTGCGAGGAAGGAAGGGTTGATGGCCAGGTCTGGAAGCCTGTGGGTAAGAAAGAGGTGAAAAGGAATGTTTTCTGCTACGATCTGAATATTTGCCCAGTGTAAAATCTTCCCAGCTTAAAGCTGAGGGTTTTGGCTCTATCTGTGAGGTGTTCTTGAACTGTCTCTCTCCCTGGGGGCACCTGTGCCCAAATGTTGCTCTCTTGGAGAGGGCTGCCAGTCTTTAAACAGCACTTGCTCTGGGCTGCTATATAATTAAATGGACTGGGAGACAGAAGTAGTGAATTTTCCTTCTGAATAAGCAGATCCTCCTTGCCTCTTTTAGGAGCGCACTTAAGGCTGCTATAAAATGCATAAACCTATTAAATGTCACTTCTGTGGATGGATTTGGTGTTTTTTTTTTTTTTTTTTTTTTTTTTTTTTTTTTTTTTTGTTCTATCTTCAGGAAATTAAAAGAAAATGAGTTCACTTTTGTGTACAGGTTTTCAAATGTCAACTTTGTGATGTAATGGGAAAGCCTTCTGGTGGGATTCGCCATTTCTGACTCAAGTGTGAAACTCATTTCACACTCTTGTGTGAAAAATGGTTTCTTTCCCTGTCAGACCCCTCTTGGCCATGGCTCTGAAGTTCTTCTGTGACTTTGTATGGGACCTGTCTTAATCGTAGGGAGATGGTGTGTGCTACAGGGGGTCTGGAAGTAAGCTTTTAGTCATGCCGTGCCATGTCTTATTTATCAACCGCAATGTGAAATGCAGAGTTAAGTTAAAACAGACAAGCTATATGCTGGGAATCAAAACATGGACTGAACCAGTGCCTGGGAGTTTTATGTCTGTGTGTCTGAATGGGCAAATTCAGTACATGTATTTCAGATGTCACTATTATCTTAACAAGTGCCATAAACATAGCAACATCTGGGTGACACCAGCACATCTGTATGTGAAATGACAGTACATGTATTCAGAGTAAAGCTTGCCCATGAATTTAGCTTAATCTTTAGGGACCTGTTAGTAGATGCAGTTTTATTACCAGATTTCTTTTCTGAGGATTAAGTGGCATTTGGAGCATGTCAGTTTAGTCAGCTGACACTTTTGTTAATGATGTGCGTTAGTGAAGCAGTGTGGTCTGAATGGGGGATAGAAACAACAGTTAATTATGTGTAGAAAACATGGAGGTTTGGCTACTTGAAATATATGTAAACAAAAAAAAAAATCTCAACTTTTTGATGCAAGTAACATCTGTAAATTCAAGACTGCTGCAATAAGCAAGAGATTAAAGCCAGTAGGAGCTTGGAGGAGACTTGACACTAGGGAGCAGAGCACGGAGCAAACTGGACAAGAGGAACAACAAAATTCTGGGCTGGGACGGTGTGCTTTGAAACTCTGGATCAAAGGATGTGAAAACTTACTCAGCAAGAGGGTGTGCGGGGCGGTGAAAGTCTCAAGATGCAGTTTGGGACTGTGCCATGGGAGATGCACCACAGAGCTTTCCCTTTGGGGTGCTGTGCCCTTACAGCCCACTCCTCCACAGTTGGCCCATCGAGGGTAATCCCTCTCTTCAGAGAGCTGTTGAGGTGCTGTGGCCCCTGAGTCTTGCAGAAGTGCCTGGTGCCCCAGCTTGAGTTTCTGGAAGTCAGAAAGACTCCATTCGTATTCTGGTAGCTGACAATCAACCATATTGCCCACATATAGTTTAACTGCTAGCGTATGGACCATTTGTCTGACCACAAAAGCTTTTATTCACATACTTTAAATTTTTAAAGGCTTGTCATCAGCAGAAATATCACACAGCATGAAACTTTTTTTCTTTTTTTTGCAGCCACTTAGCTATGTGGCACAGTGATAAGAGTGGCAAAGGTGTGCTGCCATGGCTCTGGCTGTGAGTTTGAGAGTTTGGGGTGGAGAATACATGCTGATGGCCACCTCCAGTGAGTAATCAGTAAGTGGCTATTAGACCCATTTGGCTGTGGGGAGAGGAGGAGCTGGGCATGAGGAGGCTGTAATCCTTTGCACGTCTTTGTTGGAGACCCTTGTATTCTGTACTCGCAGTTAGGGTCATGCAGTGCACTCAAGTATGCAGATTGCTTAATAAGAATGACATGTGGCATTGCTACAGGTAGCAAATAATTACATCTGTAAGACAAAATGTCATTTTGTCATCTCTTACCAGCTTCATTTGTGTATAGCAGAAGTGCTACCATGGTGCGGTACGTTCTGGTCTGATCTATTCATAGTACTCTCCTGTTGTTTGTGTGGATCTTCTGGAGAACAGGCTTCTGAATATTTTTAAAGACTAAGAAGATGTGACTGTGAAAACACTTGAAAGCACTTATGACTTCTCTCCAAATGATTAGATTTCAAATTAACTGTCATTAACAGCAAAAAACATGTACTGCCTTACATTATGAAGAAGGCTAAACGTATCACACCGTCAGCATTAGATAGCGAAGGGCAAACCGTTGTTCTTGTATACAAAGCATTCAAAGTTCATAATTTTGTCAATCAATAATATTTTATTTTTCAAGTCATTTATTTGTTTAAAAGCTGTCTGGGCTGCAGAATAAATGTTACCTGTTTGAGCTAGTAAGCTGTTACCCTTGGTGAAGGATAAAGATGGATCTTGTTGGTGCTTCATTAGCTGCTATGTGGAAGCTTCCTCTTTCACATGTCTGAGATGTGGGACTGGAAGAGCCATTAGTTCAGTTCCCTACAAGCCAGGAGGTATCATGTCGTATATAATGCTGTCACAGGATTTAATGAAATAATTTTCCTTTTCTTCCTTCGAACACTCCAACCTTTACTGCCTTGGTGGTTAAAAGCCTTCATAGTAACCCTCGATCTATGCAGGTCCCTGTGCCAGCACCGGCATGTAGGTACGGCCGGTATCCAAAAACTCTACAAGCTGGTCTGTGTCCCTCTCACTTGGACGTTCATGGAGAATGGCATTACAGTGAGTGTTTGGGGAAAATGCCAGAAATTATGTCATGCTGTATGTCTTTTCCTTTTATTAAGATGCCCCTCCAGCATGCATGTATTTAACTACTCCCAGTCCAATCCTTTACCTCCCAGCACTGGGGAGGGTCGATGTGGGACCCGGTGAGGCTTTGCCTTGCCTGCTGGCAGTGGTCTCGGGGCAGATGTGCACTTACGCGTTTCTTGTAGATATGGGCTAAGTCAGGCCACAACTCCGATAAATAGATGTTACCTATTTAGCAGTATACAAAAATAGCACATATCCTCCTGTTCCCTAACAGGCCGTCACCTCTTAATTGCTAGAGAGACAGCACTTTGAAGAATTTCAGTAGTGTTTTTTTTTTTTTTGTCTTAAAAGACAAAACTGTTCTCTCTTGAAATATCAGTAGTGGAGCAGGAGAAGAGAGGCTAGTTTGTTAGATCAAAAAAACTTTATCATTTCCTTGGGATAAGAGCTAAAAGCTGGTGGCTAAGTTACTGCAGCGACGAGGTTCTCGGAGATTATTGTGTAATTAATCATGTTATTGAAGAAGGAGAGAACACAGAAATGGAAGTTACTTATTTAACTTTTTTTGCGTCATCCATCAAAATCCATCAAGGCCTTTTAGGTCCTTATCAGCTCGTTTCCAGGTTATGAGTCTGAATGTCTCCCTAGGAAGTCCGCTGGTTCCAGATGAATGGCTCTCCTGTAGGCCGGTGCCCGACACTGGGAATTGGTCCCTATGTTAAATGTCATGATAAAGTATTGTAATGCATCTTCTGAAGGGATCTTGGGAATTCTTAAAGTGTTTCATTACCACAGAGGATCAACTTTACTTCAACCTGTCTGAGCAGCTATTTTTTTTAATGTACCCATTAAAAAACCTTCTAAAATAGACAGTCTTTTAGCTCTGTTGTGTTAATTATTTCCGTGCTTATTGGTTATACTTAGAATTTCTCTCCACGTGCTTCTCTGTTTAAAAATCTTGGGTTCTGTTTTGTTGTTGGTTTGGGTGCTAATTAACATGGTAAAGATTATTCCAGTGAGTACGCTCTGTTTTTGTAAGTTTTATCTGCTAGTATCTGTGCGCAGACTGCCTGAAAGATTGTATCATTTAATTAAAGAACGAACAAACAAAAGGATTAATGTAATCTATGGGATGGGGACAGGAGGCTGGAAAGGGTCAGGCGAGAACTGCGCAGGGCCCGCTTGAATGCCTGGTGACAAACACGCACGGTTCACTGCGTGCTAGAATTGGTAAATAGAAATTGTTTAATACTTCTGACAAATAACGGATGGCAAAGTCTTGGTGTCAATTATGAAAATTCTCATTTAGATTTACATAGTTTAGGTTTCCTTGAATGTGTCACACACAGCATAAAATAATGCCCTGGTATTGCAAATATTACTTTTAATGAAAGTAAATAGCGTCATCACCAGTGTTAATCTGCTGCACTCAGGAGTCTGCTTCCAAATATTGATTTCTGGTAAATGACCTTTACCAGCATTGCAGGATTTTATTTGGGAAGTGTTTTATGTCAGAGCCTGGAGATGTTCACGGGTGGTCTGGTTACATTTGTTAACAGCCATCACCATCAGTTTGCCCAGTGTCAAACAGAGCTGTGAAGGATGAGGCATGCGCCTCTCTCTCAAAAATTTAGGGTGCAGAATGACTTGGGGACCAGCTGGGACTGGGTGGGATATACTGAGGCGAAGGGGGGTAGGCAGATCTCATGGCTACAGGATGATGACTTCTAGGAAAGTGGATGTTGTGTGATTCTGGAAACCGCAGTGTGGGTTTCCGTGTGTTGCAGATAGTTGAAGAAACCATTCTGGCCTGCGGAGCTGGATGTTGGTCATAGTTTCTCAGCTTGGATTCAAAGCTAGGGAGTGAACTTCATCTTCCAAGGGATTTTCTGTTTATAAAATTGTTGCAGCTCACCAGATCTGACTTGGAAATAGCTTGGTCATCTACATAATTAAGCTATAAATAGCAGAGTAAATGAACCTGCTTTTTAACTATGAAGTTGCTATTTCTGGTTTAAGTTCAAGGAGCTTATTGCCCAGTGTGTGCTCATTTTTCCAAACCTCTTTTTATTGCCAAAATGATTGCTCGCCCTAGGGCTCTGCAGATTCAGGTGTAAATGATGGCTTTAAGATATGGGAGCCAGTGAGTGACCGTAACACAGTTAGGAAAACCTCATCCATTTTTGTGTTCTTCTGTATTTACTGTGAGGCTGAAAGGTAGAGGCAGTCAGGACAAAAAAAGGTGGTTTTCTGTTGGCATTTTCATTCCCTCTGAAATAAAAACATGAGTTTGCCAGTTGACCATGGCTCAGCAAGTTTGTGTTGGAGATGATTATGTCTGTAGAGGTGTCTAGTCGTAATTTCTATGCCCGTAGGCCAATTGCATTGATAATCTAGATAATATCTTCTGTCATGGAAGCTTGTACTTAATTTATTGCAGAGGAAGACCTGCTGACTGTTTCTCTAGAGGATTATTCCAATTTGGGTACTCCCTGACTTTGAGCCAGGATCCTGGCGTGGATATTGGAGTAATGCTGCCTTGTACTGGCTGCCGAGCACCACGCTGCAGCGAGCCGAAAGCACCCGATACACAAGGGATTGGGTTTCCAGTCAAAAAAGTTTGTTTGCTGCCTATTAGGAGTGGTTATCCAAAAAGAGAGAATAAACTCTTGCTTAGTTTTCAGATTAAAATCAGCCATGCACAAGAAACAGCTTAAAGTGCCCTGAAACTCAGAGTCTCTCATGGTGCCAGAGTAGCAGATGGCCTGTTGTCACCACAGATGAAAATTATGTTAATTAATATATTACAAAACTGACTCTAGTTGAACATGTATTTTTTTCTGAGTATGTGATTATCAGCTTTTCTGGAAGATGAATTTTGGGAATATTTGGACTGATTTATTTCTCTGAAATAGCTTTCTGGAGGTTTAATATGCTGTTTGCTTTTGGTGCTGTAACTATAAATGGATATAGGTCATTCGGTTGGTGGGGATGCAGTTAAAGAAGTTGACATAAATGAATTTATAGAGTTTGTAAATATATTGAGATTGCTGTAACCTTGTGCAGAGCGTGCACTCTCATCTGCATGAGTGAGGACCTCAGATATGGCTACACGGCAGCCCTGTCCCAAGGAGCAGCTATTTTAATATTTGTGGCAGCTCATTAACGAAGAGATGGATTGAGTGAAGATCTGAATTCTTTCTTATTCATGAGCTGAGACCTTGTATGCACCTTTTTTCCCTCCTAAAGGAAACCTGTAGAAATCCAGGATGTTTTCAAGAGGTTCTTAGCCCACTGTGTAGATCTTCTAGCTGATGTTAAATAACAGACCTTGAGATGGGTGTTTCCTTGGGCAGATTTCACAAGACAGGGCCAGCCCACGTTTCTACTGTTGAAAAATTAACTTTTGCAAGGCCCAGTACAATCAATATTTCATTTCTGTTCTTCCAAATTACTGGATGTCTTTTCAGAAGTCTTTCATGCTGCCACTCGGAGGCCTTTGTATGCAACCTAGAAAGCCTTTCTTTCCTTGCCCGTGGAAGCGTGTTGGCTTAGGCTGAGGGCTGGTTTTGACAATAGCCGGCGCAGATGCTTCGGAAGGTGTAAATCCTCCCCCGTCGGCAGATGCAGATAATCTGTTCCCTACTGTTAGCCACATCCTGATCTCTAACAGATAAAGACTGGCTTAATCCCTAAAGCGTGAGCTTTAATATCCTTTACAAAAGCCTCCTCCTAGTTCACAAGGCTCTTGCATGTTTTTTCCGCCCCCGTGAAGTCGCTGCTGGGTAGCTGAGATCTGTCTGGGGCTGTCGGGAAAAGCAGAGAGATGTTTGCTAGAAGATGCCCAAGGCTGCTCACAAAACTGTCCCTATGTTGCTACCAACCTCCTCTCTGCAATTTGCAGAAGCTGCTGATTTTTATTTACTACGTACTGATTTTTTTAAAAACTTTAAAAAAAATTATTTCTTATTCTCCCCCCATCCACCTCCTTGACTTGCCAACTTTCGTTTCCTTATGGAAAGAGTTGGTTTCTGGTGACGTGGCCCTTGCTCGGACAGTCTTTAGTCCTGTGTGGTCTGATACAACCCTATTCCTTCACCTCCCTTCTGCAGGAAGTTTTTCTTCTTGTGAAATGGAGAGCGCTGCGGCACCAATGTGTTAGCCAGGAGAATGAACTGACCATCGCTTTATTTTGGTGACCAAGCCAACCCCGTCTGTCTGGGAGCCCTTCCCCATCCTGAAAAGCCCGGCTTTGCCTCGCTGCAAGCTGGTGTTGGCAGAGAGCCCTGATGGCTCTCGGCTGGCAGGGGAGCCTGACTGCCTTCCCCGCAGTGATGCATTTCATACCAAAACGCACGAGGTTGCTGGCTGGGAGGGCTGTGACGCTACATCCCGGCTGTGTGCTGGGGAAGGAGGCGGCTGCGGTGGCATACGGCAGAGCAGTTTTGTCGATGAGGTGCTGCAATGCTGCTTTTAGTTCAGAAAAGCGTCTTGGATTAAATTATTCTCTGTGAAGGCGGTGAGGCACTGGCACAGGTTGCCCAGAGAAGCTGTGGATGCCTCATCCCTGGAGGTGTTCAAGGCCAAACTGGACAGGGCTCTGAGGGACCTGGTCTGGTGGAAGGTGTCCCTGACTAGGGCAGGGGGGTTGGAACTGGATGATCTTAAAGGTTCCTTCCAACCCAAACCATTCTACGATTCTGAATTCTGTGGACAGCCAATGTTATTCCGTGCAGAGATCTCTGTGCTATTTCTAGCTCTCACTGGCCTCCTATAAAAGTCTGAGCAAATCTGACTTTGTTTTCCCCCCTGTGAAATCAGGTGTGATGCTTCCCCACCCCACTGCTCATTCCCTGGGAAGATGCTCAGGTAGCGATGACTTGGAGCATCTCCGTGTGCCTAACTCTGTGTGAGCACAAGGTTCACCCTTCCCTGCGTTCCTGAACATTTCCAAAGTGTTTGTGTGGAAATTGCAGCAAAAATAATTTTGGTTTTATTTATCCTAGTAATTGTAAGGGCGAGATCTTCACGTAAAGGCAAAAGCACAAGTTTTTAGAACTGCAAAATACACTGCAAGCACTTGTTTGAGAGGAACCCGGAGAGAATAATGAGCTTGTGTTGAAGGTTGAAGGGTTTTGATTTTTTTTTTTTTCTTTTTCTTTTTTAGGGAAATGTGTTTGTTTTGAGTAAATTGCAAAGGCCTCTGAACACTCGTGAGAGCTGCTTTTAATTGCCTTGTAACAAGTTATTTTTCTTCACATTCTCACAATCAACCTACTCCCTGTGGTTTCCCAGTGTAAGTTCTGCTGTTGGTACAAATTGATTGTGACTCTGCCTTTTGTGTTGGGAGGAGAGTGGAAATTCATTCCCAGTGCCCTCGGCTTCCTAGAAATCTCTTCTCCCAGGATCTGTGAAGCCAAGTGGTGCTCTGGGATTATTTAAGGGCTGAGTACTTTTATATTATGCTGAATGCTATTTTATTCCCCTCCCTGCTCCTCTAGTCTTTATTTTTTCTAGAATGTAAATTAGAGCTCATATTAGTGATGACCAGAATTATGCAGGGGCAAGTGAATCAGTGATAAACCTTGCGTTTCAGTGGCTCGTTACACTCAAGGATAGAGGGGGAAGAAAAAAAAATCCTCTGCTGTTTTGAGCTGAAAATGTAAATGCCTGAACTGAACCAGTGATTCATTATATTTGAAAGAAAGTTTGGACAGGGATTTATTTGCCTAATTTGAAATCGTCTTTGAATTAGTCTGTGACAGTCTTTATGTGAAAACTCTAGAGTTTTATTTTGCTGTCAGTGTTTAATCTGTGCATAATGGCAGTTTGAGTTAGGGAAGAGGTAGCAAATGTGTGTAGTTTGCACAGCTTCCAGTGCCATAAATAGATTTATTTCATACTCAGGCAGTCATTTACTTTAAAGCCTTGACTCAGAGCAGCACGTAAGCATGTGCGCAAGCAGTCGCACTGATTTCTGCAGGGAGTGCAGTGCATGGCTCTGCCGGGGCTCCTGGGAGCGATAAAGATGGTAAAATCCCAACAGAGGATGTCCCAGCATGGACACACACCTGTCTGTGTGCACGCTGCTGGGGTCTTGCTTTGTCCCACCATCACTGTGGACCAGGCCAGGCTCTGCACCATCTCTTTTGCCAACTAGAGCTCAGAACCTTTCTGCAATGCTGGGTCTCCCTACCTGTGTGTGCGTGGCTTTTTTTTTTTTTTTTAAAAAAAAAAAAAAAAAGTGCAGAGGTGTGTGAAAATAGTGACATTAGATACTGGTGTCTGTTAGCTGTTGGCAGGTGCTGCCTGACCTGGCCAGCCCTGCCTGTGTCACTTTCCACAGACACGTAGTGGGTTGTTGGAGGCTGTCGGTCATCGTGCTGCCCAGGCAGGATCAATCACGGATGGACTTTGCTGGCAGAGAAACCGCACGCTAGCGCAGGCACGCACCAGCCTGCAAGTGTGTGCTCACAAGCGTCTGTGGTTTGCACGTGTGGGCTGTCTTCAGACACATTCAGAAAGAGCAGATATCACTGGAGAGAAGAAAGCCAATGTTGTGGTCTGAAGGCAGATGGAGAGTGCACAGGAGAAGAAGAAATGCTAGCCAGAGGACTTCAGAAGTCAGCCAGGAAAGATTTCAGAGCATGTGCCCTCAAGCACTGAGAGCAGCTTCCAATGCCAAGACGCTGCTCAAGATGAGTAAAAAGATAAACCGTGGGTAAGGGTTTGGAGCAATATTCAAGTCGGTCAACCAAAGATTTGCAGCCGCAACGAACTTATTAATAACAGATGGTTTGATACTAGAACTGGAGGTCAAAACCAAAGGGCTGCTGATCTTGCACCATGTTTGTCTTGTCTTGCTTAGCAAGCCTTGCCTGGTAATTTGGGGGAGGTTCACATAAAACATCCAGCTTGCTCCTCAGTTTCACCCTGTGGGCAGTGCCAACCCATGTTGCCTACTTGAAGGAGAGCAGAGGGCTTCTCAATGGCCTTGATGAGACCATCCACAATGAAATGATTGTGACAGTAGTGTTGCACAATGTCATTCCTTTATCTGGATCCTAGATGTTTTCTTTCAGTAGTCCCTATAAATGCCTGTGGTCGGAGTCTGTCTCACCTTAGGATAAAGTTTAATTTATCTTCATCTGTTTTTTGGTTGCTGTCCGTGTCATTTTCCCTGTAATTTTTCACCTCTTCATTTGATAAAGGGATATCAGGTCTGTGTTTTCATTACTCTGCTCTCTTGTGTAAGTGGCAAAATGAATTTACCCACGATGTGTACAGACGCACCACCTCCCATATTTTTGTAGGTAGCAGGATACTTAAAAGCAGAAAAATAAGTGATCTCATTGAAGAGAAGATCTGTAGCCAGATCTGTTGCTTTTTTTTTTTTTTTTTTCCCCTCTC
>WHYT01017163.1:86542-114327 GCA_009806455.1 Tetrax tetrax
AAATACATCTTGACATAGAACATGTTCATACTGGGATCCTCGGGAAAGTGAATTAAATTAACTGAAGGTGTGAATTTAAAAAGGATTATGTAAACCTCATTAAACCTCTGTGTTTGCACACTTTTCAAAATTAAAGTTGCTTTAATTTGATTTCTGTTCACTTCACTTCCTAAGTGGAGTAATCTCAATTTAATTACAGCAAATTAATTGAGTAAATGTCCGAAGAGAGATTTAATGCCAGAGAGAAAAGGAGCATTCAAGGAAAATAAGTAAAAGGGAAGTTGAGCAAAACTAATAAAAACAAAAACTCTTTCCAGCCTGAGATGTTGCAAGAATTAGATGTGACCTGTGGCAAACATTGTACTTGTTACCTTGTAAAGGATGCTATCATCAAGTGAAAACCATTTCTTTTGGCTCATATGAGCAAACTCACATAACTCCTTCAATTCTGGGCACCAGCCCAATATTGTGAAAGGAGAAAGTTAGGTGTATTGAATGTCTTCTCATTTTACTGTATTTGTTCCTTTAGGAACCAGAGTAGATTTATGCCAAATAATAAACTGCTTTTGCTTTACCTCCCTGCCTCCTCCATCTCTGTTTTACACAGTATTTTTCTGATGTTTTTTTCTCGAGGAGAAAAGAAATTGGGAGGAAGAGAGGTGAAACCACATCCCTTCTTTCACGTGGAGATACTTCTCTCCTCCTGTGTATGAAGTGCTCAGCCAAAACTCATTTCCTATCTTATGTCCAAAGAAATCCATGTCAGGTCCTTATCTGTCAGTTCTGCAGAAGATTCCACAGCAGTGACAGTGAGAAAAATGAAGAGCTGTAATTCATGACAGCAGGAGAGTGAAATGCAGAGGTAGGAGGTTGTATGGTGGTGGTGCTCCTTAGCATGATCTGGAGTCTTATTTTTTTTTTTTTTTTTTTTTAACGATCAGAGAAAAATAGCAGTTAATGAAGAAGCTTCTCTGTAGACACAGGAATTATGCAGCATTAAAATATCAAGATATCTCATAAAACCTAGGAAAAAAGCAGGTTTTTTCCAGTACTAGGACCTTTTACCTCTTTGGAGAGGGTGAAGCATAGGCGTGTGTTAGCTTTGTTCATGCTTGTACTCTCGTTGTTAGATTAGTAACTCCAAGCATATGGATGAGGAGTCGTGTAAGTATTTTCCAGTTTTCTTGTTCTGCCTCTCTGTTGGAACAAATATTTAGTGAACTGAAGCTCATCACTGGTAGTTTGTTTATTCTTTATCCTCTTACGTTTATATTTTTAATGGTGGAAATGGGCTTATGTGGGCTTTTGCTCAGGGCGTCTCCTTTGCTCCCTAGTGTGCAGCTGGGAAGGGGAAATGGGTAATTTTTTTGATGTGAGGATTGTGGGTTCTTCCCCATCTCCTTATGGACTTCCATGTGAAGCGCTTTTTTAAAGGGAGCAGAAGTCATGCCTTCTTCCAACGCTTCCTCCGCTCCCGAGATGTTTAGGATCTAAGTGCCCACCTCGGGGACGTCTCGCGGTTGTTCACGAGCCAGGCTGTGCCAGACGGTGCTGTCACAGCAGGGCAGTTCAGAAGTACAGACTGCATGGTCAGGGCAGGAAATGTAGTTCTTGCTGTTTCTTTTCTGTGGTGTTTATTCATTAGAAATGTTTGATTTGAAAGTATTTGTATCTGAAACAGATTCTTCTTTCTGCTTTGTTATCTGAACAGCTAAACTCAAAATCCGGTTTTGAACATCTCTTGGGCATGCTGTGCGAGAAGTACAGATTGGGTTTTATGTATCTTTGGGCTGTCAGCTGTGCAAAGAAAGGGAAAAAGGGCATGGTTAACAAATATGTCTGCATAGAAGATGATGTATGCTAAATTCAGAGACTATTTAAGACTATTTAAACAGACATTTAACAAGAAAGCAAATAAAATAAAGAGCTTTAGCTTATTCTCCCAGAATGTTTTTGAAGGAAAAGAGTAAGGTGTAGGTAAGGTATTGGTTTCTTTAGCAGCAATAAATTACATGATATACTTAGAAACCTTAGGGAAAAAAATATATGAATAGAGACATACATGTTTAGATTGACATGTTAATAAGGCGAAAGTAGATCTTATATAAGGATACGTTGCTTATCTTTTATTCAGGCAACTTACTGCTGTGAAGAGATTGATAGTGGTCCTTAGGCACGATTTAAAACTAAAGTAATAGCTAATGAAGATTAGTAGAAATTAATAATGAATCCTGTTCTGTTTAATTTGTGTGTCAGTAATACAGGTCAAAGATCTCAAATGCCACTGGAGAGCTATCAAGGCAACTGTTTCGATTTTATGTTGACTTCTAGCAGATACAAACCCCCTTTTTTTTTTTTTTTTTTTTTTTTTTTTTTTAAGTGGAAGCATTTATATTTTATGATCAGTCAGAGGCAGCAACCTCTTTATATGTCTGAGTCATAGGACTCAGTTTTTACAGGCTGAGGAAGGAATTCACAGGTGTGAATTTCCTCCCATATATGTTCTTCAGTTGACGGATGGCAAACGGTTTTCACAAGAAGATACTCTTTGGCAGCCAGTCTCTGATCGTGGGCTTTTCTGGCTTCTTCGGTAGTCAAATGAAGTGGTCAAAGCAGTGAAGAAATACCTGTTGTCCTCGTTAGCAGTGTTGCTGCCTTTGCCTGCCGTGTGTTTTCCTTTCTGAAGACATTCCACCTTGTGCTGGAGCCCTGCAGCTCCTAGGAGAGGCAACGTGGTGTTGCATGAGAGTTGCCTCAAGCGTCAATGAAAAATCTGTAGTATCCATTGGAAATAGTTAAAAGGCATTATCCAAAGGTATCTGTTGCTGCCCAAACCTGTACTATTCTCATTTTAAATACTCTCCTAAGATGCTCCCTAACTTTTTAAGCTTTCTTACCAAAAGCTCAGAGCTGGTGGGGTCCTTGATGCATCCTTTATCCTGTCCAAGGGTACCGTGTACCATTACTATCTGCGCTCTAGACTTTGACTGTGAAGCAAACCTGTCCTCGTCTCTCCCTGAGTTATTTCCAGCTCTGTAATTGGCTCAGTCAAATCGTTTGTTGTGTGAAGGTGACGGAGGTGATGTTGGGTGGAGGAGCAGCCTGAATTCTGATGTGCTGTGAGAAAGTAAATTTGTTCTTCACTTTTTAAGACAATTGATAAATGGGAACTATATTTAGCAGCTGCTTTTAAACTGTGTGTAAAATGTTTTCCCTTGTTATTGTAGGTACTTTTAGCGGGGAGAGGTTGAGGTGCTCTCAGGAACACAGGACAGCAAAAGCTTACGCTCCTGCAGAATATAAATAAAAAAGGGAGAGATTTGGGGAAATTAGAAGGAAGAGGCAAACACATGGTGATGGAGAGTGAGATGTCTGTAGTTACACAGCTGATCGCTTGCAGACCTGTCCCAGCTTTCCTGACGCCCTTCTCCTTTGGGCTAGATTTCCATGCTTTTGTAGTCAAGCTGCTGCAAGGTCACTGTTTTCAGGGTGCTATATCTTGGCACTGAGCTGGGAGCTGCTAGTGACAGTACCTGCTGCCACATTTTATGCTTTTTTTGACGGCACAGAAGGAAAATAGCTTCTGAATAACTGGCATACATTTGGCCTTGTTTCCTACAACTCTGTTGGAGTTCATGGGGAATCTCATGATATGAGAAAGTACATTTTTTTTTTTTTCTTCTTTTGGCCTATTGTCAGCTAGACCAGCCTGTAGAGAGAGAAAGGTTAGACTGGCTTTTAAAATGGTATTACCAAATTGATGCAGTTTTCTTCTCTGCAGCATCTTACCTGTTAGTGGAAAGCAGCAGTCAATAGGAAAACAGGTGCTGATTGGTGTAAGAGCAGTTGCTATTCTGCTTAATTTGGACTTCAGGGCTTGACATTGTTTCTTGTCTTCCCCAGATTTTGCGAACATTAGCAGCTCTTTTTAGAATCATAGAATCACAGAGTGGTTTGGGTTGGAAGGGACCTTCAAAGCCCACCCAGTCCAAACCCCCTGCAAGGAGCAGGGACATCTCCAACCAGATCAGGCTGCTCAGAGCCTCATTCAACCTGGCCTGGAATGTTTCCAGGGATGGGGCATCCACCGCCTCTCTGGGCAGCCTGTTCCAGTGTTCCACCACCCTCATTGTAAAAAGTTTCTTCCTTATGTCCAGTCTGAATCTGCTTCCTTCAATTTTAAAACCATTACCCCTTGTCCTATCACAACAGGCCCAATAGTTTCTCCCCATCTTTCCTGTAGGCTCCCTTTGGATACTGGAGTAAGGTCTCCCTGGAGCCTCCTCTTCTCCAGGCTGAACAGCCCCAGCTCTCTCAGCCTGGCCTCACAGGAGAGGTGCTCCAGCCCTCTGATCATCTTCGTGGCCTCCTCTGGACTCAAGTCTATGTTGGAGAGAAAGTTTATGTTTTAGAGAGAAAGCTGTAATGAGAAGACAGTGAAGCCACTCAAAATAGGAGTTTATCCTTTCGTTTGCTGTTGTGAAGCCTTTTCATTAGGGTGAATTTCTTACCCCCTGCAAATCAGCTACTGCAATGTTGGGGGCTCTGCCTTCTAAGCCTGTTTGCTATACTTTAAATGTGGAGAACGTCCTCACTGTTCACATGGTGATCACACAGATCACATTGTTTCAAATACAGTCAGTGCCCAAGAAAAAACCCAGCTCTCCCCTTGAACCCGCTTAGAAACTCCTCTCCTGGTTCCCAAAGGATGCAGCCAAGTGTCTTTGCGTTAGTGAGGCTGGGGCTGGGTCGGAAGACCGTGTGAGGACGCTGGGTACCTCCCAGCTCCTGGGGAGCTGAACTGGTGGAACAGAGTGGGAGCTGCATTGCTGTTACCTGGGGCTGGTTGACCTTCAGCTGAGCTCTGGCGGAAGGTCAATGATGTGTTGCTGCTTTTCCATCCTGTCTCATTTCTTTAATGAGAAACACTTAAGGAAATATTAAGGAAATAGTTGCAATATTTGTGTCTGCTTTACATGGCATAATCTGTATTTTGCAAATGCCATAGTGTAGCAAGACAAAGGGAAAAGTTTTTTTTCATCCTCAGTTTAGTGCTTCTATCAAAATTAACAAATGTTAATATTTAGAACAAATAACCTTTCATTTTTTTTTCTCTACTCTCTTTTGCTTCTTTTTGTAAACTAATTAACAATAAATCCCTAAATAAGCGCAGTGCGGAAGTAACAGTTGTCTTTACATATATTATTGTAATTAAAAAGCTTTTCCTTATAGTCTTTCCAATCTAAATCCTTATACAATAGGGTCTCCCTACCACAAGCATTTTCAGAGGTTTCATTAGTTCTCGGTGTACCAGCATTTATTGCTTTCTGTGCTCTCTCTGAAAACTTAGAGGCTGTTAACATTGTGAATTGCGTTGCAGTGCTATCTGAGCTAATTAGTTTTTTTCCAGGCTTGGTTTATGCCTCAGAGATGTGCTGTAGAAAAAACAGCTAGATAAAGAAAGCTCGTACAGCACTAATGAAATCTGTGCAGCCCGACTGAAAGGTAGCAGAAGCTGATGGCAACAGGCTGTGGGGTGGAGAAGGAGGTTTGGGTCTGGCAGTCCGTGAAGAGTCTGACCTCACGCAGGTGAGACATGGCCCCTCTGCCTCATTTCTTTGGTTGCAAAACCAAATTAGACCAACCCTGTTAGCAAATACGAAGGGTGCTGTAAAAAAGTGCTTTGTATTTCGTGAAGTGCTTTAACTTCCTCCAAGAGATGGGATAGAAGCGTCACTATGGAAATTGCAAGTTCTTTGCCTTAAAATGTAGTGGTAGCTGGAGAAGAGGTAAGGACCACTGATTCTACTGCTTCTGCTTCTCCATATGACTGCTCATAAAGTTGCGTAGTTTTTTGTGTGTTGTTTTCTTTTTTTTTTTCTTTTTTTTTTTTTTTTTTTTTTTTAGCCTAAGGCTATCAATCAACCAAAAATAGTGTTCAGCTGTCACCAGCATTTCTCTCTCTCAGATTATTGATGGGGAGGTTCAAGTGGAAGACACGTTCCCTGTAGCAGCCTGTCATTTTGCAGTGCCAGTAGCCAGACTTGAGACTCCGTTCTGGCAGCGGAGGGCTTATCCTGCTTACCTCCAAGCTAAGCTCACCAGACTACAAACAAGTCTTAAGTCTGCCACGTTCTTTGTGCTCCCACTGACTTTCACAGTTAAAGAAATACTATCTTATCTCTTTTATGGAGTACTGGCATAATGCACTGAGGTTTGCTCTATGCCGAAGTTTACACGTAACAGTGATGAGCAGATAGCTACCATACTAAGACTTTCAAGAGCATTAACCCTTGGAATGGTAGTTAATTTGGCTCTAAGTCAAGAGATGAAAATGCACAGAGCTGTCAGAGAGAGAGGGAAAGCTTAATCAGAAGCAATTTTGATAAAAACACAGTGCCTTCGGCAGAAGTCCTGCTAAGCATGTCCAGGACACACAGCTTTGCTGTATTCTTTTTTTTTTTCTCTCCAATTGACATTAAACATAATAAAGCAACAGAGATTAACATGTCAAGCCAAACTTTTCATTTGTTCTCCCCCTTTTTTTCCTTGCTTTTTCTGTGAGCTACTCAATTTTCCCTTAATTCAGCAGATCATGTCTTTTAAGGAAATTTGGTTCAACAGAATGTTGGTTGCAAAGGGAGCAAAAAAGTCTTGCTCTCTGTCTGGAACTTCTTCATATAAATACTTGGTTTTACATTAATGAAAGAAAATTATCTTTGTAAGCAGCCTTTTCTTCTGGTAATAAGCTTGACATAGCAGGCGTTTTGAGGCATTAAAAATAGAGATTTATTTCCAAATGACCATCCAGACTGTTCAAAAGGATTTTGATTTTTATAATTAGTTTTTCCTGTTTGTCTTACTGTTTTTATCTTCTTTGCTTGAGCAAAGGCAGCTTTTCATTTAAACACACATTCCTGCATTTCTTTGATTTTATTCTGCTTGATATAGTAAATGCATCCAGCCAGTAATATAATTCTTCTTCAATGGGATTTCTGCCCAAAATGCTTATTGTGCTGTAATGACTGTTAGTGGATTCCCAGTGAAAACAGCGTTAATTCTGATATGAGGAAGAATAAAGCTATTGATCTGTTCCAAAGCAAGAGAATATGTTTGGGGCTGTAGTCCCCAACCTCATTATCTTGCAGAGAGGACCTAGGAAGGCTGCAGCGAAAGGAGCCGTAGCTCATGGCGTGCTTTTTACTGCTCTCTCCGTTGAGAGTAGATCTTCACCTGTGAGCAAGCAATTAGCCACACTGAAACAGCCATTAGGTACCTCGTAGGAGCATTTTCATTGCATAACACAAAAGTGGGCTGCTGCACGTGAGGGGTTTCGGAGATCAGCCGTACTCCCTTTATGAACCAGGTTGGCTGGTGAGATGTTTCTGCTCCCTCCTGCATGAGTAGACTATTGATGTGTTGGGAAGAGTGCTGGTGGAGAACACAAGGCAAAGCCATTTCCAGGTGGTGGTTGGCTATGTGTCAGGACATCAGGTAGTCTAGTTTGCACCACTTCCAACTTGCCTGGCTAAGCCAGTGGTGAGAGATGGACATCAAAAAAAGAACCTATGAAGCTGCTAGTGAGCTTTGTTTGCCCTACAAGAGTTTACATGAGAAGGGGTGAGCATCGCTATGGTTGGTAGGCTGACATGTGCTCCTGTCATGTTCCCCTTTGCGATGTAAAGTAGATGGGTGGAGAGCAAAGCTCTGAATTCACTCATAGGGCAGAGCAGAGCTGGCAGCCACCACCTCCTGCCTTACGATATCCGTGTGGTTTATTACATTCCTGCTTTGCTTGGCCAGTCTCACCTGGATAGGCACTGGCCATAACCACCTCCTGATGGATGTCTTGCTACCAGGTGGTGTTTGAGGGGCTGATGTAAACAGGAGTGCAGGAGGCTGAGTTTTGGCATGAACGATATTTACTGGAAGCAGGAGAGGGTGCCTCTCTCCTGCTGCTCCGTGCAGCCTTGGTATATTATGCAGCATAAAATGGGAGTGCTCCTTTGGCAGTTGTCTCTGAGAAAATCAGTGTGCTTGTCTGCTGAGTCCTTGGTAGTGATATGTTAAACTTATGCCCATTAGACTTTGAATGAATGAGCTGTAGCAGAGATGCACATCTTATGTCTTTAATGCTATGCAGCAGGTAGAGTTAAAACAAATCAGTCTCTCTAACTTGCGTCATGTTGCTTTATTATCTGCAAAACGCGCTCTCTTGCTTTGCTGGAAGCCGGAGCGTTTGCCAGCCTGGCTGTTGCGCGTCTCTGGGATTTAGTTTCCACTCACAAAGGCTGACTGCTGCTATGCAGACAGAAAACCACAAAACTTTGATTTTAGTTGGCAGTCGTACTTGGACCACTGTAAAAGAGAAAATGTATTTGGACTGTGTCTGCCCATAACTCACCCGCCCCTCCACACTTTGACTTCTGACAAGAGATCAAGGCAAATGCTGTGCTCTGGATTAGAGTTGATGGAGCTTTGAGATGGACCATTCCCCTCTGCAAAGAAGGGGCAGTGAATGTAGGGAAGCTTTGGGATGGTATGTGACCCTGAATGTGTCTCCAACTGGCCAAATTGTTCTACGTAACTTACGGAGATGAAATCGGTGGTCTTTAAAGTTTGGCTAGTTTGGGTGCTGATGAACACCTGACTGTAGAGCTTAATACAGGCAGTAGCATCCCCTGAGGGAGCTTGGTGGCCCCTTGAGCAAGCTGTTTTATAGCTACTTTAGATACACCTCCCAAGAACTGATCCCATTCCTCACTGCAGTAAGGATATACTTGCTCCTCCAGGACTCCTTCCCCTGGGAAATAATAAACTTCTGTCTTTGCCCTTGGGCGTCCGCTCTGTCAACGTCAAGGTGTGCAGACTCACCTTTCTGACCCTCCCAGTCTGCTCATTTCTCATCTGCTTTGTATCACTGGAATGATCAGAAGCCCTTCAGCTAGGCATGGTCCGAGTTCAGCACAGTTCAAGTAATTACAAAAGGAGGCTTTGTTCTGTTGTTTAACAAGGAAAAAACATTACAGGTGTTTGGGAGGAATAGAGTAGAAGATGCTCTTAAGTCTTTGTTTGCAACTCTTTCCAATGGACTACTTTGCTTCTTGATTATCTTTGAGTATGTGTTTGGTTTGTCTTCTGCAGGCTCTTTCAACAAGGCTGCTTTCAAACCTACAGCGTGTTTTTTGAACGTAAACTGCTCTTTTACTCTTGCTGTACACAGAGGCGAGCACGCACCCACGCTGCTCTCTTCTGGCAGCACTCAGTGATTTCTGTTCTTTACGGAGCCAGCTATTTTGTTTCGATCACAACAGCACAATGCGCTCGGTCGCTGTCACTTACTCTTGGGATAGCAGCCGTCGTTGTGCTATCCAACGCTTAATGCAGAAGAGGCTCCACTTGTGACTCTGCTTTTTCGGTGGGAAAGCCTTTTCGGTGGTGACGCTGGTGCTGCTTCTCTGTGCAAAAGCGAGACAGTGGCTCCCTCTGGAGCCAGCACCACTGTGACTCCGGGGACTGTCTCTTGCTGAATCTGTTGTGATTTTCATCTAAGTATTTCAACTCCAGCAGGGTTGGGGTGTGTTTTTTTATTTTTTTTTTTTATTTTTTTTTAAGCATTAAGAGTGCTTTTTACCTGCCCAGTCTGCATAGGGTTTACTAAGAAGATAGTAATTAGCTTAAAAATTCAAACAAAATCTGTGCAAACAAGGACATGGGCTTTATGCTCTTTATATGCTCTTTTATTCTTTTTTCTTTACACCTTCCATCCCAGAGGTTTCTGTAGAGTTTTACATAACATCATGTGTAGTAAGAGCAGCACTGTTGGTACTGTGCATGTGCCTGGGGTCTGTGAAGTGATATTTTGTTGTGATGGTCCCAAATAGTGAATACTATTTGCACAGTTGTTCGTGTTTGGTTTTTTTTTTTGTTTGGTTTTTTTTTTTGTTTGGTTTTTTTTTTTGTTTTAGTAATTATTTAGATGAATTAGCAATTCTTTGCAAAAAAAATCCTTGCAGCCCTTGCAGGTAAGAAGGGTAAGCAATTAAATGGGGCTGTACACCTTCAATTCACCATAGCTGATGTTGCTGTACTGTGTAGGGCCCTTAACTGGGCTTCTAACGTGAAGGTCATTTTACAGACACGTCAGTAGGTGACAGTCCTGCCTTGGGCAGCTTGAACACTTGTGGTCCCATGAGCTCAGCCTATGAGCAAAAGCTGGTTTAGAGGATGCCCACCAAAGGAGATGACTGGTGTTTCTCCAGTGTGGTGGGCCTGATGGAATCTTGGTGGAGCTGGGCTTGCTGCGTGTCTGCTCCTGCTGCAAGCAGTGCCAAATGTGTCAGGCTGGGGCTAGCTGAGAGGTCTAGAGCTCCCTTGTATCGCTTGTGAGACCTTTTCCTGACATCAGCCACTGTCAGTCTAGGGCTGAAACAAGTCTAATTTGAAAGCTGTGGTTTTTATAGATGGAGTGAATCAGTGCTTCTGCCAGGTCTGCTGCACACCTGATGTCTGTAGGCTTAGTGGTGAATTAGTTTGTGGTCAGTTAAGCCTGAAAGGAAAGGGGAAACACTGACAAGCAATTAGGGAGAGGTGGCTGAGGAAGGGGAGAGGTGGCTGGACAACTTTTGGAGTCTGCAGGTTAAGACTCACATCTAGGCTTGCTGGGTGTTAGCTAGATCTCGGGCTTTTAGACCCTACTGGGAGGAGCTGTAGATGTCCCAGGGGATGTTTGCCTGCCCGAGAGGTTCCTAGAGCAGATGGGGCAGAGGTGCACTGGGTCTCCTTTGGACAGTCTTACATCCAACCATCAGTTTCTTTCTAATGAACCAGTCTCTGAAGTGTTACCTCAGATGTCACCTCTGTGCTGTTGTCTGTTAGGAAGATGGTGAACTCCACAAGAGAGACAGGGCAGGTGGTACCCTCACAGCTGTGGTACCATCTTCTGGAGATGGTGAATAAGTTCTGTAATCATCATGGGGGATTTCTGCTTAATTGTTTTGTTTTGAAATTGTTTTGAAATTTAGGAAGCAAAATTATTTAGTATTTCCGTTCAGATAGTTTCTGACCTCATAATACTAACGAAACCACTCGCCCTTCCTTTTGTGGCATAGGATCCACTAATCTTGATGCAGACCAGCTCATGAAGAGCCCTCCTTAGCTGCTAATTGTTTTCCATAGGTGTCTATTGGTATAGGCATGACCCACAGAGAAGTGCAGGTTGTGGCACACAGTGAATGAGCTCCCTGGGCTCTCTTGTGACAGTTTTCATTTACCCCTGGATCTGGTGTGGGGGGAAAAAAGTCCTCTGGCAGCCTCAATTTAAGGAATAACTGAGAATCAGCCCTCTATCTTTGCTTCCTATACCTCTTTTTTTGCTAGATAACTTCAGCATTAGTAGGACTCTCATGTATTTTGGCTTATGTTCATTGTTCTGCCAATAAGTGTTGGAATGACTGCTCTGGTGTGGGAAGTCCTGCTGAAATCATCAGATTTCCTTGTAAGCTGGATCATAATGGTTGGTTTCCTTAGTGTTGTAAACAGCAATATTTCAGCATAAAGAAAGTCTGACACAAATGCTGAGTTTTTATTATCAACAGGCTTTGTGATGGCAAGGAATAGAAAAGAGTCATTGTTAATTGTTTCTTTATACATAGACCTGATGTCAGGCTTGTAGACATCTGAGAGCGACGGAGGAGAGCAAGTTTCCTTTGAAATGTTTTCAAAAGGTTCATTAGCAGGCAAATTGATATGGAAACCCCTGAATGGGGTGATACGGAGTAAGGTTGGAGCTGATATTGGCTGCTCCCTCTTTGAACAAATGTATTTGTCAGGGAAAAATATCACTATTTTTCCTCTAATCAAGAAAAGGATAATAACTGGACCTGTGTTTGAATCATGTCTGCTTTTAAAATATGGTTGAAATACATTCTCATTTTAGGTTGAATATACATGATGTATTCCCCAGCAGTTTATTAAAATAAAATGTAATTTTATATTGTGTTGTAAAGGAATACATTTTATTTGTGATGTTTTTCATAAAGCTTTGAGGAAGTGCTAATATTTATATTTGTGGTATATAGTATTGCGAATAAAGGAAAAATTATATCCTTGTAGTTTTCAGTGGCTGTGTATTATAATCCAGTGTTTATTAAAGCAGATGATGGACTGTCTTCTATGTTTAAAAGAATTGTAGAAAAAGAGGCCTGAGTCTGTGCAAGATACTTTTAGAGACCTCTAATAGGAAATAACGACCTTTCTGCAGATCCGCTTGCTCAGCTGATGCGCAGCATTTGGAGCAGAGATGGGCTTCTGCCCTGCCTGCTGCAGGTGTCCAGCACGTTCTGAACAAATGCAGCTCAAAAGTAAAGCTGGCAGGGTAGTGTGTGTTATTCTGGAGTTTAAGGGAAAGGTGAATGTTTCTTTCCCTACAGTATTTTAATACCAGTACTTCTGAGTGCAGTTGAAGTGCATAAATCCATAATTACCAAGAGGAGAAATGCAGAGTTGACTTTGTGAGCGTTTTGAGATTGCAGCTGACGTTTCTAGACAAGAGCAGACACTAAAGGTACTTTACATGTCCACACAGCACCGGTGCCAGGGAAGAAATGATCAGTCTGTCACAGGAATGTCTGTCCTGGCTCAAGCTTGAGTGTCCTCACTGACATTTTGTGGTTTTCAAACTTTATGCTGACTCTTCCCTGAGCACTTGTCTCCCTCATCCCCTCATCTCACTGGAATAGCATCTGCTCTGAAGTAGGAGTTTTCTGCTTTAGGTTTTTAAAAAGTGCCCTCTCGTGGTGAGTGGCAGTTTCTGCACACTGGCTTTATTTATTAATTTATTTGTGACAATCCTTTCATAGAAGGCAGATGTCATGGATGTCTTAGTCCTGTGCAGTATGTGAATGCCTTACATTCATACAAATTAACATTCCTCTTTGGCTCTTGTCTCATTACAGCGATGGTTTTACTTAGGCTGGAAGATGTGCCCCTTAGTCCCCAAGGGATGAGGGGAAACCCTCAGGGATTTGGGGTGTTGGTGTGAGAGATGCCAACAGCTTTGAAAGTTGTGGCGCTCCGTCATTGGCCTTGCTTTTGTGGGATATACAGTAGTTAAATGTAAATACTGTGAAGATTGTATCGTGGACTTGTTTTGATTGTTCACAGCAGGTTCAGGGGTAAAAACTGAATTTGCAAATCTCTTGACAGGATTGCAAATAAGTGTTAATTTACACTGAAAAGAAAAGAACGCAGCATGCAGTGTGAGATTTTGTGCTGCAGGCTGTGTGACCCTACCACCTCTGAACCAGTGACCAGTAGTGCTCCACAACGGCTTGGGCCCCAGCTTTTAGGAAATGTGGGCACTTTTCTTTATGAAAGACAAGTTGCATCTTCAAAAGTCTTTATTGCTTTGCCTGAAAGACACTCCTTCAGTTAGAAATATGAATGCCAAATAGGATTCTTGGGGCAAAGGAGCAACAGTGTGACTTTAATTTGTGATTTTTTTTGAATAATACTCAAATGAAAGAAAAAAAAAATCCTTAATTATAGAGTAATTCTTGTTCTTAAAAGCTCCTATTAAGCAACACACATGAGCAACCTATGCAGTACAGACAAGTTCTTAAGAGCTATGCTAAAGAAGGTTTGAACTACTCAGACTTCTGGTGCAATATCTCATTGTGCCCAAAACCTGTCTCCGTAACTTGTCTAATCAGCGAAGATACTCATCTAGAATACGACTGTTTCTGATTCAGCAGGCTGAACAGTGAATCATCAGTATTTGAGCTATCAAACTTGAAACACAAATGCTAGATGGGAGAAATGTTGATTATTTGAGTCTAGGACAGCTAAAAATACTTCCTCTGAACTTTTCTAGAGTCTAATTGGGACCCTGTGATGTCAATTCAAGATGAGCTGAATCGATTTGTTAACTGTTAGCTGTAGAGCAAGGCTGTTTGCAGTAATACTGGCAACATCACTGGTTGGTGATGGAAGAGGTCATATCTGCAGTAATGTGTGCTGGAGCATAAATTGAGTGGTTGAGATGAAAGGGAGGCTCAGTAACTTGCTACTTGTTGTGGAATTTAAGAAATTTACACTGCTTCCAGCAATCCATTTAAAAGTCAATGGCTGGAAACCAAATGACTGAGAGTGTGTTCCTTGGCTTTTAAAGGCACCTTTGAGTAATTTTTCATAAAGTAATTACATAAGGGAAGGGAGGGTGGGAAGCAAGAGATTTTTTTTTTTTTTTCTTTTCTACTTTATCTCAAGAATTGTACTTGCAAGGCATAAGCTCTCTTTTAAGAGGATGTGAGTATTGCAAATTATACATTGCTATCACGTGAGGACTTTTCAGAAGTTAAGAATAGGACAAAAACTAAGAGCAAGACTTATTTGGAGGCTCAAGTCATAAGAATGCTTTGCAAGTCAAAACCTGTATTGCAGACTCAGGGTAATACCAACCATAAACATTGAAGAGAATATTGCATAGCATATAACTTGATGAACGTGGTTTTGCCTCTCTTGGCCTATATGTATTTTAAGCATGTGCTTACACTCTGTGTGCCGTGCTCTCTTGAAAAGCTGCCCGTGTTTAAGCTCTTACTTCAGGTAAATAGGAGATGAATCAAAATAACTTCTTGACCTTTGAAAAAATACGAGTTGCCTGACCCTTACTGTGTAAGGGCTCGGAGCAAGTCACGTGGAGTAGCAGATCTGCGGTGAATTTCTCTCTTACAGCAACATTTTCCAGTGTCTGTATCCCAAAGCCACTTGGGTAGTGGGTTTGGGTAAGGTGGATCATGTACCTCCCATGTACTGGAAGCCTCATGTGAAGGATTTTTCCCTCAAGGATGAATCTAAGATCATTCTTGTATTAAATTCCTGAAGAATAGAAGAAAATACTGTTGTGAGTCAGTGGAGTACTTGCTAGTTTTGCCAGCAACAGTGAAGGGATCTGCGTTCTTCCTAGGAATGCAGACGTGTGTGATCTGTGCAGAGCCGGGTCCACATTTGAACAAGGCTTTCAAACACTGAGTGGTAACAGGAGAACCTGAAATTGAAAAGGAGGGTTTGTCAGGAAAGATTAAATGACGACTTGTTAACTAATCGCACAAGTGTCTTTCATCTGCTCCTGGCTGTAGGCAACACAGAAACATGGTTTCTATTAAATCTGTGGTTCCACTGAGGGGCACCAGCTTTTATTGTTATCATCTTTTCCTTTTTTTTTTTTTTTTTTTTTTCTTCAGTCTGATGAGTGAAGCTGGATTTCATTATTTTAGTGGTATGCATGCCCAAAGTTCCTATTATGTGCCTGCCAACAAAATTAAATCTCCTTGCAAACTGATACAATTGTAACAGATGTGGGGTTTTATTTATTGGATATTTTTTAAAAAAACAACTTTGTTTTATACCTTTTAAAAATATATATAAATTTGAGTTCTACAGAATTGCTTTACGTGCAGTTTCTTGTGTGGTATATTTATTAGATCTAAATGAAGATTATATTGTCCAATAAAATGGGTAATATCAGTTATATTTAAAGCTATTTGGCAGATTTCTTAGCTTTATGGTCTTTATTACTTTTATTACTATCATATGAGCAATGCAATAATGTGTATTTCTGTCATACAGTATCAGGATTTTTTTATCTTTTCATTTTGATCTCCCATGAATAAAATGACAAACCTAAATAATATTTTGATTTCCTTTCCTGGTCCTAGTGATCTGATTTCATCTGTAATAGCTTGTTCTGTATTGTTGCTCTCGGACTTCTTGCTTTGGCAGTACTGTTTGTAAGCCAACGATGGGAGCACCTGATTTTAATGGACAACAGAATCCTATGGAGTACTCTGCCAGATTAGATGCTGAAATCTCTGGTTGGCTCTTGCATCCCGGGGCCGTAGCTGAAGCCCAGTGATGATCACAGTGTTCCAGACGCCAGTCAGTGCAACATGTGGGAGCGTTCCTGGCTGTACAGTCAGTCTTATGTGTATCTTCCCTCATCTCTTGCGGGACACCTGGAAAAACTATGTTTTTTTCTACTCAAACAAAATACCCGGTGGACACATTTGCAAGTCCAGCTTGAAACAGGCAGATATCTGCTGAAGAAAGGGACCTTCGCATGTGATAGTAGAAATTTTTTCCCTAAGGTGTGTTTCTTTACACGACTGAGTCTCAACATTAGCTCAGCAAAAGAGGTCTCATTTGCCTTGGGTGCCAGTTCATCAAATCATATTAAGTATGTATTTACACTTCTCCTAGCTGAGAGAAGCATGGATTAAGTCTGGTCTAAGTTGGTGGGATTTAAGTACAAGCTTAAAGTTAAAAACATGTTGAAATGCCCTGCAGAACAGGGAAGGGCCGCTGGACGGAGGCGGCGAGGCCTGTTTGTCTTCCATTTTGGGCACGCAGGCTTGATGTGAGAAGCCAGGTGTGTAAAAGCAGCCCCTTGCCAACACGCCCATGCTGTGTGCTCTGCTCCTAGACTATTCCTGGCACTGCCAAAACAGCCGTTTATCAGTATATTTTTTTTTTTTTTTTTTTTTTTTCCCTGGCCCTTCATCCCTTGTGCCTTGGCCCTGGTGAAATGCAGTCCTGTCCCAGGAGTGGTGCCGGGCCAGGACCACTGCGGCCAGGCCAAGGGCTTCAGCTGGTACCACCCTGTTACCCTGGACCCAGCCCAGAGCTGTGGTGACACAAGAGGTTTTCCTAACATTGGGATGGCAGTTGGGTTGCTGCCTTGATGAGCGAGCAAACTAGAGGGTTGCCTGGCTTCAGCTGCATGGTTAATGGTACAGTTGTTGTAACGACAGCCGTGCAGTGCCCCAGTACAGCTGCAGTGCCCCAGTACAGCTGCAGTGCCCCAGTACAGCTGCAGTGCCCCAGTACAGCTGCCGTGGGATAACGTGGCCTTACGGCAGTGCGGCTGCTCCCAGGTGAGAAGAGGAATGGGCTGTTAGCAGGATAATGCACCTCCCTACCACTGTCCTGGTGTTTACATTGGGGGTTATAGCTAGTGTAATTGTATTGATTTAAAAATAACACATTAGAAAACAGCCCTCCCTCTGGTATGATTATGTACTGGTGCACGGAGGCCTTTAAATCAAAGTAATTCTTAAAACTAAGACAGTGGTGTGCTTGATCTTTTGTTATGGTTAAGAACTCTTGGTGAAATAAACTCTTAAATAGAGGAGAGGAATGGAGTTTGAAAGCAGCTGTGGGAAATCTGATTCTATGTTTTGATTTTCTTTTTGTCAGCTATGATTTAACCTTTCAGTGGACAGCCATGTCATGGCTTTTATCTCTGTTCATGAACTTTAGTCCACTGTTGCTTTTTAAGCTGCAAAGATTGAGACCCCACAGGACCAGCTGTGCGGGACTGGGTGAAAACTGTTGTTTTCACAGCAAAGAAGCAAAACTCAAGATGGCAACACTCCTGCTGTCAAAACAGGATAGCGTGTTTGTAATGATTTTCCGAGTGATGCATGTTTGCCATCCTTTGGGCTATGAGTAAATCTACTTGCTACCCTGTTGCTTCTACACGTGAGAGTTTAAACAGGGTAAGATCCTTTACCTGGGCAAGGAACCTCTTCACCTCTTACCTGGCTTCCTCTTCACGATGGTGAGAGCAAGAACATGGCCATCGTCTATGCCTGCAGTGCCCCCTTTTAATCTTGTCTGTTTTGTGAAGATACCTCTGTAGTGCACCTGGGCAAGTGTGCATGTGTCTCCCCAGAGGAGCAGGAACTGGTGCTTGACTTCGTTCTATCTTTGCGCACGTGTTATTGCTTTGTCGAAGTTGTGTGTCATGTGGAGTGGGAAAAACTTCTTGAAGATGAGGCTCTAAGGAGCATCTTTGGCATAGTTTGTGGTTTCTGTTTGCAACAACATGCTTGAAAGGAGCTGGGTTGGTGAGGAGGGAAGGAGTCAAAACAGGTTAATGTGTTGCAAGCTCTAGTGATCATAAAGAGAAGGAAAACTCGAGTGCCTGCACAACAGCTTACAAGTGGTCTCTATATGTAATGGATTATGCCTTTTCTGGACGGTTCACTCACGGTGTCAAAACGGTGCAAGCTATGAAGATGCTGTTCATTTACATTTGCTCTCTCCAGAATACAGGGTGTATTGCAATGTTTTATCTTTCTCCCAGCAAGTGGAGTGGCCACAGTGGCAGTGCCACAGGTCCCAGTGTCTGTGGAAAGCTTCAGAATAGTGGGAACTGATGGTTGTTTGTTTATTTTGCTGACACTGTGTTGTGATTCAGTAATCCTATATGTTTGAATTGGAGGTCTCATCCCTTTGCTGATGCTCAGTAGAACTAGCAAATCCATCAAACTCCCACAAATAGGCCAGGCTAAGAACATACTAACATGTGTGAGTGCCTATTTACCTTTTTTGCCTCTGACTTTTTATTTTTTTTCCTCTGAATTTGTCTTTTATAAACTCACTCAGGAAATCACATAACGGTTGCAGCGAACAGAGAAGGAAGAGGAATGCTTTCCTCAAATTTCAACAGTAGAACTGGAAACTCTTAAAAAAAAATAAAAATATAAGAGCTTGTGTTTCATTTTCAGTTGTAAATCAGGAGGGGCCATGAACATGGTGATTGCCTTCTGCGGCATTGCTCGCAAACATAAAATTAGGCCTATTCCTCACTGAATTGGGAGTCATACTTCCCAGTAATGTTTTATGGGGGGGCAAAGAAAGCCTTTTCTGACAGATTCATTGTTTATAACTCCAGGTGTGAGGCATTTTTCCCAGAGATTATTCAAGCGGGTGCAGGTGAACAGCAGGGATTGCTCTGTCTGCGCACGAGGAAAATCTGTGGTGGGTGGATGGTCTCAGGCAATGGGACCACAGTTTACCCCTTGTTTTAGAGGTTTCTCTTTACATAGATGAAGTCGCCTTGTGAATTCCTCCACTGCTGCAAAGAAGCGTTTGTCTCTTGCGTTTTGTCTCTTCCCTCAGATGCTACCAGTTGCTCTTGACAACAGGGGTTCAGTTGCAGAGACTGGTGATGGGTGCTGTCTTCCAGGAGATGTGATGGTTGGCAGCTAGGGATTGCAGATTTTCCTCTGATGCTTAAGATTAATTTTACTGACACTTTCAATGGGCTAGACCTTCTGAAAATGAAAAGATTTTTTCATCATATTAGTAAGAGGGAACAGGTAGTGCTTGTCAGACCATAAGGTGTTTCAGACACCTCTGCACTGACCTCTCCAAACTGCTTTTCCTTAGGTATATTAACACGAGGACTGGCTCTTCCATGTAATTTAGGATGCACGCTGTATACCCTTGTTACTGTGCCTGTTTATGTATTGTTCAGATTTTTGGTTCAAACCAATGTTGTATTTTACCCATGAGTCCTTCCTTTTGCATTTAATTACAAGTTTTTGTGCTGGGTTTCTTCTGAATCACGCTTGCTGTTTCTTGAAGGGGGAGTAAGTCATGCGGATAGTTAGGCTATGCTCAGATTCTTCTTATTTCATTTTTTTTTTTTTAATAAGTTCTAGTTGAAGTAAGTGCAGAAAAACTTTTCATCTGTCACATATTCAGCTGTGTCTTGGGGAACTGGTTTCTGCTAATGCATCCACTGATGCCTCCACTGATGCCTCTCAGGGTGAATAGCGATGTGTGATATATAGCTGAAGGCAACAGTGTAAACTCTTTAAATTTGGTTGCGCTCATCAATCTGTCTGTTATTATCTCACTATTTTTTTGCATTTCACTGACAGCTTTTGATAGTGATGATGGCAGTAGGAAGTGAAGGTGCAAGCACTGCATATCTTTACAATTAATATAATGAGAGACAGGGTTTTTTTTCTGTTTATTTATGAACAAATGCCATAATATTGTTCCTCCTTTATTTTGAAACTTTAACGAATCATCCAAATGGAAGAGGCTTTGTATAAACTATCTTGTGCTGTTATTGACATGAAATAGTGCATTGCAACTGTCAGCCATCAAGAATCTTAGTTTTTATTAACAATGTGTAAAAAAAAAAAAAAAATATATATATATATATATTCTGGTATTACATTCCAAGATACAGTGATTAGGAGTAATAGCACTGCCATAATTTCATGTGTGTTACTCATGGTTATAAACACAGAAACATCCCTGGTGTTGAAATACCCTATAGGCACTAGGTATGTGTGGCAGCATGCTGGAGATCTCTACCAAGCTCCCTTTTTTTGAGGTACATCTGTCTGGGACTGGGAAAAAAAGAGTATTTGACTGATTTTTATCTCTGTTACTGTCATGGAGTATCCTAATGGTCATGTGTACATCACAGAGGTGTCTGGCAAGAAGACTCAGTCCTTTCCCTGCCCATAGCCACATTTTGTTCTCTGCTGCCTGCAGCTCTCTCCTTTCAGAGTCTTGGAGATGCTTCTTCAGCCCTCCAAGTAACACATGAGGAGCTGCTGGCTCAGAGCAAATTTAATATAATCTGTCTCCACCTAAAGATGGGGACGTCCACACAGATACACATTGCAGAGCAGAGCTTGTGTCCAGAGAAGCCCAGGATCTGCAAGGGAGGTGGTCACTGCTGGAAGCAGAGATGCTGAGGAGCTGCAGGGGCAGGACAGCTTTCCCAGGATATCAGGGGATGTCTGTATTCTTGGCATCAAAGCTTGGTGGCTGGGTGCCTGTGCTCGTGGGATTCTTCTATTTCTGTTCCCTCCATCTCACTTAAAGTGTAGGAAGTTTAAAATCCATTAGCCAATTCTGTCATAAAGTCAGGCTTTTCCTGTTCCTTGCTGGATCTTACAGTAGGGAGGGGAAAAAGCACCCCGAACTTGGTAAATATCACTTTAATAACAGTGTAGTAATAAATAACACTATAATTTTATATCTACAATTTATGTTCCTTGTATTTTTTTAGACTCTGGATCAAGAAAGTATAGTAATAACTGGTGTCAATTTAAATAAGGGAAGGTGATAATCATAACCTTTGAAATAACTGGAACTTTTTATATACTCTGCAAATATATTCTCTGAAAGGTTATCCTGGTGCTTTAGCTAGACATAGAAATTTTAGTGTCTTTCCCCCCATAATTTCTTCAGTGTTATTTTCTCTTTATTAGTGTAATTATTACAGGTTAGCAGTGCTATCATTTTCTCTTTTCATGGTTCTGTAGCATGCTATTATTTTCAGGAAGCAAAAAGTAGGTGTCTTTAATAGTACCATTACTGTTCTTCAGCCTTTAAATTTCATATAAAAAACTAGTTAAGGGGTATGATCCTAGTGTTAAAATCGCTCTCCGTGGAATGCAGTAAGATGATTTATAGCATAAATATAAACCCTTAATAGGCATCCAAAATGGCAACCCTCAGAGATTTAGTGGCATGAATACTAAGCTTTTGATCAGTTTAACAGCACATTCCTAGAATTTTATGCAGTGAAGGGAAATTTATTTCCTTAGTAGTAGATCTCTGGGCATCGGCTTGTCTGTGTTTCATTCTGTTGCCCTGAACTTTAGGTAATTTATCGACAGCGTTGGGTTGTAGGGATGGCAGTTCTAGGGGTTTAGGATGATGGTAACATAAACACTTGGAGTTGGTAGTGAAAATTTAGATCAGTTCAGAAGGGACTGAAGGTTTCATTAACAAAATGGCTTGGTGTCTCTTGCCCACACCTGAGAATTCATTGCTGCAAGTGGCACCATTTCAGCAGCGGGAGGTCTTGGAGCTGTGCTGGAGACAAGCCAGCCTAAAGCTTTAAGGCTGAGATATTGGTGCTTAGGGTTTCTGATCAGTTAGGTGTGTTTTTCCAACAGTTTTTAGTCACTCTGCCAAAATGTAGGTTAGACTTTGGCAGGTGCAGGAGTCACCCCATCCTGCTGCCTTAGTGTAGCTGCTCTTCTCTTGCAAAAGGGAGATGGCAGCCCTGCATGGCTTAACCAGATGTACACTAGGGCAGTGTTTCCCATCTCCTTCCTCTCCTGTGCAGAAAGATAAGTGGCAAGTTAACTGTTTTCCCTGCCGGGTAAGGGTGTGTTTATTGTAAGTTGTTCAAGTTAAATGACTTTTGTTTGAGGTCCCGTTTGGTTGCAGTAAGGTGAGGAGTGGGGAGCCCTTCACAGCAGAGTAACGGAGAACCCTGCAGTGAGCTGGGTAATAATCAATTCCCTATGTACCTCTCTCTGGGTCCTCTCTTGAGCTTCAGTGTAGGAACACTGTGCTGAATCTCTGGTCCGAATCTGATTCAACTCGTTGCCTTACCTGAAGGACAGTATTTGTAGCTGTGAGTGCTGCCTGCTGTACGTACCTGTGCCTGTTGCTATGCAAGGTGCAAGGCTGGAGAGACTTCCCCCAGGATGGGGAGAAAGTCATGGTTTCACAAAATGCTTGGCACTTTTTAACACAGGAATGTTTCAATACCAAACTTTTCCAGATTTCACTGGAAATTCAGGTAACTGACCTCATTTGATGCCAATATTTATTCAAACAGCTAAGAAACTGCTTGCTTTCCAGGCTGCTGGAATATTAATTTGACTACGTGTTAACTTTTGCCGTTTCCCTTTGGCATTTCTTTATTTGCTGCCATTAAACCTCTAAGTTGCCTAAGGTTTTGGCACCCTTAGCTGAGGCTTAGTATTTAGAGAAGTGTTAGTCTGTACCTAAGGTTGCAGTCATGACTTTTTTAGCCGTGACATTTTTTTAGCCTTTAGAAGAAGTAAATGTTAGGGAAATAATTTCCTCCTTATGCAGCTGTGTTCAGCAAGCTGCTGGTGAAAGCTATTATGGCTAAAATAACACTGAATTTTTAACCAAGTTATTCATACTGTAATATACACAATATGATGTTATTTTCAAGTTTTGAAGTGATGTAAAGATTTTTTCATCTATCATTGCTTACATACCATGAAATCAGAGATGTATGACCTTGCTTGGCCGTGGCCATAGTGTTCTTGCTAGTTGTTCAGATAACCGAGCTGCGATGTAGAACCTTGCAGCAGCTGTGCTCCTCCAAACTTGATGAAAGCAAGCGTCATTGTTTCATATTTTAGTTTTCTATCCCATTTCAATTGCTGATGTTTGTTTCTCCAAGTCCCTGTGTCATATTCATAAAGACATATCAGAATAACTTCAGTTTTCTTTTAAGAACATTGTTTTTATTACTGGATTTCTGGTATAAACAGTCCATTCACCATCGGGCTATTCTCCTACGCTAACTCACCAAAGAAATTAAAAGCATCTGGGAAAGATCAGCTCAATATTCAGGCCTGTCCCTTCCAATTACTTTACAGTTTATATTTTGCAGTCTAACCAAGGCCAGACCTGCATGTATTCAATGTCTAAACGTTTGTTTTACTCTGAAATGTGCAGGAGAGGAAAGTCTTTTTAAAGATCCACCATTTAACAGTCCAAGCCAGCTTTGTTGTTATTTCTTTATATGCTGGAAGTGCCTCAGGTGGGATCAGGATCCTGCTGCTGCGCACTGCTAGTCCCAGCCTTGCAGAGACCTGTCTCTGGGCCAGCCTGAGGGTTACCGAGGGAGGGCTGAGGTGTGGAGCAAGTTGCCCAGGTCAACCTGGCAGCTCAGTGGCAAAGTTTTCACCAATTTCCTTCTCTGACATACTGAGGGTGTGCGTGTTGTACAGCGGGTGCGGTGTGGTGTTCGGGGAGCGTGGTTGGTGGGGCTGATGGCATCAGGACTGATAAGTCTGCACCAAGCTCCTGCGGACCTTCCAGGGATGGGCACCTGGAGGTCTCCTCATGCTCCCATGCCAGTAGCAAGGTCAGGGAGAAATACAGCCTTTAAAAATAGCTCTGAAAGACTTTGCAGAACCAGCAGGAAATACAAAGGAAGCGCTGGTGCAAGGTTTGCTTGTAGCTTTCTCTGCAAAACACTTAAATCACTACTTTGTGGCTATGAGCAATTTTACCATCCCGACATCAAACGGGTCAGTCCCTTTGTTCCTTGTCCCAGATGTATGCATTTTAAATGGGAATGTCACACTTTGGGTAGAAGTCTCCAAACTGTATCAGGTTTCCCATGACATTGAAGTGGTGCTGCGCAAACAGAGCCACATGTCACTGTCATGCGTTAATGACACCTCTCACTGTGTGCTATGACCTCAGACGCAGCAGCTCAGCTTGTTGATTAGCAATGCTCTGCAGGAAGGAACAATCTCCTATATTTAAGGGGAGGGATGAGGCAAAAATCTCCCCTCTGTGGGGGAACCAAGAGGTGATGCTGAGAATTAACAGCTAGGCTTGGGAGATTTCCTAACTCAACATCGGAGCCTGTAAAGTTGAAACAAATTTTGCTTTTCTTTCCATGTCATGTTGAGCTGAGCCAGCAACATATGTGTCAAATTTCCATCAAATATGGTTAAAACCTGTCAGTTTCGAGCTCTCCTGCATAACACATCTGTAACAGAAACCAGCATTTGAGCCTAACTGAGCCAATTGAACAGTGTGATCTGTCATTATATTTAAATATACCACAGAGACTTTGCATGCTCTGTGGCAGTGCTGGATCTATACCTGATAATCTCTTTGCTCGTAGCCGTGGGGCTGCATGATGTCCTGCTCGTTGGGGGAGAGTGGCTGACCTGCAGGCATTTGGGGGCAACCAGCAAACACTTGGGAGCCCATCTCCGCTTTGTGTTTCGTATTAAGAACATCAACAGCTCTTGATGCAGTTATGCCATGACTCCCTGGCATAGCCCTGCTCTTCCACACTGGCCTGTGGTGGTTCCTGGGGGGCACTCAGTGTTGAGTATATTGAATACAGTAAATGTGAATTATGAGATTAGTGGGTGAGGGGAGAAGCCATGTGCATTCAGGTCTTATGCTGCAGAACAGTGAGCAAAAAAACACCTGCATTGGCTCCAACCTAACAATGTTCAAGGATGTCCCTTGAACTTGGAGAAACTTTGGAGAACCCTACAAATGCAGCTTTGACAGAAAATCTGTATCTTGGCCTGAGTCTCTTCTTGTGTTCTTAAACAGAGCAGGGAATTTTGTTTTTGAAATGCCTCACTTGCATTTAAGTACTTCCAGAAATTTACATTTACAGGTATGGAGTGTAGGGAGCTCTCCCAAGGTTCCTGTGCAGTGAACTTGAACTTTTGTCAGTTTAATTAATAAATATGGAATGGTTTCCTCACAGGAAGAGGAGCATAAATACTGCAGAAACGAATGCTTTACAGATACTTTGGTTGAGTTGATAGATACCTATTTCTTTCTACTTAAGCCCATGGCATGTTTGCATAATTAAAATGCAATTACAAACTTTCTGGAGAAGAAACTACATAGAGTTGATGTGGGGTGAGGGAGGGTTATAAATCTTTCTGACAGTTCTACCTGAGGAATCCGGGGAGCTGGGATGGCTTGTTTCCAGCTACTAGAAAATCAGATATTTTTTCTGGTCCTTTTGAAGATTTCTTATGTGCACCAAAAGCCCAACTGCAGGCTTGCTGAAGTTGTCTTCCATTTCCTTCAACAGAAGAATTGGAAAGTATTTTAAGGAGGAAGAGGAAAAAAGGGGATACAATTTTGCGGACCCACATGAGATGAGGCACCACATGGCCACGCCTTGTTCTCGTAGTTTCCCAGGCATTTGCACTTTGGCTGTTTGACTTGGCTTTACATTGCTTCTTGAAGATGTTGGTGAAAAGCTCTAGTGTTTTATTGATGCTTTCTTTTCACTGTTGTGGGTTTTGTCCCTTGTGGTAGCTTTATACATTAGTACTTTTTTTAGATGAGTTTGATCAATCTATCACTGTAGCCAAGGACTTCATGGCAACCGTATGGATTCTGGCTAGACCCCTGTGGATTTCAGATCATTCTAGGCTTATAAGTCTGTTCCTATTTACTGCTGAGACTTGCACCAAAACCATTTAATACCTGAGCAGAGCCTTGGGGCTGCAGTTTACATTCAATACCGATTGATCCAGGTGGATAGGGACTGCAGACGGGACGTGAGGGAAAATTAAAATGCTATCTGAAGTTTTCCCTGAATGCTGGACTGTGATTTGGACCAGCGCTAAGCTTCGTGCACGGCTCGAGACTTTCCTGTGCGTATCTCCTACCTGTCCTCTCCTGCCAGGGCTGTGTCTTACAGTTGTGATCAGAGCATGAAACCCCAACAGTGGAGGGTGCTCCCAGGAACACGTGCCATGCTGTGCCGCATGTCCCAGAGGGCTTTCTGTGTGGGAAGGAGGACCTTAGGAGGTCTGTGGCTGGTGTGGTGCGGGTGGTAGCCCCTGGGCTGCTCGGAGCAACCCTCCTTTCTCCTGACGCCTGGGGAGATCAAACAATTTCAGTGTGTAAGCGGGGGGTAATTACAGAAAGCGTTGTACTCCAGTGAGCTCGTATCTGGTAAGAATGTTAATCACGTCTCTGTATTTGGTATAAATATTTACATCTGAACTGTTTTAATTGGAAACTACTGTTGATTTTAAAAACATTCTACACAAGTGATGCAGCATCTTTGCATGCTTAATAGCAAGAACTGATTTCATGTGTGATTTAGGGTACTAAATAAGATATTAAGTTATGCAGAATAAATTGTAAATGTATGTTGCTTATTTATGTTTTTCAGGTAAGAAATTGCATTCCGTTAAGCAAGGCTGCCTAAGGGAGTTGACAGATGCTGGCTCTGTGCGTTCATTTGTAAGCTACCAAATCATACAAAGTATTCTAGCCTGTGAAATTAGGAGCTCTGATTGTAAGTAAGGTATTTTCTCTCTTCTTAACACGGTGAAGAATTTTTAAAAGACAGCAGAGGTGAGGAGGCAGATCTCAGTGAATGTGTCTTAGCCTGATTTGCGAATTGCGGAGGCAATTGTGTCTTCTCAAGAGGAGTTGAGATAAAGAATAATTTGGCAAAATTTCTTGCCAAACTTTTGGAGACCTGCCATATCTGAACAGCTAGAAGTCCTAGTGGGAATGCTGAGAGACCGTATGTCATGCCAGCATTTCTCAGAACGCTTGGAGAACTACTGCTGCAGCTGGACAAGTGGGTTTCATGCCTGCTTTTTCAGACTGGATATTTAAAAATTTTCAGTCTGAACAATTTGCAGAAGCAGGAAAAGTGCCAACTAGATTTGTGAAGGCATTGCTGTTGGGCTAAGATGCCTGTCAAAGTATATACTTTATTCCAAGTGCTATTAACTGTACTTAGGGGTAAGAGCTTGGCTTCCATGTTGGTACTACACTGGCAGTATGCACAGGTTGCAGAAGCAAAAGCAGCAGCAATTCTTCAATTCTTCTAGTGCAAAACAAGCATTTGGTTATAAATTTACTGTCAAAAACCAATGTAATGCATAGTTTTATGACTTCCAGCAAAATCTTTGTGATAACAGAACCATTTACAGTGGTTTGTGTCTTTTTATTAAATTACCGTTCTGATAGATGACATCAAACAACAAGAAGTGAATAAGCAATATATTTCTTCCTGTAGCATTCTGAAAATAAAGAATCATATACTAGCCTTGAAAATAGTCTAAAATTTCCCATGAAAAATAACCATGAAGATGCCAATTGTTTGTCTATTTGTATATCATTGTATCAGTGTTTCATTTGTGATTAATACTGGTTCCTCCATCATGCTCATCCTATCACATTTTAAGAACAGAAAAACGTGACTAAACACAGCAGATTTGATTTAAAAATTTGAAACCCTTTTTTTTTTTTAAAGTCTAATTTAGTCTTGTAATATTTTTAAACTTACCTTTACGAATCAGGGGCAAAATGTGATTTTTCCTGGTTGCTAACCCTTGAAGTGTGTGTATGTATGTGTGTGTGTGTATATATATATATATATATAT
>WHYT01017163.1:114353-135438 GCA_009806455.1 Tetrax tetrax
TTTTTTTTTTTTTTTTTTTTTTTTTTTTTTTTTTTGTGCATTGCTGTGGTAAGCAATACAAAAGGCATAAAAATGTTGCTTCAAGCCTCCTATAGCTAGGAAGTCTACCAACTGCAATCAATAATTCTGAATTTCTAGGGTAAATTAAATGAAAGCAATATATGTGATTCTCCTTCATTACACAGGAGAGCTAGGAAAGCTAGAAACGTGATATGGTTCTTTTAGATACTTGAGGAAAAATAATAAAGCTTTGCAGGAAGGTAGCCACCAGGAGTCTAAAACTGATTCTCTTCATTACAGCAGCTTGAGATCTGCTTTTTTTTTTTATCAAGAGACTTTTACAATAAGAGACCCTTTTCCCTCTTAAGTAGTTTATTTGGTAAGACAAGGAGAGAAAACATTTAACTTAGACAAACACCCTCAAGCATTGCTTCATAAAGGCAAAGCTGCTGTCCATCCTTGCCATGGATGCAGTGAGGCACAGGTGCAAGAGAGCTAATTCAAGTCATTAATCCTAATATGACTGCATTTCCTGGCCTTTCAGTGCCAAAAGGGTTGTTTGAAGGAGCCCACCATTTTAATTCTGGAAGTAGATGGAGAAGCTTGCACGAAAATAGCAGCGCGGGCCCCTGGTGCTGCGGTGAGCTCCTCTAAGGGAGTTCTGCTCACACTTGTGTAGCCCCCACCCGCCTCTCTTTTAATACTCTTTCTCCATCCTATTCTTGTGATTATTTTCATCAGCAAAGCACTTTGAGCATATGCTTAATTTAAAGCATGGCTAGTCTTGTGGAAGCCAGATGGGATTGAAGCTGGAGTGATAGAAGCTCCCACACCTCAGCGTGACATGGGAGTGTGGAGTCTTGGGCAGCGCTTGGGTCTCCATCCCACTGCTGCATTGCACCCATCGTCCTCAAAATTGTCCCTTCCCTCTCTGCACCAGAGCGGCACGGGAGGATGCAATGAACAGTGGCTCAGGCCAAGAAGTAACAGCCGTTTAACACTGTTAATGGTGGAGCTCACAGGCTAACCAGGCATGGCTGTAGTAAAGAGAGCAGCTATTGGCCTTTTCTACCGGACAAGCTGTGAGAGTTAGACACAAGTAAAACTCTCAACTGATGTGCTGGCCTTCTACTTGGTTGCAATCTGTTCCTCAGAGAACATGGACTTTTGTTGGGTGATAGATGCTGGCATGTTGAGAATGGCTACCAGTCTTCTGGATGATATGAGTGAGCCTTAATTATTCTTTGCTGAACATAAGGCTTGAAAACATTTGGCAGGAAGATGCCTTTGCATTTTAATTAGTCAACGTCTTTTTCCTGGAAACAAAATGAACCCTGTGTGCTTGGTTGGCTTTGACAGTGGAGAGCAATGTCCTCAGCAGAGCTCATGTTTTACCATTTAGTTCCAAAACACAGCCCTGGACCTGGGCGAAGAAGGTTATATGGGGGTTATGCTGCATTGGAATGTGTCCTGCATCTTCATTTTGATTCCCTGCATGATGCTGTCAGCCAACAGAGATGTCCCTTTAGTACAATAAAGGGGATGGATGTCGGTGTTTTTCTTGCAGAAATTAAATGCAAATTTATATTTCTGGTAAATTGGCTCTCCTACCCGGTTGATGCAGTGTGTGAATTTTCAAACTGCGTGTTGCACTGCAGAGATTCCTCTTGCCCATCCACTTTCAAACTATTTCCCCAGAAGGAAAATTTTAAGATGCATAAACTATGGAGGCTATGATGATAATTAACAGCAGGGTGCCCAATTTTAAAATACTGTATTTATCATTCTTTATAGTCCTTTTTTCGTCATTCTCACTTTTCATCAGGCTGGGAAAAATTTCTCCCAGACAGAGCTGAGGTTTTCCTGCAGAAAAGGGAGAAGGTACATGATTTGGAGAAGCTGGAGCCTAGTCCTGCCCAGTCAGTTCCAAGGCTGCCATTGACTTTAACAGCACCCAGTTTGAACCCTTAGACTGTAGCTCATCCAAAAATGCTCTGATCTTCAGTATGACGAAGTAAGTAGGATAGAAATAGGTTACTTTGCTTTCACTATCCCTGCTGCTGCCTTTAGATGTAACAGACTTTCATTCCTGCACCAGTTTTCAGACATATGGAATATTAACACCATTAATTCATTTTTACCATCTTGAAGAATTTAAATTAGCTCGGAACTTTATTCTTCCCATTCAAAACATAATTTAAATCCATAAGGAATTAGAGTTGTTGTTACTGACTCTTACATAATTAATTTCTTTATGCAATAGAATGAATGCTTAGTGTCTCAGGTACTAAATAGTCTGTATTCGCAGAATGCTATTTTAATTTAATTAAACTGTAGGATATCTAGTTGAGAAACAAAAAAAAAACCAAAACGAACTTAATGTGAAAGGCAGAGTGATATTATTCTTGCAGTGATAAAGCTTAAATCAGACGGAAGTGGAAATGTAAATCAAGTGGAAGACTAGTGCAGAATCTGTTATCTCTGTTTAAAATGTAAGACACTTTGCAGTCAATAACTTGATCTCATTTATTTGCACAGCAGTCTTAATTTAAAAGTGGCTTTTCTTTCATTGTTTTGTGTTCTTCTGTTCAGAAAGTCATGGCATCTGAGGTGGCTTGCACAAGGCACCTGATTTTGTTCCTTTGTCACACTTTTGTACAGCTGTCAATCCACTGGATGAATACTCAGCTGGCCATAAAGTCTCTTCAACTCAATAGATGGCACTGGTTTACACAGTTCTTGCCTGTTGTCTTTGCCAGGGTGATTACTGTTTTGCAAAAGTTTGTGAGAAAAGATCTATAGCTTTTGTAACTATAGTCTGTGCTGTTGTGGGTTACTGTGGGCTGTTTTGTTTTGTTTTGTTTTTTTTTACAATTGCATTGTAATTCAGTGTTTTAGGAACATGTTGCCTTTATAACCATACGCACTGTGTACTAATTGTGCTTTTAATGAATATCATGAAATCATTCGGATTGGAAAGATTCCTGGGAGACTGTGTAGTCCAGCCTCTCATGCTCAAAGCTGGGACAGCACTGAATTCAGACCAGATTGTTCAGGGCTTTGTGTAGTCAGGTCCTGAAAACCTCCAAGGACAGAGATTCTTCAGCTTCGCTGGGCTCCTGTTCCGGTCCTTAATTATACTCGGGGTGAATATATCCAGTCCAGACTGTTGTATCTCATTCTCCCACCATGTACTTCAATGAAGAGCATGGCTGTGTTCTCTATAAGCTCTGCCTGCGTACTTGTTGGCCTCTGTAGGTCCCCCTGAGCCTTCTCCTTTCCAGGTTAAACTGTATCCTCCAACGGCTGACTGTTGTGGTGGTCTCAGCTGGACTGACTCAAGCTGGTCAACATCTTTCTTGTATTAGGGGGCCCCAAAATTGGAGGCAGTGTTCCAGCTGTGGCCTAAGGAGTGCTGAGTAAAGGGGATTAATCGCTTCCCTTGATCTGCTGGTTTATGCCCTTGTTGCTGCAGCCCTGGATCCTGGTAGCCTTCACCGCTGCTAGGACTCACTGTCCACCCAGAGCCCAGGTCCCCATGCAGCATTTTTTACAGATGTGATGGTAGACAACAGTTTACAGAACACTGTTTTTTACTAAGAAAGGCAAACACTGCTTTAATATCTTAAAACTTTGACTTGTGTCTGCTCTCTTGCCAAAAGAGTGAACCACCACCTGCCATTAATAAAAACCAGCCTGCTCCAGCGAGTGGCTAAGGCTGAACTTGGGCATATGCATCTTCTGTTTAAGCAGAGAAGTTGTTTTAAGCATTCACGTGACTTTCCTGGCATCTTGGCTTTTTAAAAGGCCAAATTCAACCCTTTCTCTTGGCTCCCACAGGCTTTGAGCTGTGCCTAAAACATTTCTTTTCAGTCCAAAGCTGTCCAGCTATTGCTTTCTCGACTGCCCGCACATGCACTGAAAGAGCTGTGCGGAAGCATTAGAGAGTGCATGAGAATCAATGAGAGGAGCCAGGTTTTATAAAGGCTGGAGGAAGTGCAGCGTCAATGCCAGTGATAGAGAGGAACTGCCAGTTCCTTCACGCTGAAATCTTGTTTACATCTTTGTGTGCGTGCTTTTTTCTGCTTCGTAGAACCTCCTGCCTCTATGCCCTTCCTCACAGCTCCATGCTATCTTTGTCTACCAAGTTACTTGTGTGCTATATTTATCTTCATCCAAGTCACATTTCTCAACTAATACCAAATTCTTCACCGCTGACATTGGTGGGACCCTTCCCTCTGTCCTCTCCTGTTCCCAGCCCCCATAGCTTTTCTTGCTGAGCCAGACCTTGAACCCCAATCACCCCTCTCTGTCCCTCCGGCTACAACTTCATTCTCAGCTCTGTGCCTCCTTCACCCCTTCCATTGTTCCCACTGGTTTTTCTTTCATGTTCGAGCTGGTGCTTTAATTCTCAGGCTGACCTCTCTGCTGTCCTCTCTCAGCTGCGGCTGCGTGAGGAATTGCCTGGCTCTGCACAGCTGGAGCAGTGGTTGCAGGGAAGTCCCAGGCAGGTCCCATGGAGCAGCATTTCCATGTCTCACTGAGAAAGGTTCCTGTGCCTGACGCACAGATGCTCAGGCTGGAGCACAGTCGCTGCAGGGCAATGGTGGAAATGAGGAAGAATCCTGCTTTTCCATACTGACCAGATGCTGCCTGGTGCAAGCAAGCTGCAACTGCTGGGAAGTCTCAAACAGGACTGACCCACAGCATAAGGACAATAAGAGTCATCCCCACCTACTTCTACTGAACTTTGTCCAAATGTCCAATTTCCAAGTAAAATATTTGAAATACAGTTTTGGGGGTTTTTTTTGGTCAAAATAATGCCTTTTCTCTGATCCTCATTCTTTATTTTCTGTTATAAATTGATATTTTGTTTTTTCTATGGCTGTATTTGGTTGTATGGCACTGTTGCACTTTCTCTGTCATCTGCATGGCATCAACACTTTTATTCTCGAGATTATTCCGTGTGTGGAAACATGTTCTATCTGCCATCCTGTCATGTGATATGACAGCTACCCAATTTCTTTTTTTCCTAGCCCTAGTTCTTTAAGCCTTTTTATTTTTGCTGAGGCAAGACAGAATTATTGCTATAACTTTCAGTTCCTAAGTAAACGTTTGATGGATCACTTGCATGGCATCTCTACACAAGGGCTGAAACTGGTGCAGCCTAATGCAACCTATTACCCCTCCCAAAGCAGTATCTAAATGAGAGGAAAAAAATGTCATTTAGACCCTTGGCTTTCTAAATAACTTTCTGCTAGAGCTGTGTAGTTCAGCTTGTTTTCTAGCACTTACCTTTTCTTAAAATAATTAGAAGTTTAGACACAGGTTTGCTTCACAAAACCAAACCCCAGATCTTCACACAAAGGCAGCCCAGGGTTGGCAGACATACTGCTGCTTGCAGTAGCCAAGCTTTTAATTGATTAATCTTCTGACAGCGCTGCAATGAGAACTGAACCTATTAAATGGTGCTTTACTACTTTCAAAGTACCCTAGAAGACTTTCTAAAACAGCCGAGAGTCGATACTGCTTGGCATCATGGCTGTAGACAAAACTGACAGCTCTTGCTCTGTCAGCAGCTGTTCAAATGCCACCACAAATGGCAGAACTTGGGTGTTTTTTGGGGGATGTATCCTCTGGCCAGGCCATCAGCACACTCTCCTTGGTTTATTTTATTTTTTTTTTTTTTCCAGAGCATGCAGCTAAATTTTACTGTAGCCATTCTATTTGTAGAGCTTTCTTAATCTGAAAGCACTTGAAATGGTTGCAGTGCCTCTCTGAGCAGGGCAGTTGTTTATCCTTCATTAGGTTAAAGCTTAATTTTGGTCTGACTGATGATTTGTGCAGCACTTCAGAATGGTGATAGGTTTGACTTCATTTCTGTGAGCGTCGCAGCCTGTTTTGGCTCACAGAGCTGTTGCCACTCGGTCTTCCTGTGCTTAGGAATTGTTTTGCTGCAGGAGGCATGGGCTGATCTCCTGTACTTGGAGGCACGTTCTTCATCTTCTGGGAATTGTTTGTGGCCTGTCCAAGTGCTTGCAGCATTCCTGGAAGTCACCTTTTCTCCTTTCATCTTACATACTCTGAGGCTATGAAGGCACCAGTAGGTAGAACTTGACCAGGTATAATTTGCACCATGTTCTGTATAATATTTGTAAAATGCGCCTCATGTATTTGAAGCATCATGTAAGCTAAAGTGATGCTGGCTACCTGGCATATAGCAATGTGAATCTGGGAGGAAGAAGTCCTGGGTGCACAGTTAACACCTTGGCCCTTGAGACGTGTTTATGGGCTTGTCTTTGAGCATGGGGAGGCAACTGCCCCTGCCTAAGCCTTTTGCTATATTTGTACAGGCACTGGAGATGTTTGGGCTGTCGATCTCCCTCCAAATGCTTTCTAGGGCTGGGATGGCTGTTGGATGTGGGAGCTGTAACCCTGTCTCTGCTGTCATGTCAGTGTGTAGCCTTGGGGCAGATCTGACCTTATTTCCCTACTGTATAATTTTTACAGCCACATGAGGACTGAAGATTAATTAGTTAATGTCTGTGAAGCGCTTTGAGTGTGTTATTTAAGGGTGAAGTATTATCGTAATTCTCTAGGGAAGTGTCACCATGTTTAACATGTGTACTGGCATCTGTCCTTCAGAACTTAAAAACTATACATTACGTTTCAAATCCTTTGATTTCCATATCTTCATTATTCATTTTGCCCTAGATTGGAAGTCACTTTTCATTTGATTTGGATTAGAAACACTCCTTCTACATGGCAATAGTATGTAAAGTTAATTTCAGCTTTTGGCTATGTTACTAATTTCAGCAGTAATAATGGGAAATATTACCCTAACCACTCTGGTCTATAGAATTCAGACTGCTCTAATTCCTGTGTGTAATTTTCACTGCAGGTACTTTTCTAGAATGACTGTGTCTTTTACATTTATTTTCATCCTGATATATCTGCACAATACTTATGGAGGGGAACTATAATGACTCTCAGCAGCAAAGAGGATGCTCAGAAGAGTGCTTACCTTTGTTCCTTGTATTGGCTAAGGAAATACTCAGAAATACACACACACACACGTATGCACACAGGCAGTGTTTCTTTGGAGAGCTAGCCATTACAATGTGCGATGGAAAGCTGGTGTTCTTGCCCTTGCCTCTGATTTATATATTTTGAATTCAAGTTTTCTGTGTTCTTCTCTGCAGAGTTTATCCTGTGACTCTCGATGTGCTTCTTATCCCTTAATTTCTTGCTCCTTCCTATCTCTAATGCTGTCATCCACTCTTGTTTAGTGGAAAGCTGGTAAATATGTGAACTAATCGTCTTTCCTTCTGTCTGAAGTTTTTTCTACAGGGATATTTAGAAGGAAATTTATTTTCTCTAAATCAAGGTGGCACAAGTCACCTAGCCTTCATCTTGCAGATTCCATGAAAGGCCATTTGGTGTTTTAAAGCTCTCCCACTTCTTGTTAATAATCTGTCCTACCCTCCAAATATGCATTCTGTGCCTGTTCACTCCAATGACTTATTATACGCCTTGCTTTCAGAAGAAGCCGTGCAGTTGCTGTCAAATATGTGGCCCTTCAGACAGTTTCAGGAATCCTGAGGCAATGGCTGGGCAAATTTCTCTGTAGTCCAGGGCAACCCTTTCTGGGGGCCAGAGCAGAAGGACAGCAAGGGACAAATCCAGACACACTTTCCCTCCGGATGTATACAGGAAGGGGGGGATTAGCCAGGTGGTACAACCAGCAGCACTGGAGTTTTTGTTAGGGTTGCTGGAGGGCACAGGGCGCAGCGGTGTTTTCCCATTTGCTGTTTGCAGGCTGTTGTGAAAGGCCCCCAAGGGAAGAATTGCAAGTTCGCTATTTGCTTTTGCTCTTTTGGCCTTGGCACCAACACAGGGACTGCATTTGGCGTGAAAATGGCTTTTTTACACTGCAGCTTGTCACATAAACGGTGGCTTTAGGTCTAGAATGGATTAAATATGACTCCACTCCAAATGCTGTATATTGTGTTTGTAGATAACTCTTTGTTGATCCGCATGGGAATTGCTTTCTATTTTTAGCAGCTATATAAAAATCCACGCTGTATATAAATATGTAGCCTTTATAAGAACCTGGAACTTCTTACCACTAGCTTTGACACATTTACAGAAGGAGGAGGCTACAACAACACAAAAATCCAACATGCAGCGTCTTGAAGACCTGCTTTCCGATGCAAAGTACACTCATTCTCACACAGGTAAATTTTTTAATCTACCAATATACTTTTTGAATACTTTGAGGAGGTTCAGAATGACCTAGCAATCTAAATAACTGCCTCATGATGGAAGTAATGGGAAGGCAGATGCCAGCCATTACAGATGTGTCAATGGAGAAGCATTGTTTGTGTTGCTCGCTCTGAAGTTAACATGCACAGGTAAAATTATCGCTTAATTTCACCTGGTAGTGCTGAGTCTAAAACTTGTATTGGGGAGTGGGGGAGGCTTTCCGGTCCTGTTCCTGTGAGGTCTGTGCCAGTCCTTCTTTCCTGTCTCGGCTGCAGGGAGGCTGCTCACACACCAGACAGGGGTTTGTGGTTATGTGGGAGCTGAAGCACTCTGGACTTTAAACTCATGTTTAATTTTTTTTTTTTTTGTGCTGTAGAAGTGCCTGGCAGCTCTCCTGGGTCCAAGAGCCTGTGCAGTAGAAGCAGGCAATGTAAAGGCCATGTGTGTCCAACACAGTTTGGTCTTGGAGTAAGAGAGGTCCAACAAATACAAGCCCATGCTTATGCTGGCAGGGAAAAGTGAGAGATCACATCGTCCAGCGGTGCCTCAGCACCAGCCCAGCCTCTGTCAGTGCATCATCCATCACAGCATGCACTCTCTGGTGACGCTGGAGAAGGGGTGACTTTCAATATTACTATTTCTCCAGGGCTGTCTCAAGACTGGTGAAGACAGCTCTTTCATAACTATATCTCACCAGTATAAGTATTACTGCAAAGAGGGGCTTGCACTTGGACAGCCTTCTGGAAATCATTGCCAGTGTTCTCATTTGTAAAAGGAGTGAACTATAACTTTGTGTAACTCCTAAACTTGCTTTTTTTGCATAGTTATATAAAATATATCCTGAGATAAAAATGAGTGTTTTGGTGTAATCAGTTTCCATAAATATTTCATTGGTATAATTACCTGCTACTTTAAATTATTTTCTTGCCTGGCTTGTGCCTGATAAAAATATGAAATCTAATTCACTTCTGGAGTATCAGTTTGAAATAAGTGTGTGGATGTATTTGTAAAACCTAGTAAAAGAGGGGAAAAAATTCAAGTCATGCAGGGAAGAAACATCCAGTAATTTTCAGCAACATGAGATGAAATTGAAAAATGCCCTTCCGAATTTGTGAAAATCTCGGTATTTTGATTAAAAAGGTATTTTGAATTGTAAGTTATTGGAATATATAGCAAAGAGAACGAATCAGGTCTGAATACATTCCCCCCCTCCCCCCCCCGGCTTCTCATTTTAAAGATTTGTACTAGAGAGCTGATACGTCATACTGCAGCAGGTCTGAAAAATCTCTCTTAAACCACTGTAAGAATTACTGATTCTTTGGCTTTAGAGATTTATGGATTGTTTCTTTTTTTTTTTTTTCCCACTTTGTTTTTGCTTTTTTTCTTACTGGCTAATTTCCTTTATTTTTTCGATTAAATGATAGTGTGCCATAGAGTCAAGATTTTTCTTATTAATTTTAATGACATAAACTACATCAGAGAGTTGTCTTTAGAGTGTTTTGCTTCTGTTTGGAGCACTGAACTGAATTACAGCATGGATGAGTTCTTCATCCTTTGTCCAATTTTTTTGAGGTCTTTTCCCCTTTAATTAGGCCATCTCTTTTGTTCTTACATCCACACCAAAAAAGCAGCTGATGTCAGATCACCATGGAGATCTTCCTAAAGTAAAACCTGATAGTAGTTACTATTGGCCAGTACCGAAGCATTATGGATCAACAAAAGCCAGCTCCCCAAAATCCCAAATCCTCTTGGGTGTTTCATGCCTCACAGAAAGAAGCTGGAAGTTCATGGCCTGATCCCTGATAACACCCAACCCTGCAGCTCCCTCTGGAATTGTATGGGTCTGTTATCCCAAAGTGCCCATGTCTGCACGCTGGGAGTAAACGAGCCATTGCAGAGGATGAAGCAATGCGTCCTACATGAGTCTATTGCTTATTAAACTTGCATGAAAATGAGAGATGCTTACGTTTTAAAGGTGGCAAAGAGAGACGGAATGTATTAACCTTGAATTTCACCAGGGTGATGTTGGCACTAAGAGTGATACTGCCATGTGATGAGAGAACAATTGACACCAAAAATGGATATATTTGGGTCTGAATGCAGGCTGCTGCAATGAGTGGTTACCTGCTTACACTGAGCAGGCTTGCTTTGTACTTCAGAGCTCTCTAATGCAAGTACCCAGTGGGTGGCAGTGTACTAGCTTTGGATGAGGCATATTTTTATTATTTATTTATTTTTTAATTCTCCAGCTAGTTTCCATGGTGATGACTGCAGCTTTGATGCCTGTGCAAATGTGGAGAGGGAAAGAGAACTAAGAGGGCGGTATTGCATTAAACTAGGAGTTGAATAACCCATGGAAATCACAGTGGTCACAGCAAACAGCAAGTTCTGGCAGTAAGAAAGTACTAGACACAGAAATCATGGATGCCTGAAGAGCAACTTCCATCAAGCTGTTTTGTGGTCTAAAGGCAGCAATAAACTGAGGAGTTTAGCAGGGGAAAAAGAAGACCACTGCTGGAGTTTTGGGAAGATTTTTGCATTATATGGTTCTAGTTGTGATAAAAATAATAAAAATTACACCGTAAAATTGAATGTGGGTTCTCCTGGCAGTAGTTTAAAGTGATATACCTAAATAGTACTGTGGTTTAAAATGCCTGGTCGGAGAAGCATTGCTTTTTATGAACTCGTTCAAGTTTTGCATTGAATCAGTTTTATTTTTCTGGTAGAAGGAATAGTTGTCAGGCTAGAAATTTGGATTTGTTAAAACTACATCTAAAATGCTCTTGCACACATTCGCACTCCTCTGCAGCAATAACCTCCAAATTGCACTACAGAGGTCTTGAAATTCATGCAGTGCAGTAATTGTCGATACTGTTGACTTTGCACCGTAATCGCTTGTGACTGTTACGAGACGGGGCTGAATTTAATGCCCACAATCTACAGCTGATCAGCGTTTTGATCCAGGTCTGTTTTGTGTAAAAGCTGCTGATCAAGGAGTCCTACAGGTCTGTTTCTTGGACCTCGCTGCTTCACTTCGGTCGGCTCGTCCCACTTAGCTTGAGCAGAATCTGTCAGATGGAGAGGGGTCTGCCAGCTCTCGCGAGGGGGCAGAAGCTAAAGTCCTAACATACACTGCACCATCTGAAGCTCTGAAATCATACTATTTCCTTGAAATTTAACTGCATATCAAAGTTGGGGTTTTTTTGGCGGGTTTTTTCTTTGTGTTGTTTGTTTGTTTTTGTTAGTTTGTTTATTTTAAGAAGAAAAATAATGGGGAGGAGAGCGTTTAGAGGGATGCTCTGTGGAAGCTCTGTGCTGCCTGTGGAAGTGTGCGTATGGATCATGGTGGTCTTTCTCCTAGCTTCCCTAGGTTTTTAGTGAAACTACATCCCCAGTTCATCATTGATGATGTCCTACATTTTCCCAATTTTTCCATCTCTCTTCACCATTTCTCATCACACTTGCCCTCAGGCCTGCTCTGCTCCTTGACCAGCAGCCAGACACCAGCAGAAGTCTCCCTACGTGCAATTTCATCCTGTCTCATTGAGATCTCGTGAGCCCCTGCAGCGATTCTTCCCTGATGTTGCTGAGCTCACCTTCAGACTCCCACCTTCCACAGCAGATCTGCAACATGTCTATGTTTCTTACAAATCATGCTGGATATGCAACCTCAGGTGGTACAGTAGGAAGACTTGAGCATACTTCACTTCTGTGGTGGCTGGATTTAAAGCTTCAAGTCTGTTGTTGATTATTTGGTTTTGAGGTATAGTTACACATAGTAGGAGTTGCAAAACTGTTGTTGGAAAGAGACAGTTGCCTCTGACTGCTGGAGGGGCAGCGTGGATGACAAACCTTGTTTGTAGAAATTGCTGTGTGTGTTTCTTGGTGTTCAGTGTGGTTTTTCTAAAGGATCAAATAGGAGGAAAATCAGTCTTCCTTCAGCTCTGGGTACATGAGTCTGCACTGGAGATATGCTAGAATCTCAATAAATAGCACATTTGAGGAAGAGATGAAAAGTAAGTAACCAAAGAGATTGCTGGATCTTCTTATTCTTTTCTGCGGTTACTCTGTCTCTGGATGTACCTTTCTCATTTTCAATATGCACACTTTTTAAATGACAGATGATCAACCACGTTAGTCATATGCTTCTCAGTCCTCAAAGCAGCTCTTCTGTATGGGGGATGTTTGGGCATTGCTGACTGTGACTCTTTACACTTGTATATAATTTCCTCTGTGTTTAATACAGAAAATCTGAGGATACCTTTGCTCTGTTGAGTTAAGTTATATTTCAGGGAGGTGACCTGATCAAATTGATTTCATGGGCATGAAACCTTCATTGTCATTGTGGAAAATCATCTCACTTGGAGGATTTGTTTTCTGGACTTATACAGATTCTTGCAAGCTGTTTGAGGGATGCTAAATATATTTCAGCCAAGGAAAGCTGACAAGGATCATAGCTGCCAAATTTCTAATAGCAACTTCGTAATTTCATTCCTTTTTCAGCAACAAAGAGAAGATAGATCCTGTTAACTTGGCAAAACATGTTTTTTCATGTTTCTCAGGATGTGTTAACAATCCTTACTAAAATAACTGAATATAAGTCAGCATAAATATTGCTTTCAACAAAAATAGAAGCTACGTAACCCTACCAGTATCTAAAATTAGTGTATGGCTTTCCATATTGAAATATATCACCCTTCCCCAGACGAATCAGATTGAGACTCAAGACTTGTGGATTAGCAGAGGGCTTAATTAAAGCATCATCAGTGTTGTCCCTGCAGAATCAAAATCCTGACACTGTGGTTACTGAACTATATTTGAGCCTTAACTTTAAATGACTGACTTTTACTTTAAAGGGGTCATAACTTAAAAACTTTAAGCATAACTTTTTTTTCAAAACCTCTGCCTTGCATGTGCTTGAAGATCAAAATAATTCTCACTGTTTTATTAGTGTTACGATCCCATTTTCAGGTTACTACAATGCATTTAGTGTTTTGGCAAGTTAATGATGCTTACTCTTTTGGCTTTCAAAATGCAGTATTAGTAGTTGAACAAAGTCTTTCGGATTTGCAGCATTCATCCTCCGGTGTTGCGTGTTTCCCAGAAGGGGAAGACAGTTTGGCTCCAGCTTGTCAAATAAGCCTAAGAAATGCATACCAGTCTCAAATGCTAAGTTTCAACAAAATGGATTTTCTTTCAGTCTTGGCAAAGAACACTGAAGTCAATAAAAACTTAAAATTAAAAATACCAAAAGAGTCCAACAAGTTCAAGCATTTGGTAGTAAAGAGAGTTCAGATGTCTACAGTTATCATCAGGTTTCAAAGCTGGGGACACGAAGTTCATATGATGGTTGTTTGACCTGTCTTGTTTGTTGTGTATTTGTGTAATAGAAGATAGCACAGCAGTTGGAGTACGGTGCAGCTTTTGGCACTCTAACGGAGTTTGGCTGCCTGTAGCTTTGCATAACATGTACGTGCTGTGCAAGGGGAGCGTTAACAGAGATGTCTGGGAGTTTTTTGGCGAGTCAAAGACATGAAAAAGAATATGCATTAAATGATAAAAATATTTAGTTTTCAGAAGGCTGCAGTGAATTATGAATTAACTTAAGTTTGCATATTTTGAGATTTAAGGAGATGTTGTTTCAGTTCTTGATTTTTTAAATTTTTTTTTATTTTTTTTTCCTGAATTGCGACTGTGCTATGCACGTTTTTATAGCAGGTGGTTCAAGCCTGCCTTTTGTAGGAGCTTTAAAATCAATTTTGTTAGTTAAATAACTCAGCTTCCCTGAAATTGTAGGAACCCAGTCCCGACACTGCCTTTGACCTTTCCGTGTTCTTCATCTGGCACATTAAACAGTTTGTGGCCAGCCCTTTGCCACTAAATGTGTGACATTTGATAGAGGTTTTGCTGTGGTGAGTAATAGTGGAGGGAGGATATATTTTGTGGGCTTTTGCAGGCAAAATGCCTTATTTCATGGTTACCTGCAATTTCAGGAGACTGGATTTAACGTAGATGATAGCCTTCAGCATGATGTTCCTCAAATGATTATGTGGCGATGTGACTATCTTGACTTGCAGTCTGATGCTTTGGGATCGTGGGCATTATTTTCTATAAATTCTGTAATTGCCTGGGTATATTCTGTGTCTGCAGTCTGAAATCACATACTCAAATCAAACACACTTGGAGTAGCTTCTATCTTTGTGACTTGTGGTTAGGGCTATTTTGAGCTGTACCAATGTAGTGATTATAATAGAAAGACAGTAAGAAAATAATGACTGTGCCATATCCTAGGAGTGAATGGCTGGAACTTGAAAGTGAAGTTAAGAATGCCTTATAAAACTGCTCTTGGTTCACTTCTCACTCAAACTTGAGTAAATTAGCTGTAGTGCCACTCAAGCCAGTGGTTCAGAGGAATGTAAATGATGGGAGTACATTGTCTAGTATTTCAGGAGATGCCAGTTTAAGGAGTTGAGCTATTTCACATATTCTCAGACTCAGATCTCTGAATGTCACTTCATGATTCTTCCATGTTTTGGATATAACACTTCCCAGAGACTTGCAATTTAAGCAGAACTCCTAGGCACAGACTACTTAGCCAAAATGACCTATCTGTGACTTTTAGAAAATTCAAAAGGACATATCTTCTGTGTTAACTCTAAATGCCAACACTGAATCTACATGATTTTCTGCAATAAAAGCACGTGCGAATGTAAATGAAATGTGCATCAGAGCAGGTTTCCCAGTTTGCCTACGGGATTAAAGACTGCAATAAATTTCAAATAGCTCTTGGTCAGTGAGGATTTTCTCCCCTTGTAGTCTGAGTAAGAGTTTCTCTCCAGGGACACATGCAGCCACTTTGATGGCTGCACGTTTAAATTATTTACAAAGCATTGGTCTTATTTTTTTGGGTGGCATCAGCCTGAAGCCACCCAAAACAATGGATTGGCAACAATACTGAAAACCAGCTGTGTAAAGGAGCATCTTAGCTGGCTATTTTAGTCCTACACGCCTCCTAACTGGAAGTGAAACAGCACAAGCCATGCTTATGTTCATCTCCTGGCTACGCATGCAAGCGAAAGATTTCCTCATGGCTTTTCCATTAATGTGCTCTAAACTGCTCAGTCAGAGCTCTTATTTTCCCCTTGAGCTGGCAGCACAGGCCAGCTCCCTTTAATACACACATTAAGCACACATTTTAAAGTGTGTTGTTTTTGGAAAGAGGTTTAGCAACTTCCCTTTCAAATCCAGACATAGAGGTCTCTTTCCAGAATTGATGGCCTGTACTCAAGTGAACCGCTCTGTCTCTGGGCTTTGTGAAAGACCAAGTCTGTGAGTTCAGGGATCACCTTTCTAAAGGGGGCCTCATAAAAGGCAAGGTGAAAGGAAGGGCAGCTTGAAGGGGGGAAAAAAAATAGATGAACCTCAAGAGTTTGGTTTGGCAAGAAGCAGTGCAAGTTCATTGTGCTTTAAAAACTGTTACTAGACTCTCCCCTGTTTTAATTATACCTTATTTTTATTACTTTCATCAGGTATTAATATATAAAGCATATGGATGTGGCACTGTACAAGTGTGACTTAGTTCCCTGAGCCTTAATTTCTCTCATATGTCCAGCTGGAGGTATCAGAGGAGTGATGTCCTTGTGGCTTTCCTCACCTTTGCGTGCAATGCTTATGGTGGTACCCAGCGTGGACAGTTCCATTCTTGCCATACAGGGTACAGCACTAACAGAGCAAAACCACAACTTTACTCTCCTGAATACTTACAGTCAATGCAATTGTCCAGCCAACACTCTCACCTCTCTCTAATGTCTTATGCCATGTGCAGGAGGGATGCCCTTCTCCTGGGATGGGGGTGGCAGCTGGGTAGAGCATGTACCAGCGGTCGTTGTGGCCTTCATGGTTTGTGGTGGGGATCAACCCAATGTTTTTGTCTCGCTTAGGTAAGAAAGTTGATTTGTGCTGTAAAGACTTACCTTGGCTCTTGCTCATAGCCCTTCCAAGGCTACTGCACTTGCTGTGTGCTGGTGGTCATCCTTTTGCGTTTGTGACCCATATAGTTATGATTGCAGCAGGATTTGCTGCTGTATCTCACTACAGTTTTCTATATGAACATTTCTCAGTGAGATGCTTTATTTCATTTTACACATCTGTTAAAATTTACTTGGTTTCTTCAGTATTTCAGTTGACTGTCTGAGCTGTTAGCGTTCTTTGAAGGCCTTTCTTATTGGGGTCGGCAGTTGCTAGAAACAAGTTTTATACTGTCTTAGGAAATAAACATTTTGGATATTTCATGTAAAGGCTTCCTATATTTGCAGTTTAAAAAAAAAAATCCTTTTATGTAGGCAAGGCAAATGCTAAGACATTTTGCTTCCAGTCTGCTGATGGCTTTTGCAAACATTAAAAGTATTGCTGTTTCCACTTGATTGATCAAGTGAGTTGCAATGAAATTTAATTTTGCTATGTCATTTAAAATAGTTCAGTAGAGTCAGAATACCTATTATGATGCAGCTTCATTGCACATATTTTTGTGCTTTTGGATACGTGCATAATCTCAGAGACTCATCTTTAGTGCTGAGAGGCTGGTGCTTGACGGTAGACAGTATTTGCATGAGTATCTACCATATTTATGGCATGCACCATTTATGCCCTTTCTAACAGTAATTTTTCAAGACATAAATACCTTACCTTCCTTGAGTGCAGGCATGTGAAAACAGAACACCCCTTCCAATCTTTGAAATTGTTAAATTAAAGAAAATTCTATTTTGTGTCCAGATGTTTGAAGACATACTCAGACACAAAAAGTATGTGGGAGAAGACTTGTATGTGTATAGTTAACTATGTAATTAATAAGCCAGGGAAATATAGTTAGAATCACTTTTGATTCCAGAAGGGAGACATTTGGGTTCAAATTAAATGTTTTATTCCTCCAAGTCTCACTCATTTATTGGCACAATGCCAAGTGTCTGAATTTAAAATGCAGTGTTATCCTTGCACTGCTGTTATGACAGACTTGCTCTTTTCAACATATAGGTGAATGAGGAAAACGCCCAAATAAAGAGTGTTACTCCTTTCAGTGTGAGTAGCTAGATGAAATTCAGGGTCTTGTAACTTATCACAGCTGTGGGAACAAATTGCTGATGGAGTCAGATGCATCTTACTGCAATTCAGCTGATTTGTAAGTGTGTTCCAAGTTCTACTTTCTGGGTGCGATTTGACCTCTGTTAATTGCAGGAATGAGCTAATGAAAATTATTTTGGATAACTGAAGTTAGGGGTTCTAGAGGAGAAATATTGGCAACCTGGTTAATTTTAAAATTTCTTACCTTGTTCTACGAATTTGAAAACACGCTGTCTTGATTTTGGAGGGAGGGAGGCTACTGTAGCAATACCGTGTTCGTGCCAGCCGTAATAGGTAATCACTGAAAATTAATGAGAGCTACCCAAAGGAGAGAGTATTGGGGGTTATATGTCCCGCCAGGCACATTGCAGTCGCACTGCTCTGTCCACCCAGGCAAGCTATTGAACCACACCATGCATTAGATGAGGTATTGGCCACCTGTTAGGTTAGCAAATCTGAGGAAACATAGAATAGTAGAATGGTTAGGGTTGGAAGGGACCTTCAAAGCCCATCCTGTCCAACCCCCCTGCAAGGAGCAGGGACAACCCCAACTAGATCAGGTTGCTCAGAGCCTCATCCAGCCTGGCCTTGAACGTTTCCAGGGATGGGGCATCCACCGCCTCTCTGGGCAACCTGGGCCAGTGTTCTACAACTCTCATTGGAACTTGCTCTGAGTCTAAACATGAAGCAGCAAAAAGTGAGTACCCTCCCACTGAATTTTGAGGCTTAGCTACATGTTTTTCTTGAAGTCAGATACCGAAAATCTACCGTGAAGTCATCTTCATTTAGGAGTGAAAGCTTTGTGTTGAGCTAAATGGATCAATCTAGCCATTCCAGAAGAATCTCCCTCGCATCTGTATCATGAATAACGGGGACTTTATTAACCACTCCTTTTCCCCTGAACAAGCCAAATTTTCATTCCTAGTAAGAAGGCATTGTTGAACTCTTCAGAAGAACCCACATAAAAGGGCAGGGAAGTGCTGATTAACAGTGATGTTTGCTTGTCGCTTCCCTCCTCCTCATCTGCTCCATCTACAACTGGAGGTCCTGGCCAGCTGAGTTTATAATCAATCGACAGTTCCAGCTGTTTACAGTGGTGTTTCAGGCTCTTATTACTGTACAGTGACCACCACATTCTCATAATGTTCTCAATCTGGGCTCTTCAGTGGGAGAGCTTACAGGGCTGGAGCAAAGGCCGCTGGAAACAGTACAACTCAACACAGTTATTGCTGGGGTGCGTGGGGTGGGTTGTGCTGAAGCACTAGGGATCTTTTTGTTCTCGTGTCTGGTTTGTTGCGGATCTGCTGTCAACAATTAAGCTTTCTATAGGGAGCCACAACCCTGCCTATATTGATTTTTCTGAACACTTGCTCGATTTAATGCCCTTGAAGGGACTATATGTCTTTTTAATTAAAAATAAAGTAAATATCAAACGAGTGATGAGGGGGTGCACTGGGCAGCAAACCAACTGCATATTGACTTTTTGTTGTGAAGGTGGATTCATAGAAACAGCTTACGAGGAACTCCAGGACACAAAAGTGTTTTACCCTTACTGGTTATCTCGTATGGTGGCCTCATGGGAAGAATACTGGCATGGCTTGGAAATACAGCTGATCATTTACTTTATCCTCTGGAAAATTCAAGGAGTCAAATTCACATGACAGGTTTGGATTTTTTTTGTTGGTGGTTTTTTTTTTTTTTTTTTAATTTTTTTTTAAAGGGTCTCAAGACAGTCTTCATTGATACTGTGGTTTCATCCCTGAAATTTCCATACTTCCACCGTGGTGCATTTGGCTGCATGCTTGTGGCCCATGATCTCCCATCTCATCAGTACGATGTGTGTACTCTCAGCGAGGGGATTATGTGTTTAAGGCACTGGGATGGAGGATGTGATACCGACATGAGATATGTTCTTAAGAAAGCTTTGTGGAAGTCCTTAATATACTAATACATTACACTTTTGTTAGTATTGTTGTTAGTTTTCAGTCCTTTTCCAAAGGAGTACTTAAGGGTATCGTTATATATATTTAAAAAATACTGCTAGAAAACTGTAGTTTAGATTTATGGCACATCAGGAAGTTGTTGCAAGTTAGAAGTATATGCACAGACAGATACCAAATGATGTCTAATACACAATTAATTCACAACTGTCTTCTAGGTAATTCAGTTGCATAGCAGTAAGGTCAGTTGAAGCAATTGAAGGAAGCTTGCAACACCACTGAGATGCCAGTTCATGAGTTGATTGTGAAATTTTTGTGCAGGTCTGTCGAACTTCTATTCACAGAAAAACTCCTTGAACAACCCAGCACAACAAAAATCCTCAGTGGCATTTGAGTAGGGATTGGGAGGCGCGAAGGAGGTGAGGAAGAATAGAGGTTTCTCTGACTCATTCTGTATGCCTTGTGTTTGATTCATCATGGGCACCAGCAAAATAATTGAATGAAAAGGAGAGTAAACCCAGCAAATAATCAGTAAATCTGTATGCTCAGGAGAGAGTGTCATTATTTCAGACAAGGATATTGAAGGATGTAGAAGCACAGTAACTTTTTGGGGATCACCCAGGTGCCTGGTCCAGAGCTTGGAGCACCAGCCTGCTCTGCATAGGTCTGCTCTTATGTGCTGCCCACTGGACCACCAAGCCAAAGAAAAGGGAAAAGTGAAATTGCTTTTTTAACATTTCCATAGTAAGCATTGATTAAACTGCTCTTATAATTTTATGGCAATAAATCTTATTTGACAGTTTTGTTGTATTGTAGTGGGAGATGGATGGGAAGGAGGGTGCAAACAATCGATTGCTTCATCTAACTAGGCAAGAGCAGGAGACATGAATTTACAGGAAGAATAGCGAAGCTGTTTGGACCAACTAAGTTTATTAAAAAATAATCCCAGAATTTTCATGTGGAAGAACATCTCTGGCCGTTTGCTATAGAAGAAATAAGACGACTTCCAGGGCAAGCTACAAGATTTGCCACGCCACAGTGTGCTGGTCTGGGCAGTCGATGCGGTGGGCTGACGTATCTTAATTTCTGTGGTTTAAATAGTGATTTAAAGAACCATTCCTCAAGTGGATCAATAATTTGTTTCAGGTAAATAGGTAGAGGGGAGCAAAAAGGTCTAGGGAAGTATGCATCTTGTTCTCAATGCCCTTAACATTTCGGCGGGCGTGCTTTGTGCTTCCTGAGGCTGGGCAGTGTTTTCTCTTTGCTGCTCTTTGTTTGAAGACGGTTTCCTTTAAGGCTGATTTACTAGAGCATCAGTGCATTGATGCACACATAGGCCTATTTTGTGAGGGTACAAACCAGAAATCTCAGATGGTGCAGAAAAGGGGAAATTTTTGAAATTCCTTCTGCTCCCACCTCCCACAATTTTATAGGATAGGAAGTTTTGTACTGGTCTATTAATAAGAATTGCCTGTCTAATTCTGGTTCTGGACCTAATTACTGGATTGAGACAGCATTGTTGTCTGTGCTGCATGCGGTCTGCTACTTCTCCATGAGCTTATGGTCCAGTGGATACCAACACAGTGCTGAACTGAGTATTATGGGTGTTTTGGTTTTTTTTTTTTTTGTTTGTTTGGTTTTTTTTTTCCTTTCTTTGCAAACTATGCTGCTGGGTTGTCCACAGCCACATGCAAGCATCTTCTAAGAGCAACTGCAAATTATGGATAAAACCCATCCCTTACCACTGGCAACACCAAATGACC